>ML792299.1:245555-303409 GCA_009831015.1 Picea engelmannii | reverse complement strand
GAAAGGAAGTGTTATACCACCATTCTGCCAAGGGTAACCATTTGAACCATTGTGTTTGTTTATAAGAGACAAAGCAACGAAGGTAGCCTTCCAGACATTTGTTCACTATCTCAGTTTGTCCATCAGATTGAGGATGATAGGATTAGCTATGAGCCAATTGAGTACCTAGAAGGGAAGTGGGGCAGTCAAGGGACTATTGAGAAGAGAATGGGAACACTTCCTGAGGTGCGATAGGAATGTGGGGAATGAGGAACTATAGTTGGTTGGAGTTGGCACTTGAATATGAACATTATTGTTGTTTGGAATACTTAACATGGGATAGGAATCCCTTTCCCCAAGTGGAGTTTATCCCTAGGTTAGGGGTGACCTTATGCTAAGTTATAATTAGTAGAGTCTAAGGATGGGAGGAAATTTGAAATCCTCCATGCATTTAGTGGCTATTTATTTCATATCAATACCCACCACGTGTTTGTTTAAATTAATAAAAGAATATTTATGTGATCCTATGTTGGATACTTATTGTGCATATATTCATGTGCTTCTATTATTGGTATTTGTTGTGTTAATTGTATTCAAAATACAAGTTGTTAAACTTGTACATAAGTTGTGATACATGATTATTTTCATGGGTTTTTAATGTTGTAATTATCCTTGAATGTTTTTTCCAAAACGTTTATAAATGGTAATCTTATGTTACAGATAGTAGTAATTGTTGTTGTAACAAGATTTATAATATTTTATTGTACTAAACATATCAGATAATGAGCATGAAAATCCACATGCTTCATCTTATTGTAACAAATAGTTTTTTCAATTGTTTGCAAATTAGACTTTTATTTTCACAATACACTACAATCATTTCCTCAAATGAGAATTAGGTTTTGAATTTACCCTACATATATGCTAGCATTAACTACACCTCTATATCTATTTTTTATGCTCAAAGGAGAAACAACCTTGTACTTTTTACAACACTAGACTATGTACCTAGATCCAAGATGAAACACATAACTATTAGTGTGGTTGTCATTGATGTCAACCCTTGAAGAAGTACAATATCCCGAAAGGTATGGTTATGGAACTTGGATTTTATCAAGGAAAAAGGTCATGAAGATCAATATAAATGTATGTAACTCACTCATGGATGGATAGACCTCATCATGTCATTTTCTATGATAGGTGGTATGCCACGTGGTTCCTCATGGTTGAGGAGTTATGGCCTTGCAAAGTTAGAAACCCAAAAGAATGGTTAATAAACCCCTAGTTGGTTAGAAGTCAATTAATGAAAGGGTAAAGCAGTTGTAACAAGAAATTCAAGAAGCCCTAAAATTAAGGAAAGAGGTTATCTAGAAAAAGTATATATACACCTCAATAAGTCATTCACAAGTACATTCACAAATTCATTCTAGTGAATATCATCTTGTGAGTAAGTGATCTATTGGAAAGTTTGTGATGATGAAATTTGAGGCAGAGATAAGTGAGAAGTGTGGGATTTTTGGGATCACAAAGGAGAGCTAGGGTTTTCAGAGAAAACCCTAATTTCGCTGACCCTATGAGTTAGACAAATAGTGTCCCATGAGGCACCCCCATGGGTTTCCTAGTGCATGTCACGTGAGGCCCTATGTGGAAAGAGCTCTTAGTCCCATGAGGACTAGATAGGATTGGGGGAAATGATAGTTCCCGATTGTTGAGGTATGAGGAAAGGTTACAGGTCATCAATACTATGTATCAGGTCATATACAAAGGTAAATGTATGTTTATGCACTTTGTTTGAAGGTTATACGTGGTTATGGTATGATACATGTTTGAGGCATGTCTGACATTGTCACTTAATTGAGGTACATATTGGCTACATGGTTGAGTGAGGTATACTCTTGCATATGGTTTTATATATGACATATCTTTGAGATGCTAGTATATTGTTGAGGTATACATTTGGTATATGGTGGTATATGCATGAGGGACATGCTTTGGCACTTTGAGGAACTTCATTGATAATGTTGTACAAGTCTATACATGATTGATGCTATGGTATATGGTACATGTTTTATATATGATTGAGTATCTAGTACATGGTACATGATTGGATACATGATTAGATACTCATTATTGATGTTATGGTATCTACATTTGGAATATTTTATGGTACATGATTGATACATGTATACTACATTTGTTGGTACAGAATTGATGCATGGTATGGTACAGGTTTTGTTATAGCACATGTTGATGATTAGTTATAGGTTGATGGTAGAGTGACATTGACAGTTTGGATAAAATCATAGGTTGACAGGTTACAGACTAATTTGAAAGTGACAATGATAGTGACAGTGGAAGTAACAATGGTAGTGATTGTGGTAGTGACAATTTTCTCTACACTTATATTTTAGGGCGACATGACGGGGCAAGGAAAGGGGGTTGTAGCCTCCTTTTGGTTGGTGAAAGAGAACTCAGGGAGTTTGATATTACTCAAGGTTGGAGTTTAAGGATTAGGGGGTTATATCCTCCTTCTATTTGGATCCAGATAATTCAAGGATTTGTAGCTTCCTTCAGGCTGGAGCCTGTAAATAGGGGGTTGTAGCATCCTTCTAGTTGTAGTTGGACAATTCAAAAGTTGATTCTTCAAATGAGTGTATTATTTGAAATATAATAAAATCATGCCATGATTTTATACCATTTGGTTTTCTATGTCAATTTGGGTGTACTTTGTATATGTGATTGTTTATTATGCACAGTTGATTTATGTTGTTTATGATACATTGAATGCTAATGATAAAATGTTGAACACTAGATTAATAAATTTGAAGATAATATATTATGGTTAAAAATGGTATTAGTGCTCATATTGATTCACCCCCTCTCTCAGTATTCCAACAATTGGTATCAGAGCAGGTCCTTCAAGAAACAATTTAACCACTGAAAGGAGATCATGGAATATGGTAAGATTGGAGAACCGAGGTTTGATGGTCATAATTATGCCTTCTGGAATAAAATAATGAAAACATTTTTATAGGCACAAGGATTTGATGCTTGGAAGCCAGTAGTATATGGATACACAACGCCATCCACTCCCCCAACTGACAAAGATGGAAATAAACTCAAGAAAACAACTTAAAGGATAAAGGCACCATTATGAGTAGTTTGGATGATTCATAATTTGTCAAAGTTATGCATTGCAACATTGCAAAGGATATTTGACACAAACTTCAAAATATTTATGAAGGATATGCCAAATTAAAAGGATCTAATATTAAAACCCTTAGAGATAAGTTTGAGCAATTGAATATGAAAGAAGATGAAGACATTTCATCTTACTTTCTACAAGTTGAGGAAATAGTGAACACTATTAGAGGACCGGGAGAAGAAGTTGATTAATCAATGGTCTTCCAAAAGGTTCTAATATCTCTTCATATGAGATTTGATCCTAAGATATCATCCTTGGAAGAAATAATAGACCTTGATAGGTTGAGAATGGAAGAGCTACATGGACTATTCACATCTTATGAAATGAGGATAGACCAATAGAACTTAATCATGAAGGAAGAAACATTCTAGGAATCTAGGAAGACAAAGAAGTTGAAGAAGAAAAATTCAAAACCATAGTCTAGTTGTAGTGATGATTCAGAGGAAGCTGAAGACGTGGAAAAATTTGTAAGAAAGATGAAAAGAGGAATTGGAAAGTACAAAGGAGACAAATAAAATATCCTAAGAAGAAAAAGAAGAATAAAAAAGGAAACAAGAGAAGGAACAAAAATAAATTCTTCAAGAAAATTTTATACTCAAAGGAAGAAAACTCCTCAATAGACGATGATGGTGATAGTGACAATGATTCAGAAAGAGAACTCTTCATGGAAGTAGAATATGATGAAGAATATTACAAATAAGAAGACAAAGTCGATCTCATGGGAAAATTAATGAGTTCCTTACAAGAACTAAGGAAGGAAGGAAAGAAAAAGAAGTCACTCAAGGAAAAATTAAATATGAAAGAAAGATCTCAGAATTCCAACTCATAAGAAATAAAGCATAAAATCATGAAGTTGAAAATATAGGTAGAAGAAGACAAAAGGATTGAAGAAACACTTAAAATTCAGTTATAAGAAAAGGAGAAGATGATTGAAAGCTTGGAAGAATAAATAGTCCTTGAAGAAAATATCTAAATAATAAAGATATGTAGTAGAACCAAACAAAAATATTGGATGATATCATTAGTAGTCAAAGGTCATATTATGACAGGTTCGGGCTAGGATACAACCAAGTACATAATGAGAAAGGTTCGAGCTCCAAGACACCATAACATGAAGCAGAAAAAAGAAGCTATTCATAAATCATCAGAGATATTATCAATAAAGAGGAATACAAGAAGGCTCAAGAAGAAAATCACAGAGGAACTGGACCACCTAGAAGATTCAGAAAACATAATAAACAATCAACAACATCTCAAGAAGAAGAATACTTCAGAAGAGAAACACCATTCTGAAGATCCCATGCATCCAGGTATCAAACTATTTTTCTTGGTTTATGTTATTCTTGTAACAATTTTTGACACAATGCTGCAAACTGTAGAGCCTATGCCAAGAATGGAAGAAACTAGGAAGGTTATTCGAACAAAAATTATCCTAGAAACTCACATGAAGCACATAATAAAAATCAAAATATTTTTGGTTCACTAAGTAATGAAGTAGAGTGCTACAAGTGCAACAATTTTGGACACATGGCCAAAGATTGTGGAGTAATTTTCCCTCCAAGGGAACCAAAGGAGAATATAAAACAAGAACCAAAAAGGATATGGAGAAGGAAGAAGTATCAATTCAACACTGAAGAATGATCGCTTTCTCTACAAGAACAACACATGAAAAGTGGATGGTATGTTGATAGTGGTTTCTTAAAGCATATGAGAAGTAACAAGAATAGGTTTCTGACCCTGAAGAAGAATAATATGGATCTGTTTCATTTGGAAATGATAATTGAGCCAAAATTATAGGTAGAGGCATAGTCAAGCTTGAAATAAAAAAATTTCAAGGCATAAAATTTTCTATTGGTCGAAGATATGAAGCATAATATACTAAGTGTAAGTCAAATGTGTGATCAAGGAAAAAAAAATTGTTTGACTCAGAAAAATGTGAGATAAGGAAATAAATATTAGGCAAGTTGGTGGCTACATCTATAAAAACCCCAAACAACATATATGTCTTGAATGAAATTGAAAATGAAATATGTTTCTTAGGAAAGGAAATGGAAGTTGGCTTTGGCACAGGAGAATGGGTCACATGAACTTTGATAACCTTTCCAAAATCAATAGAAAGGAAGCAGTGAAATAAATGCCCGAGATTTCAAAGCCAACAAATAATCTATATGAGAATTGTCTACAAGGAAAACAAATAAAGACTAAGGTCAAATCAAAAGAGTACTTGAAGACAAAAACATTGGATATTGTGCACACTGACCTATGTGGACCTATAAGATTTAAGGTATTAAATGGAGAATAATATTTTATGCTATTGGTTGATGACTACATAATAATGACTGCATTTTTCTTTCTCAGGAAGAAGTCACAGGAATTAAAACACTTCAAGATATACAAAGGGATGGTTGAAACTGAGATGGATTTGAAAATCAAGTGTTTAAGATAAGATAATGGAGGAGAGTTTATATCAAAGGAATTCATGGATTTCTATGGAAAAAATGGAATAAAAAGATAGTTCTCAGTAGCCAAGACACCTAAGAAAAATGGGGTTGTCGAAAGAAAGAACAAAATAGTATAGGAAATGGCCATAACCATGTTGAAATATTCCAAGTTGAGTGACATATTTTGGAAACACAAAGTACATACAATAGTTCATATCAATGGTATCATGTTGTCATTGATTTCAAAGGATTGATTTCAAAGGGTTGATGTCTTTTCATAGTAATGTGTTTTGTATCATTGATGTATAGATTGATGGATTATGTTGTCATTGATGTAATTGATTTTAAACGATTGATGTAAATGAAGATCAGTGAATTTGGTTTCATAGTGATGTTTTAGTTGATAGGAAGAAGTGTCATTGATGATAGGAAGTATGAAATGGATGAACTCCAAAGTGGTCCCCTTATGGTGAAGTCCCTCATGGGAAGACACTTTGTGAAGTCCAAATGGTTAAGTGGTTGAGTCATCCTAGATGTGTTCTTAAGGAACCCAAGGATTGTGTTTGCACTGAGAGTCACCGTTAGTCTGCTAGAGGATAAGCCCGATACCCATCAAAAGTAAAATGTATTGAAATGGTTTGAGTAGGTGGATCAGTAAGACTGCAGAGAGAGGGAAAGATAGCAGAAGTAACTACATATCAGTTGGGACCATTGGGATATGGAGTCATAAGTATCATGAATAATGAAGGCATTTACACTGCTTATCAGACAAAAGGATTTATGTGGTGATTAGGAGAAGAAAAAGAGGATGTGTCCGAGTGATAAATGATGAAACATGGGAAATATGACAATATATCCTCCACCGCCTCAGGAATCCATGAATCATAGATGCTACATTAAGACAAGAAGGAAAAAATAAAGGGCTTGAGTGATGAACGATGAACATGGGAAAGATGATAGTAGATCCTCCACCACCTCAGGAATCCATGAATCACATATACTACATTTAGACAAGAAGGAAAACAAGAAGGGTCTGAGTGATGAACCATGAAAGATGGGCAATATGACAACATATCCTCTACCACCTTAGGAATCCATAGATTAGAGAGATTAAATCTAGACAAGAACAAAAATAGTAATGTTTGTTTGATAAACCATGAAAAATGGGCAAGATGAAAATAGATCCTCTACCTCCTCAAGAATCCATAGATCAGAGTGATTACATCCAATCAAGCAAAACAATACAAAATGTAAACTAAGAAGACAGTCTGATAAAAACAACTCAAAGTAATCTTCAATAACATAATATTTACAATCCAATCCCTTAGGCCTACAAACTAAGAAATACAAATCCCTCCTCCTAAAAATTCCTTGGATCCCCAACCTCTTACCCCCCCCCCCCTTTACAAAATCTAAGACTAATCTATTTATAATCATATCAGTCCACAATTTCTAGGAGTGTGATCTGGCCATTCCATTCAAAGCGTTCGCCTGCGCATCATTTTGTCAGACTGTGTGTGTTTCCTCCTATTAGACGCAAGTTTGGATCACCATGGGCCTACAATAATAAATCTTCCATCATGGTACCTCAGGCTGACAGTTCTGTCTCCTCAGCCATATCTTCCAAGTTTCATTAATTGAATCCTCTTTAGGATCGGGGTGAGGCTTAACGCCTAGGGAGAAACCCCATGCTACTCTCAAATTTGACATTATATAAGCATGTGATTGTGGGGCCGTCAAAGGAGGTTTGGATCCACGCCTATTTTGAACCCACAATTCACCACCTCCCACCACATAGAACTTTCTCTATACCATGGTTTCAATTGCCGGACTGCTCAAGAATTTTAATGTTTGAGCATGTTGTGTCCCTGTAATGAAACATGGTCGTTGATCTGGTCACGATCTACGATCTGGGCACACCTACTAAATTTAACGATACTACTAAAGTTTATCTACCCATCAATTATAGTATCCACTAAAACCATGCATGGATATGGCGCTAATCTTGGCGCTTGAACAAGATCACTTCCTGGAGGATGATCTCCCACAAATTATGTGGTGGAATGAAGTCACTTTGCTGACATATCGTGGATAGAGGGGTGACATGCATCACTTGAAAATAGGATGAAGACATGTCCAAAAATGCTTGAAATGAGTGCCATGCATTAGCGCCTGATGGATGCCACGTGTCTCTAATAGATGAGAGCCAAGTGCCGAGTTGAAAAACACCCGTGGAGTGGTTGGGCCTGTAGCAACATGTCATCCAACCATTACTTTGGGACTTCGGGCCTTTAGGTGATATTCCTTTCTTGATTTCTTGCACAATCCTTCTAAGTGCCAAATTCCTGAAGTGAGAGATATGGTGACACCTGGCCTATTGATTTGGATGACCGATATTTACTTCGGGAGTTCAGGCTTCAAGATTTTTCTCTTGCTTGCTCGCACAATTCTCTGAAGTGTCAAATTTGCAAAGTGAGAGATCTTGTGACGTGTGGCCTCAACCTTCAATGGCTCAGATTTATTTTGGGACTTCAGGATGCTTGGATGGAAATATCCCAAAAATGATTTCTCCTGGTTGACGTGGCAACCTCTCGTTAACTTTGGGACTTCAGGCCTTCAGGTGATACTACCGCAAATATCAACGAATCTAGTTCATTGAGATCAATGATCCACAAATATTTTAGGAGTTCAAGTTTCGGGCCTTTGGGAGTCCTTTACTCATTCAACTTCTTTTTTATTTCTCCCAGAGTACGAGATCGCCCGACATGTGTCCCCTACTAAAAGATCAATGACCATGAGAGATTATGGGATCACAACTAGAAGATACTTTAATTTCCCTTCCAATCCACACAATGCGAAGATGCTCGTTCATAGTGGGATCCATATGCATCGTTGATATATTGATCTAGAAAGATCAACGATCCTGAGTGATTGTGGGCTCACAACTTGCATAAACTTTAATTTGTATTCTGATCCCCATAATTCCTCCCCACCTTCGATTTCTCTCCGATGAGATATGATGGTCATGTCTTAGTCTTGCTGATCTAATTTTTTATCTTTCTCTCGCTCAAATCTTACAGCTGAAAATTGAATCTGTTCGGCTGCCAATATTTCGAACCCAAAAAGGGCTGCACTTGGATGCTTCCTATGCAGATCACAGACTTGGATGACCTGTTGCCCTTGAAAAATATATGTGATAACATTTGGCTCCACAGTGGATGGAATTCTCCCTGCAATTTGCCAAGAATGCGCATTTTCAGTGCCTCAACTTTTGTGTTGTGGGGTTGAGATCGGATACATTTCACTGAAGACAACAGGCTGATATGAACACTATTCTACTTACAAAAAAGAAAACAAACACATGTTCTCTAGAAGGATATTATTTATGTACAATCCTAGACTAACTGATTTTTTACAGTGTGCTAGGTGAAAGAAAAATCCCACCATAGACATCCAAGTAACTTCCTAACTGAAAACTTTTTTACTCTGTCACTGATCATCAAGGGAGAATGAAACCATGACAACAAATTAATTACATTCTTCAAATTTCCTCCTAAGGATGAAGGTAAAATAAATCTTGGAGGCTTCACTACATCGAGGAAATGCAACTCCATGTATTCCCCTACAGGGTCATAAAATAGGTGATAAAACTTACTAGGATGCTAACAGAAAGCCTGGTCTACTTTACATCTTCTCAAACATGGTTGAATGTTTTTGGCAAGCACATGTGAGTGAAAGGATGATGTAGGATGTTGATCCACTTCTCTTTTTCCTTCTCTGATAACATTTGTTAGCTGATGGAAAGAAATATCCTCATGTATATCAATGGATGGATCTTCCTCTTTATCATGCTTCTCTTGGTAGAAGATTTCACTTTCATTAGAAGACTAGTTGCTAATGCCTTCTACTTCTAAGACAAAAAACACCTCAACATATTCATCATTATTTCCATAATGATCAAATAAAAGAAGGGCCTCGAATTACATACCAATATTTATCTTCTTCCCAACATGAGAAAACTGTTCTTCATTATTAAACACAGGTTACCTTTCAAGATTCAGTCTAGGAAGCAATATATTAACATCATCATATGAGTCAAAAATAGGTTTCTAATATCTAGGCTTTTTAGAGACTGGGCTACAAAGAATATGATCTTCCAAAACAAACTATATTTCTACACTTTCCTTACTGAGACAACAAATAAAGTTTTCATCTAATGCAGATGAACAAGGAAGAGAAAAAGTTGATTCCTCATCCAAGGTATCTTCTTCATTTTCACAGACTTCATAAGAAACAACTATATCCTGCACATAGTCTTTATACTCCTCACAATAACCATGAAAAATTATCTCAGGGGAATAAAATGTTTGACAATGAATATTGCAAGCTGCATGAAACTCTTCGAGTGAAGAAACACTATAAATCTCAAGAGAGTGATACCAACTATGAGCATCTCCTTGAAGAGAGTACATAAACAACTTCATACGTATGTCTTCATGATAGATGTCAAGATGTTGCATTAAAGCATGAAATCCTAGAACATTTTCAAGAGGGCTGTCATTCTTACCTTCATAAAATTTTGGTAGCAGATCTTGCCATTCATCAATTTGAGGCATGGGATGTGGATAACCATCTATGGATGAGAAATTTAGTGGGGAAAACCTCTTTTCCATGATATCCTCCATAGCCATTTGATTGTCTCCTTCCAATGGAGTCACCAACATATTATGAATAATGGAGTCACCATGGTGAAAGATAAGTAGCCAGAACAATGTGTCCAGCTTCAATTCACCATCTAAAACTGGATCTATTCATTGTCATTCTCCCAGGGAACATATCTTCACTTCTGTCCCTGACAATGACTTCATTAATCTTAGCATTGAGAGTCATCTTCATACTACTAGAGGATAATACCAATACCCATCAAAAGTAAAATGTATTGAAATGGTTTGAGTAGGTGGACCAATAAGACTGCAGGGAGAGGAAAATATAACAAAAATAATTGTAGATCAATTGGGACCATTGGGATATCGAGTCATAAGTACCATGAATAATGAAGGCATTTCAACTTCTTATCAGACAAAAGAATTTATGCGGTGATGAGGAGAATAAAAAGAGAATGTGTCTGAGTGATAAACGATGAAACATGGGAAAGATGACAACAAATCCTCCACCGCCTCAGGAATCCATGAATCATAGATGCTACATTCAGACAAGAAGGAAAAAATGAAGGGTTTTAGTGATGAACGATGAACATAGGAAAGATGACAATAGATCCTCCACCACCTCAGGAATCCATGATAAAAAAAACTACATTCAGACAAGAAGGAAAACGTGAAGGGTCTGAGTGACGAACCATTAAAGATGGGAAAGATGACAACAAATCCTTTACCACCTCAAGAATCCATAGATCAGAGAGATTACATCCATACAAGAAGGAAAAAAAAACATCTTCATGATAAACCATGAAAAATGGGCAAGATGACAACATATCCTCTACCCCCTCAAGAATCCATAGATCAAAGAGATTACATCTAGACTAGAAAAATAGAACAACACGTAAACTAAGAAGACAACCTCATAAAAATAAATCAAAGGAATCTTCAATAAAATAATATTTACAATCCAAGCCCTCAAGCCTACAAACTGATAAATACAGAGCCCTGCTCCTAAAACTCTCTGATCTCCCCAGCCTCTAACCCCCTCCCCCCCCATCTACAAAATCTAAGATTGATGTATTTATAATCAGATCATTCCATAACTGCCAGGAATGTGATCTGGCCATCCCATTCAAATATTCCATCCATGCATCACTCTGTCAGAGTGTGCATGTTTCCTCTTGTCACACGCAAGTTTAGATCAACATGGGCTTGCAAGAATATTTCTTCCATCATGGTACCTCGGGCTAACAATTCTGTCTCCTCGGCCATAGCTTCCAAGTTTCTTATTTATGGACTGAGCTGAGATTTCAACTACTGGTCCTTTTTCATTAACTAAATCCTCCCCGGGATTGGATTGAGGCTTACCACCTAGGGGGAGAACCCATGATACTCTCAGATTCAACGTTATATAAGCACGCGATTGCAAGGCCATCAAAGTCAGTTTGGATCCACACTGCTTTTGAGCCCGCAATTCACCACCTCCTGCCACGTAGCACTTTCACTATACCATGGTTTCAATTGCAGGACCACTCAAGAATTTTATCATTCGAGCATGTTGCATCCCTGCAATGAAATATGGTCGTTGTTGTGGTAGCGAACTGCAATCTGGGCATGCCTGCTAAATTTTATCTTCCCACCAATTGTAGGATCAATTAAAACTGTGCATTGATATGGTGCTAATATTGGCGCTTGAATAAGAGAAATTCTTGGATGATGACCTCCTACAACTGACATGGCAGACTGACATCAATATGTTGACATATCGTGGATGGAGGGGTGACATGCATCACTAAAAAATAGGCTAAATACATGTCCAAAAATGATTGAAATGAGTGCCATGTGTCAGCTCTAGATGGATGCCACATGTCTCTAATATATGAGCACCAAGTTTTGAGTTGAAAAACACACATGGAGTGGTTGGGCCCACAACGATGTGTCATCCAACTGTTACTTCGAGGCTTTGGGCCTTCAGGTGATATTCCTTCCTTTCTTTCTCATGAAATCCTCCAAAGTGCCAAATTATCGAAGTGAGAGATATGGTGATGCGTGGCCTCTTTATTTTTGATGACCGAGATTTTCTTCGGGAGGTTGGGCTTTGAGATTTTTCTCCTACTTTCTCATGCAATTCTCCAAAGTGATGAATTCCCGAAGTGAGAGATCTGGTGATGCTTGACCTCAACCGTCAATGGCTCAGATTTATTTTGGTACTTTGGGACACTTGGCTGGAAATCTCCTGAAGCAAATTTCTCCTGGTTGATGTGGAAACCTATCATTAACTTCCGGACTTTGGGGCTTCAAGTGATACTGCTGCAAAGATCAACAGATCTTGTTGATTTGAGATCAACGATCCACATTTACTTCAGGATTTTGGGTTTCGGGCCTTCGAGAGTCCTTTACTAATTAAAATTCTTATTTCTTTCTCTCGGAGTATGAGATCGCATGACATTTGTCTCCTGATGAAATATCAGAGGCCACAAGCGATTGTGGGCTCATGTACTTTGCCACTTCAACCCACATACATCTTTATAAAAATAGGGTTTTCTGAACCTCCAAAACATTTTTCGTCAAACTTCCTTGCTACCTCAGACATGAGGAACTTTTGATGCATGGGATGAAGGAGATAAGGGAACGTATAGTTGGAAAGTACATAAAATATTGAGTAAGTGTTGGTACTGGGTTCCTGAATTCTGAAGAAAGTTCACATGATATCATTCTATAGGAAAATATCTACTACAAATGTTCTGGTACAGTTATATGTTATATTGATGCTTAGATTTACTCATGCTATGTTAAATTCTTGAAGAACTCTTTTTATGGTTGTTGTGATGTTTGTATATGGTACATGGTGATTGGTTAGTGAGTATTTGAGTTATTATATGATTGAGAGATATCCATGATCTGTGATGGTGTAGGAATGAGGAACATGCATAGGTTGTTGGATGGTGTATATTTGTTTGTGGATGATATAGGTTGGGTAGTGATAGGTTTGTTGTAGTGATAGGTCACAAGTGGATGTGACAGAGGAAGAAAGGGTCTAAAGAGACAAAAGTCCGAAGTTTTAAAAACCCTAGTTTCTAAAGGTGTACGGAGGCTGACAGAAGGAACAATGCATACATCTATGTGTTGCAGTATAGGCAGGTCATGTACATACACATGTTGCAGTATATACAAGTCATGTACCTGTTGAAATATTGGATTCTATCTCCAATATGGGTCTTGTACTTGAGTATTTTCTTCCTCTTTTCAGTTGGTGTTGAGATATACAGGCTAGGTCTTGTAATGAGAGTTGGTGCTCATTTTAGTTGGTGCTGATAGACACCAAGGATTGTATTCCGTAATAAAAAATAAAATTTTATTTATATATTTTGTTATTTGTGTTATTTATGGTGATGGTTTATTGATGATTTATGTTTTTGAGATATGTTTACATACAGACAACTAGTTCTGAATGGAAGTAATGAATAATCATTAAATGGTGATTTCTAACTAAGGTATTTTCTAAAGAAGTGTAAAAAGAGGCTTACACTGATTGAGCCCCCATTCTTAGTGTGGTCATTGTATCCAACAATATACTCAACAAATGAATACTAAGAAGTAATAGTGATAAGACTCCCTACAAATTATGGAAAGGAAGAACAAAAAATGTGAAGCATTTAAGAGTATTTGGAAGCAAACTCTGTATCAAAAGAGAAGATGGAAGGATTCGGAAATTTGACTCCCGATTTGATAAGGGTATACTAGTTGGGTATTCAAGAAAAAGAAAAAAGAATAATGGAAAGCATCAATGTAGCAATTAATGAAACAAATGAATTAAAAAATGAAGAAAGAAGAAAATATTCAGAAGAGAAGGATGACGAAGAAGGTCTAAAAAGAGAAAAAGTAGAAGAAGAAGATAAAACCGAAGAAGAGAAAGAGGAAGATGAAAAATAAATACCTAACAAGACACCTAGCCGATGAGTGTAGAAAAATCATCCACCATAACACATTATTGGGAATAAAGATGATAGATTTGAAACCTGAAGAAGAATAAGTTCACCGACATAAAGACATCTAGCATTGTTATCCAAAGTTGAACCCAACAGTTTTGAAGAAGCCAGGAATTAAACATTGGGTCACAACTATGGATGAAAAATTGGATCAGATAGAAAATAATGACACCTGGGAAATGGTTCCAAGGCCGAAGAACAAGAACCTAATTTGTACAAAGTGGTTTTTCAAAAACAGACTGAATGAGGATGGACAGGTAACCAGAAAAAATAAATGTTAGTGTGAAAAGCATATACTCAAATTTAAGGTATATATTTTGAAGAGACATTTTCCCCAGTTGCAACGATGGAAGAAATTGGATTTATCTTAGCCTATGCATGTTCCAAAATAATCAAGGTGTATCATATGGATGTAAAATCAACCTTTCTAAATGGAGAATTAGAAGAAGAAGTCTGCATCGAACAACCTGGAGGGTTTCTACAATCATAAAAGGAAGATTATGTTTGCAAGATGAATAAATCATTGTATGGACTCAAGAAATGATCCAACTGGATATCGGTGGCCACCCACCTATTCCACATGCTCGAAAAATAGTTTTCCATCTTGGTAGTTTTTCGACAATTTTTTGGGTTCCAAACTTCTAGGGCCATTTTGAAGCCCTAAACGACATTTTTTGGGGATTTGGGGCCCAAGTGATTGCTTAAGGAAATGGCTTGGGCCAGTATAAAATTTTTATTCTCTATTATACCTTTCCAACGGTGTACCAAGCACCCCAAACATAGATCTTATGAAAAAGTTACGCCCCCGAGAAGTTGACTTATCAACTACCCCCATTGAGGCCTGCAAACCTTTTGTCTTTTCATCTTCCGGGGTTAGGTTTTTGGATTTTACTTATGTTAAAAAGGCCTTTGGAGTCTCTTTGTAAAAATCATCTTCTTGTAAATGCGTGTAACTATGACATCTCTTCTTATAGATAAGCTGTCACCATTCTAGTAGGTCTTTCAATCTCTATTTTTACAGTCCTTGTACATATTCACTCATTAATAGAAATTTGTGTATTATTGTATCTCTTTGTTTATGGTTTCATTTCTGATACATTTATGTTATATTATTGGATATCTGTGATATCTCTGTGCATTTCTTTATTATATCTCTGTGTTCATTTCGTGCTGAAAATAATCCAGATCAGTGGTATCAGAGAAGGCTTCTCTTGATTATTTTTCAGTGCATGTCCCCAACAAGGTCTGAGTATAGAAAGTTGGGTATCAAGATTGTATATATTGAGGAAAACCTCTCTCGCACACCCAAGAAACCCTCCATGGAGGAAGAAAAGAAAAATGACGGAGCAGAAGATTCTATAAATCTTTTGCTTGAGCAAGCTCTCACGCGATAGAGGGATGAAATGATGGAGAATTTTTCCCACATCCTTCAACGCCTGCCGATAACAATCAATGCGTAATCATCAAGAGGAAAATTTGGAAGCACCTTTCCTTTCAAGGTACAAGTTAATTTTGATATTCCCATATTTGGAGGACAGATAGATGTATATGCCCTGGACAAATGACTAAGTCTGCTAGATGGTTATTTCTTTGTTCACCATTTTTTCGATAGGGAAAATATCACCTTCGCACTCCTTAAGGATCTCCCCCATGTCAAACATTGGTGGAAAACTTATTGGGAGTAAATTTCCACGGAGGAGTATGGAATATAGGGGGTCGAGCCCACTTGGGATTTTTTTGTGGATGCGATAAAGGAACAATATTAACTTGTTGGAAACTATGAGGACCAGTACATGAGATGGACCACAATGCAACAAGAGAGGGGATAAGCAGTGTCGTAGTTCACCAATACCTTCCATATAGTGTGCACCAAGCTGCGTATCAAAGAATCCAAGTGACATTTGGTTTTGAAATACCGTGGGGCTCTACACAGATACATCCAAACTAAAATGCATTTTCTGGACATCTCATCACTCGGTGATGCTTATCGATATGCTGTTAAAATTGAGCAGAAATTCAAGCACCAGAACAAGAGAGATTTCAGGTTTGTAAATCTGCAACAACAAAAGTATGATAAAGATGGCCCTAAAAAAACAATTCCTGAAAACCAGTCCAAGCCACAGGAAAATAAGGGTCACGGAAAGACGAAGAAGGATACCGAAAAATGGTGTGATTTCCACAAAATCCCCTGGCACAACACTGATGAATGTCACTCAAAACAGTTATTGGTGGACAAGATCAAAGAGAAGGAGTCGAACCCTGATTCTGAATCTGATTCTGAAAATACTGGTAAAAGACAAATCATCGACGCAAACCCCACTTCTATTGTCACGACCGTGAAAATTCAAACAGAAGAACCCACAGATCTTGAAGAGAGGGAGCACATTTTTCATTCATAGATGTGGGTGAAGGGGACCCCGCTGCATTTTGTTGTTGATAGTGGAAGCCAAAATAACTTCATCTCAACAGAGGTCATCAAATAGTTGGGATTTTCGACAACACCACACCTACAACCATACAACATCGGGTGGCTTCGCCAGGGATGAGATCTTTGTGTCAACCAATAGTGTCGATTTTCATATGGAATCCAACCCTTCAAGGATGAGGTATTATGTGACATTTCCCAGCTAAATGTTTGTAATGTTCTCTTGGGCTAACCATATATGTGGAAGTGCCATGCTATTTATGAGTCTCAACCCTGTAGTGTCATTGTCACTCTTAGGGGTCATCTCTAGAGAATACTAGAGGTAATTCTGACTATTTTCTGACCTAAACAATGCTACAAGGTAGTATCTCATACTAAAAAAATCATCTTCTTCAAAATTTGTTCGAAAGGTGAATAAAGGGATACTACAACCACTACAACCTTGGCCCAAGCAACTTCTATCCAACAGAAGCGGGTTGAAAATACTGTAGCAAGGTGCAAAGATTCCTTCTGCAAAAAACATCTCATGTAGCCCAACTGGTTGAACATATTCAACCCCGCCAGAAACAAGTTCATGACAACCTTCAACAAACCAAGTAGCGCGATGTCTCCAACAAGGCAAGCTACTCACCAAGATTTAGATGCATAAAATGCTTCCCCCTCTCCCTCGGGAACTCAATGCAATGGATACCATTGATTCCTAAGGAGGGAAGATTGATCCATGTGGATATTGGTGGCCACCCACCTATTCTACGGTTTCGAAAAATAATTTTCCATCTTGGTAGTTTTTTGGGTTCCAAAATTCTGGGTCTGTTTTGAGGCCCTAAATGACGTTTTTGGGGGATTTGGGGCCCAAGTGACTACCAAATACATTGACCTTGGCTAGCTAAAACGATTTCTTCTCGGTTATAATTTTCCAATGGTGTATCAGGCACCCCAAATAGAGATCGTATGCAAAAGTTACGCCCCCAGGAAGTTGACGTATCAACTACCCCCATTGGGGCCTGCAAACCTTTTGTATTTTCATCTTCCCGAGTTAGGGTTTTGGATTTTACTTATGTTAAAAGTTCCTTTGGAGCCTCATTTTAAAAATCATCTTCTTGCAAATGCAAGTAGCCATCACATTTCTTCTCAGAGATAAGTTTCCACCATTCTAGCGAGTCTTTCACTTTGTATTTTTACAGTCTTTGTACATTTTCACTCATTAATAGAAAATTGTGTATTATTGTATCTCTATGTTTATGGTTGCATATTTGATACATTTTTTTATATTATTGGATATTCATGATATCTCTGTGCATTTCTTTATTATATCTCCTCTCTGATTTCGTGTCAAAAATAATATGGATCAAGAAGGCCCCTAAAGCATGGTATTCAATATTGGACAAATATCTACATCAACAAGGATTCAGGAAGGGAAATGAAGACAACAATCTCTACATAAAAGTGGATCGATAAAATATACTGGTAATTGATGTTTATGTAGAGGACGTTATCTTTGGGAGAGATGATAATAGGATGAGTTAGAATTTTTCCAAATACATGCAGAATGAGTTTGGAATGTATTTCCCCAGTGAGTTGAATTTATTTTTGGGATTACAAATATGTCAGTGTGATAAAGGTATTTTCATCTCCCAGACTAAGTACATTTGAGAAATGATAAACAAGTTCAAAATGGAAGATTGCAAATCTGTAAGTACTCTTATGCAGACCAATTTCAAGTAGAGAAAGGATGATGAATCTAAGGATGCAATTCAAAGACTCTACATATCGATGATTGGAAGGTTACTCTATGTGACAACAACAATACTAGATGTGATGCAAGCAGTTGGACAGGTTTCGGGATTCCAAGCAACGTCGAAAGAAACACATTTTATGGAAGTAAATATAATATTAATATATCTTAAGGAAACAAAAGATTTTGGATTATGGTATCCTAAAGGGAATGATCTATCTTTGGTCTCCTACACAAATGTAGATTGGGTAGGTAATGTTGACAATAGAAGAAGTACAAGTGGAGAATATTTATACTTAGGTGATTGTCTAGTATCATGGATGTAACATCCTATAATATACCAGATATAAAAAGTATGCAAAACAGAAATAAAATGCTAGAAATGGCAAAATAACAACAATATAACCATAAAAATCACCACAATAGCATTGAAATGATATAAGAATAACAATAGAAATAACACTTTGATTCTGAAAGCAATGTTCACAGGCCTTTTTGAGGGGACAACCTCCAGTTGAGAAGAGATCTATTACAATAATATCCAAGCTAGGGTTCTCATACCATCGACTCCTATTTATAATAAATATCGCTATCAAAAGAGGCATCTAGAGGAAGATCCTTCTAGAAGTCGAAGCTTCTATTAGGTCTTCTTACATTCGACTTATTTTATTTTATTTCAAGGCCTTATTAATATTGACCTTTATTACATCTGAATATATTGTTCTGCCTATGTGTGGGTTAGGACCCTAACACATCCCCAGCCACCCACAGGCCGGGGCATGCTACCTTCAAGCCTACCCTTGGAATTCTTTCTCTTGCGATACCTTTTTAAATTTTAAGGATGCATAAAAGAAAAGACTTTAATGACATGCACAAGAATAGTCAGCAAGCATGTATAGTCTAAATATTTAATTAAACGATAATTAAATATACAATGGAAATACATTCATATACATGTAAATGATGCCATAACAGAGAGCACTTATCTTTATGGAAGATGACACCAACTAGATGAAGACCAAGGACGTTCCACCCAACCGTAGACATCACTTCTCCAAATCTATACAATAGTGTCACCCCTAAGCTAGGGCTATGAATCCATAAGGATGGTTCCATAGTGTACTTGGGTTCCCAAACCAGTCAGCTCTCAAGCTCTCACAGGTTTCCAAACACCCACAACAATCCAAGTACCCAACTCTCTTCTACCCAGCCTGTACCACCCAAGAGAATGGACCTCCACCCTTCTCTACCACACAATCCCTCAGGCAGGCTTTCTCCCTTTTCTAGGGCCTCCATTACAGCTGGTCCAGAATCTCAATGCTGGAACTCTCAGGACTCACAGTTGTGAGAGAAACAAGGCACAAACCAATTCATCTCAAACATGCAAGCCCCAGGTCATGGCTGGATTGCACCAATGACCATTACAACCAACTATCTCGTGGATAATTCTTCAGTAGTTCGGTTCCATTTACCCAACCAAGATGCAGGTGAGGATGGATCAATGAATGGGTAAGTGGGTGCATGAAGTGTTGGACACACCTACCACACTTAGAGGGGGGGGGGGTGAATGAGTGTGTGGATATTTTTCCCAAAACTTTTCTTTTACACAAAACTCATTGGTTAGAATTCATCATTTACTCATTACTCATTGCTCTCATTAATAATCAGTTAGATGTGAATACATATCAGCAACATATATCAACAATATATCATCAACAAATAATCTCCACAAGGAACACAAGATGTATGTACAATTTTTCTTTTTATTATGGACTTCAATCCGAGGGTTTTTCAGAAACAACTAAATAGAGTACAACTCTATAAGAGCACCATCTCTATATGAAAGACTCATCTTACATTCTTAGCACCAACTGAGATGAAGCAACAATCCTTAACAGATATCAATCTGTACCATAAACAAGAGCATCAACCATGCACCAACCTGTGCCAAACAACCTATAATCAACCTGTACCATAAACAAGTAAATCCAACCATGTACCAAGTATATACCAATCATGTTTCAACTACGCATCGACAATGAATCATCAATATGTACCAACATCATCAACTATACACCCCATGTATGTGTCAACTCATCAACTACTTGTCTCAACCATGTACTCAACATGTACCTCAACCAAAATCCCTCATCAATTTCATCATCCAAATCTGATTTGTAGCGCTATAATAGACCTGGTGTATATTATCACATTCTTGCAAACCTTCCTTAACTTTAAAAAGAAGAAACTAGCATTTTCATCAAACTTTTCTTTAGTCTCACATGTCTAGTATTGGATTAGTCAACAACCCTAACTTGAAGTAATCATAACTTTGAACATGTAATGCATAATCATCTGAAACTGATATAAAATGTTCTTCAATGTGTTTTATGCAATTCCTCCAATTGGAACTACTTGGAACCTGTCACAAAAGGAGTTATAGCGAAAATGACATACCTTGCTGAATTTTGTCTTATTCTAGAGAGTGACCTTGTAGAGCATGCCCCACACAAAATATTTGATTAAATGATCTGCAACTGTTACAAATCATACTAAAGACTGTACCATAACCAACACATTTGGTCTCACTGAATTTGAATCTGTTATGAAGAAGTTATGATGGTTTTACCCAAAACACCTGATTTTGACTAGTTTCAGGACTGGCCACAAACCCTATTTTCCACGGAGTGTAACTCCCAAAATACAATGACCCACAAGATGAATTTTTAACCACATATACTTGGATATGTTTTCTCACTTTCATAGAAATTTCAGGATCTGAATCATTATAGAAAAAAGGTTATATAAAAAATGGTGAGATGACATGTAAATAACATACCTTAGAAAGCACCATCAAAAGAATTTATCCTTCCTTGCATTTCGGCCTTGTTTTCTTCAATTTCCTCAGAATTTCAGTTTAGATATCATTTTTTTACCTCAGAAACATATAGATATTCAATATTCTCAAGTGTGATTAAAATTAGAGAGCCTTGCCTCTTATCTATACTCTCCAAGTAGCTTCCTTAAAAACATCTTCTAGGTCACTTGGCCCACTTTCCTTATTTTAGGGTTGGGTCCTCTTCTAATTTCTCCATTAAATTTATTATTGAAATAATTTATTTTGTATTCAATTTTAATTATAATACACTCATCACTTCACTTTATTATTTACGTTTTAAAATCTCTTAAACCACTTTGATTACATTAACCTTTTGGGGCTTCTAGATGACATATGAGGGTCCTCCAACTTTGTAAGGCCATAACTCTCAAACCGTGAGGAGTTATGTGACGTTATACATACCACTAGAAATGGCATGACATGTAATATCCATATAGAATAGTATTATCTGAAAATATATCACAACTCATACCATTACCCATCAAACAAACTTGGGTCCATTACCCAAACCTGGGGTCTCCAACTTCTCATGGCCATAACTCTCTAACCATGAGGAATTATGTGATGTTCCACATACCACCAGAAATGACATGACAAGCACTGTCCATCTAGGATAGTTTCACCAAAAATTTCCTTGATCTTCATATCTTTATTCCTTATACAAGCATGGGTCCTCCAACCATTCTTCTAGGATAACTCAATCCGTAAAGCGTCTTCCCGTGAGGAATTTCACCATAAGGGGACCACTTTGGAGTTCATTTGTTTGTGCACCTTATCAATCATGATAAGACAATAATGAGTCATCTATACATTTTTCCAACAATGCATCATATGCCAATGAAACCACATCGATCCATATTCATCATGTATCAATGACAACTCATTGATCCATCTTCATCTATGCATTCTCATCAAGGAAAATACATATTATATTACATCAATCATCAATCAATCAATCCTTTGACATCAATAAATCACTTTACATCAATCAATGACATCAATCAATCAAACCATTGGCATCAATGACAACATGATCCAACAAAAAGTGTGTGACGGAAATGAATGAGCTTACAGGAAATCAACGAACAAGCCATCAGTCGAACCCCCTCATCAGACCAGAGGCAAGTTTAAGTAACATCGTGAGGAATCAAGAACCTCCTGGCCTTCCCCTAGAATCCCACGTAATTGATCCCCTCCCTTAGGCAAAAAGTCTAATTAACATAGGAATAAACACTTACCCTCTTAGGCCCCCTCTCTTGTGGAATCATAGCCCCCTATAACTCTAGTCCTTGTTCGTCTAGTAGCCAACCATGTATTTATTATTAATAATGATAAAAAAAATTACATGTCTTGGGAACACTAGCATTTTAATAATTGTTTGGGCACTCTATCCTCTTAGCATTGTAACAATACATTATTTAAAATGGGGTTTCAAAACCTGAGGTGTTACATCCCCTCCCCCTTATTTTGGCACTGTCCTCAATTCATATACAAAATAGAGATCAAAATATCAATTTTTTTCAAAAAGCTATGGGTACTCTACCCACATGGCATCTTCATTCTCCTAGGTAGCATATTTAGGACCATAGTAGGTCCACTGAAATTTTACCAGATCTATAACTCGATTCTAGAGAATTTTGACTTTTTTGTCCAATACCCGCACTCACTGAACCTGAAAATCTCCCTCCGTCTCTACCTGAATGATATGCCAATCAATAACATGGTTAGGGTCATGTACACATTTCTTTAGTAAAGATACATGAAATACATTATGCACATTCATGGAAGCAGGAAATGCAAGCATGTATGCAACTGGCTCTATTATGTCCAATATTTCAAATGGACCACAGAATCTAGCTTCCATCTTTGTACAACTACCCAATTTCAAAGATATTTCTTGGGCTTCACTTTCAAAAGTACATGATCCCCTACTTTAAACTCTCTAGCTGTCATGTTCTTGTATGAATAAACTTTCTTTCTATCCTAATCTACCTTTAAGTTCTACTTGATCTTGACCACCTGTTCTTCCATGTCCTTGAGAAACTCCGTCCCAAGTAACACTTTATCTACTGGGTTGTCCCAACATACTGGAGTATCACATTTTCTACCAAACAAGGCTTCAAATGGGATCATTCTCAATGAATCTTGATACCAATTATTATATGCAAACTCAACCAAGTGTAAGTAATCTTCCCACTTGTATGGCTTATCCATCACATACATTCTCAACATATCTTCAATTATTTGATTGACTCTCTCTATTTCCCCATATTTCTGGGGATGATATCTTGTGCTAAAGTTTAGATTTGTGCCAAATACTTTAAACAATCCCTCCAAACATTAGAGTTAAACTTCGTATCTCTATCTGAGACAATTGTCCTAGGTATCCCATGTAACCTAGCAATTTCCTTCATGAAAATTTCTACAATATTAGCGGATGTATGCGTTGTCTTCATAGACAAAAAATGAGTAGCCTTTGTTAATTTTTCAACCACCACCATGATTGAATCATGCTATTTATTCATTCTGGGTAATGATGTGATGAAATCCATGGTGATCACTTCCCATTTCTTCTCTGGGATTGGAAATGGTTGCAGCAAACCCATTGGGTTCCTATGCTCAGCCTTCACCTTCTGGAATTCCATACATCGAGCAATGTAATCAACAACAACCTTCTTCATTCTCGACCAAAAGAACTGGCTTCTTACTGCTGTAATTATTTTCTGGTAACCGGGATGTCCAACATAAGGAACATCATGCATTTCCTTTAGTACCAAATTCCTCATTTCTCTGGAGCTAGGAACATAGATTCTATTTTTATGCATGAGTAATCTGTCTTCCCTTATCTCATACTCCTTTATTTTCTGCTATAAATTTCCTTGCTATAAGTTTTCCTTTACATGTAGGTAATGCTAGTTTATAACAAGACCATCTAAAATTCTACTCTTCAAGTCTGACTGATGCATACTGACAATAGTAGCATGCATGAGATGCACTCTTATACTAAGTGCATCAACAACTTTATTCTCCTTTCCCTTAATATGCTTGATATCAAAGTCATATTCACTAAAAAATTCCAGCCATCTTGTTTGTCTGGAATTCAAGGTCGGTTGTTCAAAAAGATACTTCAGGCCAATGTGGTATGTCCTTAATTCAAATTTCTTCCCCATGAGATAATGCCTCCACATCCTCAAGGCATGAATAATGGAAGCAAGTTCCATGTCATGCATGGAATATTTCCTCTCATGTTCCTTAAGCTTTCTAAACTCATATCCAATGACATGTCCATTTTGCGTGAGGACTCCCCCAAGTCCTTCCTTACATGCATCTGTACATACCACAAAACTTTCATTTGGGTCAACAATCTTTAACACAGGTTCACTAGTAAGTAATTCCTTCAAAAGATTAAAATTCTTTTCACACCTGAGTGCCCATTCAAATTTAGTTCCCTTCTTTTGCAAAGAAGTGATGGGATGAGAAATCTTAGAGAAACCTACTATGGACCTTCTATAGTAGCCAGCTAATCCCATAAAATATCTTACATCTAACATATTTATGGGTGTTGGCAATCCTCTAATGGCTTTGATCTTCTCTGATCTACTGCTATGCCCTGCTATGAAATAATGTGTCCCAAGTAATGCATATGATTTTGATAGAAATAATACTTACTCAACTTGGCATACAACTGATGTTCTCTCAGTAATTTCAACACCAGTCTTAAGTGATTTTCATGCTCCTCTTCAAACCTAGAGTAGATAATTATGTCATCCAATAATACTATGACAAACTTATCCAAATAATTTATGAATATTCCATTCATTAAGCACATGAAGACAATTGGTGCATTAGTCAGTCCAAATGTAACCACTACAAATTCATAATGCCCATACCTGGTCCTAAAGACTGTATTATGAATGTCTTCTTCCTTGATCCTTACCTGATGGTATCCTACCCCCAGGTCAATATTTGAAAATATCTTTGCTCACCTTAACTTATCAAAGAGGTCATCAATTCAGGGTAGAGGATACTTGTTCTTTATAGTGTACTTGTTCAGTTGTCAGAAGTCAATACACAGCTTCAAGGTTCCATCCTTCTTTTTGACAAAAAGTATTGGTGCTCCCCAAGGTGAAACACTTGGATGTATGTACCCTTTCTTCAACAATTCCTCCAATTGCATTTGTAATTCTTTTAACTCTGGTGTGCTCATTCTGTAAGGTGTTTTTGACACTGAGGGAGCTCCTGACACTAAATCAATTGAGAAATCTATCTCCCTTCTTGGTGGCAATCCGGGTATTTCTTGGAATACATCTTCAAATTCCTATAGTGCCGAGAAATCTTTGAGGCTTGGCCCCTTGATATTATCTGGATCTTCCACATGAGCTGAATACAATTGACATCCTTTCCTAAAACATATTTTTAGTTGTAAGGATGAAATCTCCCTTATAGAGATGGGTCTTGGAACTCTTTTCATAGTGCTCTACTTTCCATTTCCATCAAGACATGTAAATGTCTTGTTATGACAATCTAGGACAACATGATGCTTGTCCAACCAATTGACTCCAATTATAATATAATAAGACCCCAATGCTATGTTATTTAGATCAATACTAGTATTCATGCCATTAAGACTTATGGAACAACTTCTGACCATATCATGGATTCTTCTTTTGGTTCCAGTGGCTAACTGAACCAAAATTGATTTTCCAAGTTTACTTTTCTCCAAATGTAATCTATCCACTATACTAAGATCAATGTAGCAATGAATTTCTCTTGAATAAATCAAAATAGCAACAAGTTGATTTATGATTTTACCTTCCACATCGATCATATTGGACTGGTACTTTGCTTGCCGATCATTTAAATTTTCATAGATTCTTCCCATATCTTCAACTGTTGTAGCCTCTTGGATGTTCTGCACAGTCTTCAATCTGTCCTTTCTGTGTGGGAAATCCTTTTAGAGGTGATCTTCCTTGCATCCCAAACATTGGATTGGTGGTCTTCCCCTTTTTCCCAAGGAATATTCCTTCTTGAAATCTCCCTTAGAATACTAATCTTGATGATTTGTATTAGGCTCATTCCTATTGAAGGAAGGTTTGAATCCTTTCCTCCTCTAATTGGACTTCACAGTTTTCTTGTCCTTCCAATATTTCTACAAATATTCTCTTCCCTGGCCTTGCTCATACAAGTATTTATCCTTCTTGATGGCTTCAGTCAAGGTATTGGGTTCATCATACTTGATATTTTCCTTACAAAAGGATGTAGTCCACTTAGAAATCTCTGTATTTTCACTTTCTCATCACCAATGAACCTGGCATACTTTAACAATCCCAAGAACTTCTTTTCATACTCTTCCATAGTCATGCTTCCCAACCTAAGTTCAAAGAACTCCTGCATTTTCTTGTCATAGAAATTCTCTGAGAGGTACTCCTTCTGGAAATACTTCTTGAACTGATTCCAAGTAATCCTACTCTCATTAATGTGATCCACTTTCTTGAGTTGGTCCCACCACATTGCATCTTTACCGTGTAAATGGTAGGTGGAAATCCTCGCTTCTATGTTGGATGAGTAATTATAGAATTGAAAATATCTCCTGAGCCCAAGAAACCATGCTTCAACATCATCCTCCATTTCTCTTTCACCCTTAAAGGAAGGTTGCTTGAGCTTCCTCAATTGAAAAATCACTTGTCCATAGCTTTGAGAGTTCGTAACTTTCAGACAAGACGGGATCAATGGTGCTCGTCCTCTTTCACGATCAACAATAAATATCTACTTTGGGACTCTACAGTTCGAGAGTCTCAAATTTCCTCGCTTGTCTCCGCCCAAAACTCTTTTACCTGGAGTTTATGATCTGTCTATGGGTGTCCCCCCATAGATCAGCAGTTGTGAATCACTTTGGCTCTTCAGGCTTCAGAAGTTTCAAACCTTCCTCCTACATTTTCTATCAGAGTGCTTCCACCTGAAGTCGACGATCCTTCAACGTGTGTCTTCTAGAATCAATAGTCGATATGTGCTCCAACCTTCAGGCCTTCGGGAATTTTCGAACCAACGCAAAATTTCACATCTTTTCCCTCTGAAGTGCCCAGTCTTTGGACTGCACGATCTTTTTCCACGTGGCGAAATATTGGAAGCAAACATGTGGCCCAATCAGGTGGGTGACATGTGTCATGTTCTAACTTACTTTTTAATACTCCAAATGCTCAAAACTCACTAACACATGGCACACATCCTAGGTGATGTCCGCAATCCACGTCACTTCAGGAATTCTAGGACCCACATCACTTCTAGGTGACATCATTGTGCCCCATCACTTTGACTCTTCAGGCTTCGAGACTTTAGTAGTTTTCATGCTAACACACTTCCAATTCTCTCGAACTCTACATTCGAGAATTGGCCAATCTGTCACCATGTGTCCTCCTCGATCGAACAACTAAGATTCACTTCGGGTCTTCACCTGGAGTCCACAGATCTGCATCGTGTGTCCTACTTAATGTGACGACTGAGGCTTACTTTGGGTCTTTGGACTTCAAAAATCTCAAATTTCAAAACTTATCTGGCCCCACTGGATTTTATTTTAAGCCCTGGATCTGGTGATGCGTGGCTCTCGGTAGATCAATGGCTGAGATCCTTTCGAGTCTTATGGTTTCAGAAATCTCAAACTTCAAATCCCTCGAAGTACACAGGATTTTTTGACATGTCCTCTTGAATCAGACTAAGGCTTACTTCGGGCCTTCACTCGAAATCCACAGATTTACGCCATGTCTCTTCTGTATCAGACGGCCTAGATTCACCTCGGATGATTCGATGCTTGAGATTTACTTTGACTCTCTAGCTCTCTGGGATTCAAGAATTTCAAATCTCAACTGAAAATATCTCGAACAGATTTCTCTGGAGTTACTGATCTACTGACACGTACCTCTTGGTGATCGATGGTCAAGGTCTACTTTGGTTATACAAATATTCGATGTTCAATACCTAACATGTCACATTACTACATGCCTTTCAATTTGTGGGGGAATGCATTGGTGGTTTGGAGAAACCCTCTTTTCGCCTCGTAATTATCCTGATGATGACACACAACCCCTTGATGAAAATGTGGTTTGGATTGCGATACCACCTTGGGAAATTATCTCCTGTGCAACTTGGTTCCCCACAATGCCTCCAGTCCGTCGATCTCACTTTCTAATGGGATCTGATGGCCATGACCTTAGATATTTATTCCTTTTTATCAAGTGAACCTTTTTCACCTATCCTCTGATCAAATGATCTCGTATCTCTCCTGATCCTACAATGGCGATCACTCCCAAATTCAAAGGGGGACGGTCACGATCCTTTGAACCCGTTACAATAGATCTATGACGATCTAACTCCTGCATAGATTCTGCAATGCCATTCCTCTTGAGCTTTTCAACTTTGCAGTCAAAGTTTGATCTTGACCATGAGACTCTGAACAATAGACCCTACCCATACCGACCCAATGTTTCAACCAAAATCTCTGATATCAAACTGTAACATCCCCAGCCACCCACAGGCTAGGCCATGCTACCTTCAAGCCCACCCTTGGACTTCTTTCTCTTACGATACCTTTTTAAACTTTAAGGATGCATAAAAGAAAAGACTTTAACGACATGCACAACAGTAGTCAGCAAGAATGAATAGTCTAAAGATTCAATTAAACGATAATGAAATATACAATGAAAATACATTCATATACATGTAACTGATACCATAACAGAGAGCTTATATTTATGGAAGATGACACCAACTGGATGCAAACCAAGGACATCCCACCCAACCATAGACACCACTACTCCAAATCTCAACAATAGTGTCACCCCTGATCAAGGGCTATGAATCCACAAGGAGGGTTCCAGATTATAATAGGGTTCCCAAACCAGTCAACTCTCAATCTCTCATAGGTTTTCCAACACCCACAACAATCCAAGTACCTAGCTCTCTTCTACCTAGCCTATACCATCCAAGAGAAATACCTCCACCCTTCTCTGTGTAATATCCCTTGGCCAAACCCAATTGTAAATGTAAAGTAAGTATACTTAATTTGGTGAGTTGTTTTGACATCATTTTGTAATACACCTTTCATGGCATAGTGCATGCATGAACCGCGTAGTAAAATTGATGTAGTGTGCACATTCTTGGATACTGTGCACAATAACTAAAGTGTGCACTGTATGGAGGATAGTGAGACTTGTGTATATGATATGTGTTATAGGCTGGTGAGCCGGTTATTATAAGCTAGGATGCTTATGTTTTGGTATTAGGCTAGAGCGTCTAGATGTTAAAGGCCAGTGCGCCTATTTTGTACATGTCTCATGATTAATATAAAATACATTGTTGCACGCAAACTGACCACGATAAAATATATGGGGGATTGAACTTCAACAGTTAGTGAAAGGGAGGGACAAAATTTAAGGAAGGGGCTAAGCTAGAGAGCTTAGGGCAAAAAGGAATATTATACCAATATTTCCTAAAACATAAAGTATGGATAATTATTTTATCCTAAGTTCTAAAGTTGGGGACAAGTGGACCAAAGTAGCTTCCAAACATAACAAGTGTCAATTTGGGGACATGCATTCATATCGTGGGGACTTAACTCATTTGGTCTCTTTTACATGGGGAATTCTTACCAACAGCTTGACCATCATTCTCACCATCACTTTTCACAATCAGTTTCATGGTGATTCCTTCCATCACTTAGTTATCTAGTCAATGATTCCACCATTTTCACTCACTCAATCAGTTATCCTTGAGACATCCATTTCACCATATTTGATCATGCTTCCATAACCTTTTCCAGTTGGCGTACCTGGTTAGCTTGGAGCGGTATTGAAGAAGCGAGTTGTCAGGCCCATGAGAAATTATTTGAGCGAGAGAATTGCTAGGGATTGATTCCCAAAGGTGATAAACTGCAACTACAGTGCTCTGAGACTTCCGGTCCGGCCTATTTCTAAATCCCTAGAAGGGAAGTGTGGCAGCTGAGGGACTGTTGAGCAGAGAAGGGGCACACTTCCTTGGGTGGGACATGCATGTGGGGAATGAGAGGTTGTAGGCTGTTAGTTGAGTGAGCACTTGAGAAAGAGTCTTTCGTGTTGTCCATGATCCTTAGCCTAGTTAGGAACCCTTTACCTGGGTGGAGTTCAGTCCCAACTCGGTGGTGATTCACTGTTGAGAGTGATGAACAGTGTAGTCTAAGGCTGGGAGGTTCATGGACGGTTTGTATGTAGTTGGTGACAATATTTCCAAGATAAGTACCAATTGTATGATGAAATTATGTGTTGCATTGTTAGTTACATGATTATGTTATGGTTTATCATATATGTGAATATAACTGTCTGTATGTTTATGGGTATTTCCCGATATATGCTGCATATCGGTGTTTACTGTTATTTCAATATGAAATCATCTATTATAGAATGTATCTGTTTGTTTATGTTTATATGTAATTCTTCCACAAATAGTTTTGTATGTATAAGTGTTAATGTTTAATCCATTATTATAGATGTTTTCATTTCATTAGATAACAATATCATAATCCAAGATCACTGAGAAACACACAATCACAAGAGACACAACATTTATCCTGGGAAACCCTCTAGGGGAAGAAAACCTGACAAAACTTCCTTAATATAGATAGCCAATAAAATGCAAGAGATCTCTTAAACTAATATAGAAGGTCCTCTCCCAGATATGCGCCACTCTCTCTCTCCTTCTTCTCCAACAACATATCTAAACTTGTCTCTCAAATGAGAAAGTGAGTTGCATGTCTAAGTGAGGCGCTAGCCTCTTTATTTATACAATTCTAGCACGTGTGAAGTGTTTCTTCACTGGCAGGGCCGACTTCTCAAACTAGGTGGGTAAACCCACCTTTATTATATTTCTATGTCTCTTTAATATCTTTTGGGGCCGACTTCTTATTCTACCTATTACAATTGTATTTTGACCAATCCACAAAAGGGGATTTGGTCCTATTACAATAAACAACATGATCAATCCACAATGGGGATTGATCCTATGAATAATATATCAATAATAATAAGAATAGTCTTTGCAGTTACATTATTTCAACACTCCCCCTTAACAGGAAGGGTATTCTTCAGCAACATCATGCGAGAGAGAGAGGACAACATCATCAACAACATCAGGTAGGTGAGAGGACAACATCATTAACATCATCTTGGAACACTGACTGGTGTATCTATAAATCATCAAAAGTTTTCTTCATCTGTAGCATCATCATTCTCAAAGGAATTCCATCATCATCTACATCAATATGTATTAGTATAAAAATTGATACATCATCATCATCACAACACAAGGCTAGCTCATCATAATACAAGACTGGCTTTACGTCACAATTGTCAAGCTAGAAGCTCAGTTCTTGTCTCATCTCAATGTATTTCTTTACGTCACAACACTCAAGATGGAAGAAAGATACTTGTCATGCTTTACGTCACAACCATCAGGTTGGAAGCAGGACACTAGAATGACTTTACATTAGATCTATCTAGCCAGAAGCTCAGTGCTAGTCTCATCATATCATCTTGCTTTACATCAAAACCATCAGGTTAGAAGCAAGTTACACATCTCATCTTTCTTTACGTCTGACAACTAGGTTAGAAGCAAGGAACATCTCATCTTTCTTTATGTATGAAAACTAGGTCAGAAGCAAGGAACATCTCATCTTTCTTTACGTCTGACAACTAGGTCAGAAGCAAGGAACATCTCATCTTTCTTTATGTCTGACAACTAGGTCAGAAGCAAGGAACATCTAATCTTTCTTTACTTATGAAAACTTGGTCAGAAGCAAGGAACATCTCATCTTGCTTTACGTCTGACAACTAGGTCAGAAGAAAGGAACACATCTCATCTTGCTTAATGTCTAACAACTGGGTCAGAAGCAAGGTACACATCTCGTCTTGCTTTATGTTTGATAACTGGGTCAGAAGCAAGGTATAGGTCCTGCTTTATGTCACAACCATAAGGTTGGAAGTAGGGAATATCTCATCACAAAAACTACTCCCCCTTTTGAGAAATGTCCTTTTGGACTATACCAAGCTTATCTTGGAAGTACTAAAACTTCAAATGAGATAGGGGCTTGGTCAACATGTCAGCAACCTGTTCATCCATACTAATGTACTAGAGATTTAAGGCTCCTCTCTGTACCATGTCATGGATGTAATGATAACGGATCTCTATGTGCTTTGGCCTGTCATGGAATACCGGATTCTCTGCCATCTTTATGCAGCTCGGGTTGTCACATAGAATCAAGATTTCTCTCATCTCTAAGTCAAATAGGTCAGTCAACAACTTTCAAATCCATATAGCTTCGCAGCTGACAGAACATGCAACAATGTATTCTTCTTCCACTGTGATGAGAGCAATACTAGATTGCTTTCTACTCTGCCACGAGATCATAGCTAATCCCAAACTGAAACAACATCCTGAAGTTCTTTTCCTGTCAAAAACACTTCCTGCCCAATCTTCATCAGTATATCCACTCAATGTGAAATCTTGATCTCCATCATAGCTGAGACCGTAATCTATTGTACCTTTAAGGTACCTCATCACATGTTTTGCAGCCACTAGGTGAACAAGTCTGGGTTCTACCAGAAACTGACTCAAGGTGTTCATGGAAAAAAAAATGTTTGGTCTGGTATTCATCAATTACATCAGCAATCCAATAATCTATCTGTACAGTGTGGCATCAATCAATTCTGATGAAGTATCGACCAACAGCTTCAACTTCACTTCCATGGGTGTATTCATGGGCTTGCATTCCAACATGTCAAATCTCTTCAAGATTTCGATCGTGTACTTCCCTTGGTTGAGGAAGATCCTTTGAGGACTCTGCCATACCTCAAGACCTAAGAAATAATGCATTAGGCCAAGGTCTTTCATTTCGAATTCTGAGGCAAGTCTCTTTTTACATTTAGTGATGAGATTTTCTTCTCCAGTTAAGAATAAGTCATCCACATATAGCAGTAAAATTATTGGCTCATTGTTCGTAATTTTGAAGTAGAGGTTAGAGTCTGCTTTACTCTTCGTAAAACCTAAGCTCATCAAGAAAACTGTCTATATGGCCATACCAAGCTCTAGGAGATTGCTTCAATCCGTATAAGGCTTTCTTCAATCTGCAGACATGAGACTTCCTGTCTTCAACCTCAAATCTTTGAGGTTTCTCTATATACATTTCCTCTTCGATAAAACCTTTTAGGAAAGTTGTCTTCACATCCATCTGGTGCAACTTCCACTTCATCTAAGCTGCAAGAGCTATGATGGTTCTGATTGAAGTGTATCTGGCCACAGGAGCGAATGTCTCTTCATAGTCAATGCCTTCCTTTTGGGAAAATCCATGAGCGATGAATATTTATTTATATTTCTCAATACTTCCATCAGCAACATGTTTTATTTTGAAGAGCCATATGGAGGACACCACATATTTATTCTTCGATCAGGGAACTATTTCCCATACTTCATTCTTCATTATGGATTGGTATTCCTTCTGTCATGGTATCTACCCAATCTTTCCTTTGAATGGCTTCTTCAAAGTAGGTAGGATCCTCTTCTAGGAGATCACACATCAAAGCCATATAACTGCAGAATGGCTTTGGCCTTTTCACCTGTCTCGTAGTTCCTTGGGGAACACTGTACTTCTCTCCATCTTGAATAAGCTCTCTAGCCCAAGCTAGCTTTCTTTTATGGAGAATCATCATCTGAGGAGGTTCTTGAAATTCTACTATATCATGGTCTTCTAGAAGTTCCTCATCAGGGGAAGTTACAACTTCCCTCACTGGTTCTGCATCTCTGAGAAGCTCCCTCATTGCAGTATTGGGGATTACGGGTTCCTCTTCATATACCTATTCAAGCTGGAATAGTTTAGATTTCTTGAGTGCTACATCTTCATCAAAGGTCACATCCCTGCTGATCTTAATGTGATTTTGACCTGGTATATAGATTCTGAAGGCCTTGGATACCTCACAGTATCCCACAAATATTCCCTTCTTTCCTGAAGGGTCCAACTTGTTTCTCTTTTCTTTAGGTATATGAATAAACACTGGACAGCCAAATATTTTGAGATGGCTTTCCTCTGGCTTCTTTCTAGGGAACATCTCTTCCGATGTCTTGAGCCCAAGTGCACTATGGGACAATCGGTTCTTCACATAAACAACTACCATTTTTTCTTCTACCCATAAGCACATAAGAAGATTTTGATCATGGATCATAGTCTTCACAACTTCCAGTATGGTTCTGTTCTTTTGTTCAGCTACACCATTTTGTTGGGGATTATAGGGAGTAGTGAGTTCCCTCTTGATCCCAACATTTTTGCAAAACTTCACAAACTCTTTTGAGGTATATTCTTCTCCATTATCTGACCTGAGTATCTTGATCTTTCTTTCATAAAGGTTCTCTATCAAGGCTTTGAATTTCTTGAACTTAATGAACACTTCATCTTTAGTCTTCAAGAAATATATCCATGTTTTATGATAATAATGATCAATGAATGATACATAATATACATACCCGCTAATGGAGGATGATGGAATTGGGCCACATACATCTGAATGGATGAGTTTTAGGACTCCTTTTATCTTGCTGTCCCTCTTCAAAAACGGGTTCTTGATGTTCTTCCCTTGTGCACATCCATTGAAAACGCCTTTATGGTCACCTTTGAGTTCTGGTAAACCTGTGACCGCTTTGCATATGTATGGTAGTGCCTTGTAGTTGATGTGGGATAACTTTCTGTGCCAAAGCTCACATGAGTTTTCAATGGCGTGGGTCATGGCAGCCTCTGAGTGACCCTTTAGTTTATACAAGCCATTTTCTTCATTTCCAATGATGATTGCCTCATTTAGGGTTTCTCCTTTATCCCACAAAAGAACTTCTCCATCTATAGAGGCAACTCTGAAGCATTTCTTTTCTAAAGATGAAATGGAGAGTAGGTTCTTCTTCAAGCCTGGTACATATAGTACGCCCTTCATTTTTAGTGAATTCCCTGAATTCAGTTTATGGTTTGATTCACCCACTCCCTTGATGGGATATTGGTAATCATCTCCAAGTGTCACTTTCTGAGAAAACTTATTTTCTGAGATACAAGAGAGGATGTTTCTTTGTCCCATCATGTGCTTGGATGCACCATTATCAATGAGCTAAGTGTCCTCTCCAGGTGTTACAAATCCTAAGAGGGCCGAGATGAAGACATGGTCTTTGATCTCCTCTCTTATCATCTTTGTGGGTGGCTCTTCATCTTTGACTACATGGGCATGGAGCCTCTTATGTTTTATCTTGTATTCTTCTCATATGGCTAGATAAAACTTCACAATGTTTCCCATCTTGTCACAATGATAGCATTGTACATATGAGTAGTCTCTTTCCTTTCATTGTCCTCTCTTCTGAAATCTCCTTGGATGAGATTCTTTATGATTAAATATGTTTGACTGTTGAGGCTCTTTATGAGTCTCCTTTTGGAAGTAGGGCTTCTTCCTTCCTCCTTTTATGTGAGTAGCTATGGCTTGATCATCATCCATTTCTAGTAACGCTTCACGATTTGTTACTCTTGTTTCTTCTTGGATGCATTCTTCCCATAGACTGTCAAACTTCAATTTCTCCTTTCTGGCACATATCGTCTGAATGAAAGAATCCCAAGGTCTCATGAGACCATTTAGGGCCATCATGATGAGTTCATATTCATCTATGGTATCTCCAATAGATTCTAGCTATTCTTTTAATTCTGATATTCTGGAGAAGTATTCATGAATCATTTCTCCTTTCTGCATCCTTGTATTCTTCAGTTGAGTTTTAAGATTCATCTTCCGATTTATGTTCTTTCCTTCATATAGTTTGGTCAAAGAATCAAACATTTCTTTCGGGGTCTTCTTGGATGACACATAAGGAATCAAGTGGTCTTTGATTGAATCTACAATGATTCTTTTGGCCCTTATTGTGTCCTTTTGATGCTTTTCCTTTTCTGCAGCATCATCGGGTTCCAGTACTTCTTCTTTGACGAATCTTGCTAGGTCATTCTCTTCAAGAATGAGGCCAATCCTATACTTCCAGGAATGAAAGTTTTCCACTCCTTCTAACTTGTCAACAATATTAACACTTGCAGACATCTTTACCTAGAGCTAGGAAAATGACCAAAAAATGAAAGTGCTCAAAATAAAAAACTGAACTTACTAGGAGGCGCACTTGGCTGAGGCGAGTAGCCTGGTGTGTTTGGATCTGAGAAAATCCAACTTTTTCTCCTCCAAATTTGATCTGTGGATTTCTAGACTGGTGCTTCTGGTACCTCTGGTACTCTAGTACTTCTGGTACTTCTAGTACACTGGTTTTCTGGTACTTCTGGTACTTCTAGTACTTTGTGAAACTAGGGTTTCACTTTTTGGGAGATCCAGCCACTGAAAAGGCGCACTGAGAGTGCCAAACTGATCCATGTGGGAGGGCACACTTTTCTAGATGGTTTTGGGGTTGAAAAGATTCACCATAAAAAAGACCTAATTTTCATGTATGGTAACACTGATGTTTTTGACTTGTGAAAGATGCTTCCTTCAGCTTGGCTCTGATACCATGTTAATGTTTAAGCCATTATTATAGATGTTTCCATTTCATTAGATAACAATAGCATAATCCAAGATCACAGAGAAATACACAATCACAAGAGACACAAACATTTATGCTGGGAAACCCTCTAGGGGAAGAAAACCCAACAAAAATTCCTTAATATAGATAGCCAATACAATGCCAAGAGATTTCTTAAACTAATATAGAAGGTCCTCTCCCAGATATGCACCAGTCTCTCTCTCCTTCTTCTGCAATAACAGATCTAAACTTGTCTCTCAAATGAGCGAGTTTTGTGTCTAAGTGAGGTGTTGGCCTCTTTATTTATACAAGTCTGGCATGTGTGAAGTGTCTCTTCACTGCCAGGGCCGACTTCTCAAACTGGGTGGGTAAACCCACCTTTATTATATTTCTAGGTCTCTTTAATATCTGTTGGGGATGACTTGTTATTCTACCTATTACAATTGTCTTTTGACCAATCCACAAAAGGGGATTTGGTCCTATTACAATAACCGACATGATCAATCCACAATGTGGATTGATCTTATGAATAATTTATAAATGATAATAAGAATACTCTTTGCAATTACATTATTTCAACGATATGTTTAAGGTGTACGCAGTTTGAAGAGAAAATTTATGTGGCATAGCTCAGTTGAATACTGGGTATGTTACCGTATGTTCAACAGTAAGAGAACTAAAGTGTTCCCTAGAGTAGCATGGCCAATCTATTTAAGGTTGGATATGCTACCAACTAGTATCAGAGCATGAGAGATTTATCTGAAGTGGCATTTCCCTAGCCTATGGGTGGCCGGGGGAACGTTACAAATTGGTATTAGAGCTTCGGTTTCAACACTAAGACTGGATGGGCCAAAGAGGTTCATGTGAAGCGAATATTCATAGAAGAGTAACTTCTAAGTGACCAAAATTCAAGTCATGGAGCTTCCATGGAAAATGTTGGCGTGTAGGTGCGCGCGGTAAATTTTAGCACCATGTGGAAAACGTTGGCGTGCAAGTGTGCACAGTAAATTGTGGTGTTGTGCAGAAGAATATTGTGTTTGGATGCATGTGTTGAATTTATCCTTGTGCGGTGAGCACGCTCATAGTAATGTGCACATGGGGTGCACAAGTATTGCATAACACAAAGGAGTTTTGTGGTACGCGCATAGTATGAGTATAAGTTGTCTCCCAACAGTGTGTTCAATGGTGCACACAAATTATTGTGTGTGATGGAACATGTTGAACCTTGACATGGTGCAATGTGTAGGGAGAAATTCATGTGGAGTATCAATGCGCGTTACCCAATACTATGCACAGTGGATATTGGCACACAAAGCAAAAGTAGTGCGCGCAAGATTTCAGCGTGACAAAGAAGAAATGCATAGTAGATATAGGTGCACGGAAATGTGTTTTACCTTGTGGTGTTGCTATGCATGATAAATTTAAATGTACAGGTCAAAGTTTAGTGTGTGAGAAGTCATTTGGAAGGCGATGAGTCTGAGTTTAATTTTCTTAATATTAGAATAAAAAGAAACACATAACCGCATCGAAGCATTAATTAAAAATAATTATGAGTTTATATTCCTCCGATTCAGACAAATGGGAATGAAATATAAGCTTACAAGAAAATAATATTATAAAAGAAAACAAGACTTCTAACACCACCAGATAGAATTTTGTAATAAATAGTCTAAAATCCACTTCTGTATTTATATAATCGTATTAATCACAAAATTACAAAAAATGAATGATAACAGTTATCCTATTGTAAAAAGGGTTGTTTGAGGACATGCCTATCATCTCTGGTGCTCCTTACCTCCGCTACCCGCTGTTCAAAATTTGCTGAAACATACTTAATTTTAGTGGAAGATTCATTTAATCTTAGCGATCTCCTCCTTTAAAGAATCTAACCATACATATTGATTCTCTCTAACACTTTCAGCCGTTTCAGTTGTGGATTCCTCCTTCTTCTATTGCTTGCTCCTTTTCTTCTTAGCAGCTAGCCTGTTGATGACTAACTGCTTCATAATGGGATTCATCCTGGCTTCCAATGTAGAGTCGGTGGTAGGTTCCGTGCGAAAAGTAGTTGCTAGTATATGTGCGACTACCCTTTCCACCTTATTCGCAGGAAAGTCTAGCATGTTTCCTAAATAACCATTCTCACTGGATTTAGCCTTGTCCATGTATCTCAGTTTGTGGATACCGAAATGATTTTGCAGAGAGAAAAAAGTTGAGCAATTTAGATATTATTCATTTATGGATAAGCAGATACCTTCATACTTGAGGATCGATAGTTATAGAATTCCAATTATGAAGCGCAGATGGATTACGTACAAGAGCGTTGGGTTGCCATGCTCGACTAATCCATTTCAAATGATTAAATTTTGAGTTCATTACATGGCAGCGTTCAACTGACATAACATGGATGTGAAGTACCGAACGAGGGAAATGGGGTGATCTAACTAGCCTTCGCTCATTCCACGAGTGGTGGATTTGACATGTTGAATCATGTGATACCGCTTCTTGGAGAAAGTGGTTTTGACAAACCACCTTCTTGAACATATGTATCTCTGAAGGCTCCGTGTGTATATGTTCTCAAGAATTGGGTCTTATCTAGGATTGTCATGGTGATAACACCAGGAAATTAGGAGAGATAATTCTGATATATATATTGAACCAAAATGGTTCATATTTTTCATGAATTGTTGAATTGTTAACCTGATAAGTTTCGATGGCTGCACGTTTTGCAGAATTTACAACAACTAGATCAGATCAAATCATTGCAGATTCCATAAGAATGGAAGAATCATAGGGGAATTATAGTTAGGAAGATGAGAGCAAAGGGGTGGATGTCCATTTGGACATTGAAGGAATGAACTCCAATGGACATGGAGAAGAAAGAAATGAAAACATGAATATGGATGAGACCATTAAGAACTTACAGAAGGATGTCCAAAGCCATAAGGCTAATAATAAAAGGCTTATGAGAGCCAAAGAGCAATAGGATGACTTCAACATGAAGTTATTGGAGGGCTTGAATATAATAGAAAATAAATTGGTTAAGGAGAGTGGCTCAAGCAAATATGGAAGTCACAAGCCTTCGGATGAGGAAAGAAAAGAAAGAAGTGTTAGTAGACATCACCATAATTCCCCAAGGCATTCCAATAAGAGAACATGCAACAACTCAAGTATATCCTCTGTCAGAAGGTATAAGAGGTCTAGGGTGGATGAGTTGCGAGGAGAAATGAAAAAAATCAAACTTCCTACATTTGATGGTGAGCACAAGAAGGATGAAGATGCATAAACATGGTTGTTGGGCATGAGAAAGTATTTTCAATTGCATAATTATTCTTCTCATGCAGAAGGTAGAATTTTTATCTATCAACTCAAAGGAAAGGCCTCCATGTGGTGGCACCAACTTGTGCAGGTGCAACACATTAAAGATAAAAGTGTTACTTGGAGGGAATTCAAGAAGTATTTTTAGAAGAAATACTTGACTAAGAGATACTCTGGAAAGAAAATGAAAGAGTTCTTTGAACTCAATCTTGGAAGTATGATCATAGATGAATATGAGAGAAGGTTTATAGAACTGTTGAAGTATGTCTCTTTCATCAATGATGAGACAACCAAAATTCAAAGGTATTTGAGTGGATTGCCATTGCTCATCAGTGAAAAAATATAGTATGATGATGCCAAGACATTAGAAGAGACCATAAGGTGAGCTAAATTCCTATATGATCAGCAGAAAGCAAGGCCAACTTTCGAAAAGTCTTGGGAAGACAATAATAAATTCAAGATGGATTAGAGGAAGAAAGGAAATAAGCCACCATTCTTCAGAAATAATCCACAAGGACAACAAACATATAAAGAACCCATAATGATTAACAGAGGGAGTCAAGGGTCAAAGAAACCACTTATGCAATGTTGGGGTTGTAAAGGAGATCACAGGTTCAGAGATTGTCCTCAAAGAGGTGAAAAACACAGGGTTTCTCATAATGTACAACAAGCTAAAACAATGGAGGACATGGGTAGATATGTGCTAAGGAATTTTGCAGCCCTGGACAATAAGAAAGTAGAGTATCAGTCCCACATGATTGAAGTGGAAGGTATGATCAACAACCAAACCATTGCTATTTTAATTGATTCAGGAGATATTCATAGTTATATAGACCCTAATATGGTGGAAAGTTTGTAATTGCCAAGAAGCAAGCATGGGGAATCCTAGTTGGTGCAGCTGGCTACATGATCCAAAAGAAAAGTTAATGAGATGGTTAAGTCATGCCTCATAGACATGAATGGAATGGACACCAAGGTAGATTTAAACATCTTGCCTTTAGGTTCCTATGACTGTCTAATTGGGATGGATTGGCTGGAGTAACATCACACTCTCTTAGACTGTCACAAAAAAGCATTTACTTTCCTATATGAGGAAGGGAAACTAAGGAAAGTACAAGGAATTCCTAGGGAAGTAACCATTAGAGAAATTTCAGCATTGTAGCTGAAGAAATGTTACAAAAAAGGGTGTCAATTAATTGTAGCTTATTTGGCGGAGATACCTAAGGATAAAGTGCCAAATTTGGAGGATTATGCAATCCTAGAAGATTTTGAAGATGTGTTCAAGGAGGTACGCAGACTACCCCCAACGAGAGACATTGATTTCTCTATAAATTTAATGCCTGGGGAAACACCAATATCAAAGACTCCTTACAAAATGAGTACACCAGAATTGAAGGAGTTTCAAATGCAACTTGAAGAACTTCTAAAGAAGGGGTGTATACACCCAAGTGTGTCACCTTGGGGTGCCCCAATCTTGTTTGTGAGAAAGAAATATGGAACACTAAGATTATTCATTGACTTCAGACAGTTGAATAAAGTGATTGTTAAGAGCAAGTATCCTCTGCCAAGGATTGATAACCTCTTTGATCAATTGAAGGATGCAACGATATTTTCAAAGATATATTTCATATCAGTATATCATCAGGTAAGGATTAAATAAGAAGATATCAACAAGATTGCTCTCAGGACAAGGTACAGTCATTATGAGTTCATAGTGGTGCCATTTGGGTTGTCAAATGCACCAATTGTCTTCATGTGCTTAATGAATGGTGCTTTTCGAGAATATTTGGACAAGTTTGTCATTGTCTTTTTGGATGACATTCTTATATATTCTAAGTTAGAGGAAGAACATGAACATCATTTGAGGATGGTGTTGCAAGTATTAAGAGAGCATCAGTTGTATGCCAAATTGAGCAAGTGCTCATTTTATCAAAAACAAATTCATTATTTGGGGCATATCATTTCATAGGATGGGATAGCAATGGATCCTGAGAAGATAGTGGCCATTAGAGAATGATCAACGCTGAATAATTTTACAAAGGTGAGATCATTCATGGGTCTTGCAGGATACTACAGAAGATTTATTGAAGGATTCTCAAATATTTCACACCCAATCACTTCCTTGCAAAGGAAGGGATTGAAGTTTCAGTGGACACCAGATTGCGAGAAGAGTTTATAACACTTGAAACAATTATTGACAAGTGTTCCAATATTAAGGATCACAGACCTAGATGAAGACTTCATCGCATGCACCAATGCATGTAATGAAGGAATTGGTGGAATCCTCGATCAAAATGGGTTTGTCATATGTTATGAATCAAGGAAGCTGAAGGATCATGAAAGAAACTATGCCACTCATGATTTGGAGTTGGCAGCCATAGTGCATTCCTTGAGGAAATGAAGACACTACCTCATGGGAAAGAGGTTTGAGCTAAGAACAGACCACAATGGTCTGAAATATTTATTTGATCATCCGAATCTAAATTCTAGGAAAGCATATGGTTATAATTTCTAAGCAAATATGACGTTGATATAAATCATATCAAGGGGAAAGAGAATAAATTGGTTGATGCACTCAATAGGAAGGTGCATGAATTACATGCTATAGCCATTATCATGTATCAGACTGATATTAAAATAAAATTTTGGAGGTTGCAAATGTAGATATGCAATAGAGAGAATTGGTGGCAATGCTACAACAGAGTAAGATGCCACAAAAGGTGGATAATTATAAGATGGGAATAGATGGAATGTTGTTGTACAAGAAAATAATTTTTGTTCCAAATGTCCAGGACTTGAAATGTCGGATTTTGCATGAAATGCATAATGTTCCTTATGCAAGGCACCCTGGATATCAGAAAACCGTCGCAGTGATCATAAGCCATTACTTTTGTCCAGGTATGAAGAAAGAGATCACTGAATACATCGCTAGATGTATGGAATGCCAGAAAGTTAAAGATGAGCATAGACACCCAGCAGGGTTGCTGCAACCTTTACTCATTCCTGAATGGAAGTGGGAAGTGGTGATAATGGATTTTATCACGGGATTTCCTAGAACAGGCAAACTGCATGATTCGATCATGGTGGTAGTGGACAAGATTACGAAATATGCCCATTTTATTCCACTGAAAACTACTCACAAGGAAGTAGATGTTGCTGATATTTTCATGAAGGAAGTGGCACGATTGCACGGAATTCCTAAAACAATTGTGTCCGATAGAGACCTGAAATTCACCTCGAATTTCTAGAAAGGATTGTTAAAAGGATTCAGAGCGAATTTGAACTTTAGTACAGCTTATCATCCTGAGTCTGATGGATAGATAGAGAGGGTGAACATAGTGATAGAATACATACTAAGAATGTATGTGATGAACAAACCATCAAAATGGGAATACTACCTAAACTTGGTAGAATTCACTTACAACAATGGGTATTAAGAATCATTGAAGATGAGCCCATTTGAAGCACTTTACGACAGAAAGTGCAATACTCTAGTGAGTTGGGATAATCTAGCTGATAGGATAGTAGTTGGGACAGAGTTTATCAAGGAGTTGGAGGACCAAATGATAAAAATTAAGAAGAATTTAAAAGTTTCCCAAGATAGACAAAAAATTTATGCCGATAAGAACAAAACCCACAGAGAATTCAAAGTGGGAGATCATGTTTCCTTGAAAGTAAAAGATAATAGGAGTTCCATGAAGATGGGAAGCTGTGCCAAGTTGGCAGCCATATTTTGTGGGCCATTTGAAATCCTAGAGAGGATTGGTCTAGTTGCTTATATGATTACATTGCCTACATCTATGTCTGTTCATAATGTCTTCCATGTATCATTGATAAATAAATATATACCTGATGCTAATCATGTTATGGATTGGAATGTGATTCAGGTGGAGCAAGAAGGTGATTTTCAAGTGCATCCAGTGCACATTTTGGACTGAAAAGTCAAGCATCTCTAGAACCGAGCCATAGGGATTGTAAAGGTCCAATGGACCTAGTACGGTCTTGAGGATGCTACTTGGGAGCATGAGAATGTAATGCGGATGGAATGCCCACATCATTTTGAGTAATTTTGGAAATGTTTTGTTATATATGGGTGTATGATGCATTGAGGACAGTGCATAAATAAGGGGAGGGGATTGTAATATCCCTCATCCAAACCCAATTATAAATGTAAAGTAAGTATACTTAAGCTAGTGAATTGTTTTGACATCATTTTGTAATACACCTTTCATGGCATAGTGTGCGCATGAACTGTGCAGTAAAAATGATGTAGTGTGCACATTCTTGGATACCGTGCGCAACAACTAATGTCCGCGCAGTATGGAGGAAAATGAGCCTCGTGTATATGATATGTGTTATAGGTTGGTGAACCAGTTATTATAAGATGGGATGCTTATGTTTTGGTATTAGGCCGGAGCGCCTAGATGTTAAAGGTCAGTGTGCCTATTTTGTACATGTCTCATGATTAATATAAAATACATCATTGCACGCAAACCGACCATGATAAAATAGATGGGGGACTGAACTTCACCAGTTAGGGAAAGGGAGGTCCAAAGGTTAGGGAAAGGGATAAGCTAGAGAGATTAGGACAAAAAGGAATATTATACCAATATTTCCTAAAACACAAAGTATGGATAATTATTTTATCCTAATTTCTAAAGTTAGGGAAAAGTGGACCAAAGTAGCTTCCAAACATGACAAGTGTCAAGTTGGGGAAATGAATTCATATCATGGGGACTTAACTCATTGGGTCTCTTTTCCATGGGGAATTCTTACCAGTAGCTTGACCATCATTCTCACCATCACTTTTCACGATCATTTTGACGGTGAGTCCTTCCATCACTCAATTATCCAGTGAATGATTCCATGACAATTTTCACTCACAAAATTAGTTATCCTTGAGACATACATTTCACCATATCTGAGCCTGTTTCCATAACCTTTTCTAGTTGGCGTACTTGGTTAGCTTGGAGAGGGATTGAATAAGCCGATTGTTAGGCCCGTGATTCATGAAGGTGATAAAATACAACTACAGTGCTCAGAGACTTCTAGTCCGACCTGTTGTTGAATCCCTGGAAGGGAAGTGGGGCAGTTGAGGGACTGTTGAGCAGAGAAGGGGCACACTTCCTTGGGTGGGACAGGCATGTGGGGAATGAGAGGTTGTAGGATGTTAGTTGAGTGCGAACCTGAGGAGGAGTCTTTCCTATTGTCCATGATCCTTAGCCTGGTTAGGAACCCTTTACTCGGGTGGAGTTCAGTCCCAGATCAGGGGTGACTCACTGTTGAGAGTGATGAACAATGTAGTCTGAGGTTGGGAGGTTCGTGGACAGTCTGTATGCAGTTTGTGACAATATTTCCAAGATAAGTACCAATTGTATGATGAAATTATGTGTTGCATTGTTATTTACATGATTATGTTACAATTTATCATATATGTGAATAAAACTGTCTGTATGTTTATGGGTATTTCCCTGTATATACTGCATATCGGTGTTTAATGTTATTTCAGTATGAAATCATATATTACAAAATGTATCTATTTGTTTACGTTTATATGTAATTCTTCCGAAAAGAGTGTTGTATGTATATGCTTAAGTTTCATGCAGTTTGAGGAGAAAATTTATGTGGCATAGCTCAATTGGATACTGGGTATGTTACCATATGTTCCGTAGTAAGGGAACGAATGTGTTTTCTAGAGTAGCATGGCTAGTCTATTTAAGGTTGGATATGCTACCAACTGGTATCAGAGCATGAGATATTTCTTTGGAGTGGCATTTCCCTAGCCTGTGGGTGGTTAGGGGAACGTTACACTTTGCCACACAGTCCCTTAGGCAATCCTTCTCCTTTTTCTAGGGCCTCCACCACATCTAGTCCAAAATCTCAATGTTGGAACTCTCAGGACTCACAGTTGTGAGAAAAAAAGGGCACCGACCAATGCATCTCAAACATCCAGGCCCCAGGTCATGGCCATATTGCACCAGTGACCATTACAACCAACTATCCTATGGCTAATTGTTCAGCAGTTCAGTTCCCTTTACCCAACCAAGACGCAGGTGAGGATGGATCAACGAATGGGTAAGTGGGTGCATGAAAGTGAGTGAGGGAAATGAATGAGAGTATAGTAAATCACTTAACAAGCCATCAGTCAAACCCCCCCCATCAGACTAGAGGCGGGTTTAAGTAACTTCGTGGGGAATCAAGAACCTGTTGGCCTTCCCCAAGAATCTCACACAACTGATCCCCTCCCTTAGGCAAAAGGGTAATTAACATAGGAATAAACACTTATCCCCTCAAGCCCCCTCTCTTGTGGAATCATAGCCCCCTATAACTCTATTTCTTGTCCGTCTAGCAGCCAACCATGTATTTATTATTAATAGTGATACAAACAATTACATGTCTTGGGTACACTGTCCTTTTAATAATTGTTTGGGAACTCTGGTCTCTCAGCATTGTAACAATACATTATTTAAAATGGGGGTTCAAAACTTGGGGTGTTACAATGGATGAGAAATAAATAATCATCAATATCTTTCTCCACAATAGAAGAATAATATATTGCAACAACAACATATTGAACTCAAGTTCTCTAGATGAAGCATAACTTGAAAGATATATAGGTGGAATATGACGAGCCTATTTTGATACTCTATGATAGCACCAATGCTCTCAGTATATCCAAAAATATAGTAATGTGTTCCAAGAGGAAGCACATTCCAATCAAGTTTCACTATCTATGGGAACCGGTTACAAAGAAGAACATCAAGCTAGAGTACATTGGGACAAAAGAGTAGATTTCATATATCTTCACTAAACCTCTTCCAAGGGATACCTTTGAGTATCTTCAACATAAACTTGAAGTAGTTTCTTCCCCACACTGATCCAAATGACATCAAGCACAATAATATAGGAGGAGAGAAGCAGAGAATCTAAGTAAAGAATATTTTGAATGATTTTCATATACATCAAATATTTACATGAGGAAGCACCCTAAAGAGAAAGAATATTCTTGTAGTTAGGGGGATTATCCCCAAGGATAATTAATCTTTACCATTGATGTCAAAGGGGGAGAGAGAGAACAAAGGCATGGAAATAGAAAGAAATAATTGATGGATGAAGATAGGGGGAGAGTTGGTCATAGGGGGAGCCATGGTCACATGGGGAGCATGAGTAGGAGCATGGGTGTTTCCATGCCATAAGTGTTTGCATCAATTCCAAAGGGGGATATTTTTGAAATATTGGTTGTCACTAATTTCAACCCTTGAGGAAGTTCGGTATCCCCAAAGGTATGGTTATGGAACCTGAATTTGATCAGGGAAAAAGGTCATAAAGAATAGTATAACTATAGGTAGCCCAAACATGTATGGATATTCCTCTTCATGTCATTTCTAGTGATAGGTGGTATGCCACGTGGTTCCTCATGTTTGAGGAGTTATGGCCTTGCGAAGTTAGAATCCCAAATGAATGGTTACGAAAACCCTAGTTGTTACAAGTCAATTAATGAAAGGGTAAAGTTGTTGTAACAAGAAAGTAAAGAATCCCTAAAATTAAGGAAATAGGTTATCTAGAAAAAGTATATATACACCTCAAGAAGTGATTCATAAGTGAATTCATACATTCATTCTATTTAATATCTTCTTGTGAGAAAGTGATCAATTGGCAAGTTTGTGATGATGAAATATGAGGCAACAACAAGTGAGAAGTGCAGGAGTTTGAGGATCACAAAGGAGAGCTAGGGTTTTATGAGGAAACCCTAATTTGGATGACCCCATGGATCAGACAACTAGTGTCTCGTGAGGCACCCCCATGGGTTGCCTACTGCTTGTTATGTGAGGCCTCATGTGAAAGGAGGTCTTAGTCCCGCGAGGACAATAGAATATTGGGGGAAATGTTAGTGTCAGGTTTTTGAGGTCTGATGAAATATTACAGGTCATCACTATTGTGTGTGAGATAAAATACAGAGGTAAAGTTATTTTTATGCACTTGTTTTGAAGGTTATACTTGGTTATGGTGCAGTACATGCTTGAGGCATGTTTGGCATTGGCACTTGATTGAGGTACATCTTGGATACATGGTTGAGTGAGGTATAATATTGCATCTATTTTGATATATGACATATATTTGAGATGTTGGTATATCTTTGAGGTATACATTTAGTATATGGTGGTATATGCATGAGGGACATGCTTTGGAACTTTGAGGCACTTTTTTGATGATGTTGTACATGCCTATACATGATTGATTGTATGGTATATGGTACATGTTTTATATATGATTGGTGCTCTAGTATATGGTACATGATTGGATACATGATTAGCTACTCATCATTGATGTTATGGTATCTACATTTGAGATATATTATGGTACATGTTTGCTTCATGTTATACTGCATTTGTTGGTACACATTTGATGCATGGTATGGTACATATTTTAGTATAGAACATGTTGATGATCAATTACATATTGATGTGACAGTGGCAGTGAAAATGACAATGGTAGTAACAGTGGCAATGATAGTGGTAGTGACAATTTGGTCTATAGTTATATTTCAGGGTGGCATGATGGAGAAAGGAAAGGGGGTTGTAGCCTCCTTCCGGTTGGTTCTAGAAAACTTAGGTAGTTAGATATTCCTTTAGGTTGGAGCCTGAGAATCAGGGGGTTGTAGCCTCCTTCTCGTTGGAGCCAGAGAATTCAGGTAGTTGTAAATTTATTTAGGTAGGAGCCTGTAAATAGGGGGTTGTAGCCTCCTTCTAGTTGTAACTATAGAATAGGGGAGATGGATCTTGAAATGATTGTATTATTTGACATATAATAAAATCATTCTGTTGTTTTCTCCCATTTGGGTTTCCACATAAATTCTGGTGTATTGTGTCTATGTGATTGTTTATTATGCACTGTTGATTTATGTTGCTGATGATACATTGAATTTTAATGATAAACTGTTGAACACTACTTATAAATTTGAATATAATATATTGTGGTTAAATGTTCTATTAGTTCTCATAGTGATTCACCTCCCTTCTCAATATTCCAACACCCATTAGGTTCTGAATTGACCCTACATCTATGCTAACATTTTTTTAAATTTTTTTTTTTGTAAATAAAGATTCAAATCCTTGTATTAATAACTTATATATGCTATATAGTGACATGTGTTAGCCACCTATTCTTCCACAAGAGGGAAACTAGAACATGTGGCTACTAGTTGTTCAAATATTGACATGTTCTTCTGAGATCTAGACTTGCTGGAACTAGAATGCTTAGACAAAAAATTACATGTCTGCGAAATAAAAAATATGCAAACCATGTTTTGCAATCTTCCGTGAAGGTTGGCTATATACAAATCCACCATGACTAAAACTAAACAGACATAATAAGAAAAAAATGCTAATGCATCTATCTTGTTGTCGTAGTACATTAGAGCACCGAATCTGCAACTGAAATAGAAACAAAACTGAAACCTGGGGGCATCAATCCTTAGCTTGGCCCAATTGTCCATGTATAGTGTAGGCTAGGGTGAAACACTGACTAAAAGTCAAGAATCTAGCATGCATAGGAGAATCCATGAGCACATTGAACATGATATCCATCTGTTGGCTGAGGATGCTCTGTGAATGCACATGGTCATCTTATTTTTTCCTGATATCGAAGAGGATTTGATGGTGATCCTCTACAATATGGTTGGAAAAATGTTGTGGTTGATCCTCCTCCTCTTTGTCAATCTCATTGTTAGCCCTTGTGGTGATATCCTTGTTTGTCCCTGCATTGTTCTCCAGTGACCAACTTGGAGGAATCTCCTCCTCCACCTTGTAGCTTCCATCTCCATAGTAGGGGTCACTTGGATTGACCATGGGAGGGGGAAATAGGTTGGTTTCCAGAGTGAGACGTGTGCCCAAGGTTGGTGCCTCCTCTTTTACTTTGCTCGGGATGTGAAGTAGTGGTGGAGACAGGGGATAATGAGCAATGGAGGAGGTCGCCTACAATTTAACCATCTCCATAGAAATGGAGAGGATTTGACTAAGTACTCTGGAAGGAGTGGCAAGGGCTAGAAAAATGGGTGATGAGTGATCTTTGAGATGGGGAAATCTTGTTAGAATGAGAGAGGGTGTTATTGTTGCGAGAATTGCTCTTGGGCTTTTTGCGCTCCTGAGGCATGGTGGGGGGGTTATGGAGATGGAGGAAGGAAGGAATGAAGGTTGGGGGAATATGTAGGGAGTGATGGAGGGAGACATAGGATATAATATGGAAAGTGGAGTGGAGGGAAGAGGAGAGGGTGCCACTAGTTCCTGCAAAGAGGTTGCAGAGAACAATGGTGCGAGAGTTTTCATGAGAGTTGGGGAGCGTAGCAGGGAGAGTGCACTAGGGAGGGAATGTAATGTAATGAGAAAGGTTTCCCCTATTTACTTCATAGAATCCTAAAATGACCTCTGCATTCACCATTGAATCTTGAAAAGACCGCTACGTCCTCTTGGTATGCCTTGCCTGGCTGGTTTGCTCGCCCAATTTCCCAGCTAGACGCACAAACATAAATCCTCTCATGGTGTGAGCCATGGAGGAATTAATGTGCAACGAATAGCGGCTGGGATTAATAACTCCCCCGGCTGCCCGGTTCCAACTATCCTCCTTCTCTCTCTAGGTGGCACCCCATCAGGGTTACATCTATGCTAACATTAACTACACCTCTATATTCAATTTTTGTGCTCAAAAGTGAAAAAAATTTCTACTTTTTACGACACTAGACTATGTACCTAGATGCAAGATGAAACACATATCTATTAGTGAAATTCTTAGCGTATCCATCTCCACCTAAATCCAAGTTGATATAACCAGCCAACGAGTTCACATTTTTACTACAATATTTTATACAAATATCATAAGTACAATTGATATATATAACAATCCTCTCTTTAACTTCTAAGTGGCTCTCTTTTGGATCCTACATGAATTTGGAGACCACATTAAGATAAAATTATATAGCAGTTTGATTATGAGTTAAATAAATAAGGTTACCGAAATGATTTTCTATAGAAAAAAAAACATTGACTTTTGGAGAATCACACTGGGATTTTATCCTAACTAATATTATGTAGCACAAGATTTATATTTTTCCATATTGAACCTTTATAGTAGGTTAAACACATATTTATGTTCATAAACAAATATACCATCATTCATTTTAAAAACATGTCTTCCCAAAACGAGTGCAACTTACCAAGGTCATTCATTTCAAATGTATCTCACCAAAACCATTTCTTAAAATCCAAAATTATGTCATTTCTACCTCTACTAATGACTAAATCATCAACATAAACTGAAAATATTTAACTATTATCCTTTATATGTAAAACATAATTAATATTATATGATTTATAGTGCTTGAAGAAACCAAAGTTAAGAACAAACCAATCAATCTTCTCATATCATTCCCTAGGCTCTTGGTTCAAACCATATAAGGATTTCTTTAATTGAGAAACAATATTGTCATCCTTCTCAAATCCCAGGGGTTTCTCCATATAAATCCCCTTAGTGAGATCATCATGTAATAATGCACTTTTTACATCCATTTGATTTACCTCTCATCCAAAATGAGCAACAAGTGAAATAATAAGTTGAATATATTTTATCTCCACAATAGAGGAAAAGGTATTCATGTGCTTGATAGATTCTTGCTGAGAAAATCATTTTTCTACTAATGTATCCTTGTAACATAGCCATCAACATTTTTCCTCCATTGAGGCTATGGGCTACTCAATAACCACATATTTAACTTCAAATTGTTTTCTCGATTACCATTTCTCACTATCCCACTATTAATTAATTAATTCATGTATTCATGAAAATGTAGACTTACACAAACATAATTAAATCAGTTAATGGAAATTGACCCTATCACTACAGATGTTGGATTAAACATGCAACTAGAATCTAAACCAACTTGAAATTAATTCAATTCATAACATAAACAACATTAATTTATCATATTCATAAATAAATCATGAATGTTTATATTTCAATAAATTAACCACCAAGTATCTATAGAATAAGTTTGTTCCACCCAACCATACAATCTCTATTTCACTTAATCATTTGCATCAATCCTGAAAGGATTCAAGTGAATGATATGGAAAATTTGATGATGTGTTTGCATGCATATCAACATATCCAATATATAGGTGGTATTTCCAATCTTCTAAGTGACTTTGAATGGACCATCAAACATATACATCAATGCACTAGCCATGGAAACAAGTGTCTTGAATAGTTCTTTTCCCAAATTGAGCAAGACAAAGTCACCCACATTGAACTCTAGATCACTCCTCTCACGATTTTACTAATGATTCATCTGGTTAACTACTTCCATCAAGTGAACATGGGCCATTTCTAAACTTCTCCTACCATCCCTTCATGAATCCAAAGGTTGATGTATTGTTTCCATAATATCCCTATAGCACTATATTTGGAGTCAACAATTGTTGCTCATTTGCCAACTCAAATGGACTATAGCACATTGTTGATATCTTCACATGTTATAGTTGACATAAGTTGCATATAGAAACTCAATCTAGTTATTTTGGTTTTCCCACACAAAGTTCCTCAATTATTCCTCCAAGAGACTATTGATGTGCTCGATATACCCATCATTTTGTGGATAGTAGCTCGAACGCATCAACAATTTTTTTCCTACAATCTTGAAAAACTCAGTTTGTTATGATCCAATGCCTCAAAAAATGATAAAAATCAACACACATGTTAATGAAAAGGAATGAATGTCCTTATACCAACATTTTCGAATCATGTTGGGATAAAGCAAGATAAGTGAAATTATTACGCTATGTTTATAGCCTTTAGAAAAAATATCATTCCAACCTCAAGTAATATGAACTTGGGTCTAATCTTGTTTTTATGTTTTTTTTTGACAAAATAAATAAAGAAATGTTTTCATTAAAAATTTATAACAAATTTAATGAAATATTCATAAAAACAAATTTGAAATAAAGATTACACATGAAGTCCAAAATGAGACCCAAAACCATCAATAATTTTATTAATTAAGTTTTGAATTACAACCAAAAGCATTCTTTCATACCCTAGAATGGGTAAGGACTAGAATAAGACTTAGAAGTTAGAGGTGGAATATTACATCACACAAAGACGACTGGTGTCTTCTAAGTAAAACCAAGACTAAGAAAAACTATATCAACAAGCCACAATATCTCACTATGTTGAATCTACCAAAACTTCCTAATTAGCACTGAAAACTAATTCAGAAATAAAATAAGAATTAACAGAGTATCAAAAGTGAATGATTAGACTTCTGAAGAATGTCAACAATCTATGCTTCTTGGTCCTTGTTATTTCCACCTTCAATAAGACCCTACTATCAACACGAATATTTCATCCTTTAAGTGATTTAAAAATGAATGAAGTAGTAATATAATATCACTTTAGATCAAGAGAAAACCTTATCAGAGTTTGTGCTTTTGTTCTCCCCCTTTTCTTTTCCCCAAAGTCCTTCTTTTATTCTCCGAAATTAGTTTCGTTTAGTTCCAGCTAATTTTAATTAAGTTTATTAAGTAAGTATTAGTTATATAGGGACATATCATAAATACATATTAATAAATAATGATAAGGGTATAATAAATATTAACTGATAGGTGGGGACCCCCTATGTATCCTTATTTTTATCACCTTGTTTCTCCATAGATAAATATGCATCCCATGTCATTCCAAATTTCATAACGTATAAGTATCCAATCATCCCATAATAAAGTATTTGAAATAACACTTGTGGCTCCCAAATGTGCGTGTGTGTGTGTGTGGACGTGCGCACAATCTAAAAAATAATAAGTCATTCTTCTATCCAAAATAATTATTTTTCAAAATATATCACGTCCATAAATAAGTGAAGTATGTGCCAATAGTCAAATCAAAATAAAGATGAAAAAATTAAAAAAATGTATTTTATGTGAGGAAGTTTGCCTCTATCCACTATATTTATAATCTACCACTTTGATCACCCATGAATCCTCCTTGATATGAATTTTACCTTTAACTGATGAATTCCCTGGGTGCATGTATCCAAAAGGGATATGTTTGTATTCACTTCTAGGGTGCTAGGAATGGGATGTGGCTGAGTGTGAGGATGCCTCAAATTGATTAAACTTAGAAGGAATGGCTAGTTGTTTTCCTTTACTAGGTTCAGGTTCTTGAGCAATGGAATTAAGTATTTTCAAGGGCTGAGTTGAATGACCTTGCAATGTCACTGATGCAATGCGTTGATATGGATGATTAAGAGGAGGAGGTAATGGAAAAACATTGTGGGCCATCCTTCAAAATTATTTTAGGGAGGATGAAAAACATCATTCCAACCATGATTTACTAGAAATTATGGTGGCAGGGATACATGTGGTTGTATTGGTATACCAAAAATATTAAGATCAGGATGTAATGGCAGTATTTTAGGTGAAGGAGGAGGTCAAAAGGATCTTTTCCCATCTAGGTTCAAGAAACATGTCTACAAAAGTTTGTTGAACTCTTCAGAGTCCACATCAAAGTGAATGGAGAATTGTAGCCTCTTGTTTCCTCTTTGCCAAAAATCGTTTGGCCTCCTTTCTCTATTTCCTCTACCATAGTTTACTCTACTGAAAATATCATCTATGACCATCATAATCCAATTAGCATAAGTATAAAGAGACAGTAAGATAGAACATCTAATACAATTTATCTAAATGATTAGATTGGCTCTTACCTGACACAACCATAAAACATAAATGGAAAATGAAAAGGGATAAAGTGAATCAAGGATAGAATCATAACATCCATCAACCATATCCAATATGCAAGTCGTCAATCCATGAATGTAAGATCATTATTGAAACAAGTCTTCCCATCTTTCATTCAGGAATCAATAAAAAATATTTTCCAACTAATTAAATTGTATCTCTTGGTTTGTGCTTTACCATGCTAAACATATCCAACAATTATCTTTTATCATATAAGCAAGACTAAAATGGAGAAAGGGAGTAAATGACAGGGAGTTCAGGGAATACTTTTATGAAAAGAAATATTGATGAAGGAAACTGAACTTATATGACAATTGCATTCTATTTTTCATAAACTCCAACATGATTCCATTATTATATTTTGATTTCCTTTGTTCTAGTCAAACATGTTGGACACATCGACTACGCTGAGAGGGGGGGGGGTGGGGTGAACAATGTAGGACTATTTTTTCAAAAAATTCCCCTTCACAAAACTCATTAGTTAGCAATCACCATTTACTCATTAATTATTATTGTCATTTATAACTAGTTAAATTTGAACATATATCGGCAACATATATCAACAATATATTATCAACAAATCATCACCGCAAGGAACAGAAAGAATATAATATGTATGTACATTTTTTTTTTATTACAAACTACAATCCTTGGGTTATCAACAACAACTGAATAGAGTACACCTCTACAAGAGCACCAACTCTATAATGAAAGGCTCAACTTACACCCTCAACACCAACTGAGATAAGGCAACAATCCTCAATGGATATCAATCTATCAACAGGTACGTGACCTGTCGATAGTGTAGCACGTGTATGTACGCACCCTACCAATAGTATAGCTCATGTATGTATGTGGTCAGTCTGTACTACAACCTACGTATCACTTCTGAGCTCTTAGGGTTTTCTCTTCAAGATGAACTTAGATCCTCTGTATCCTTCAATCAAATTCTCTTTTGTGTTTCACTGTCCCATCTGACTCATAACCAGTCACAACACATCCAAGCTCTCTAACAACTAACTCATGCTTCTCAATCATACAATATGAATGCTACACACCATGTATAAGAAAATAGCATACTATATCAATCATATTAGTACTAAATCATAAGAGTGTTGCTTACTCCATCAACCAACACAAACCACATCACAACAACCATACCAAGAATTCCTTAAGCATTTACCACACAACAAGCAAGAGTATCCATCAAGACAACAATGTAACCATACCAGAATTTCTATGGAAGATCCGAGTCCATAGAATGTAGATCTAGAACTTGCTTTAGTCTTCAATATCCTTTCATTAGATCAACCACATGTCTTCATGACTTCATCCACTATACATGCCCTATCCTCATTGAGTCCACGTATGTACGCGCCTTGGCTCACTATAGCCCACGTATACCTTAGAAATAAGGGTTTCTGAACTTCTGAAACTTTTTCCGCCATGATATCAGACTTGTAAAAACTTTGATGTGCCCATGAGATCCTCAAGATCATCTCTCTCTCAGAATAGATCTTCAATACATGCTCAAGAGATACACAGAAGAGATACACCAAAGATATTTTTCACAAGAGACCCTTGCCTCTTATTTATACTCTCCAAGTAGTTTCCTTAGAAGCATCTTCTAGGCCACTTAACCCACTTATAGGTCACTTAACCCATTTCTATGCCACTTAACCTATTTCTAGGTCATTTAACCCATTTATAGCTCACTTAACCTATTTCTAGGTCACTTAACCTATTTTAAGGTTAACCACTTTCCATAATTAGAAAGTTCTCAATTTAAATATTCCTCCTTGACTTTGTCACTTTTCTTTACCATTTAAATAATAATTTCTTCTTTGCAAGATCTTAGACTTCTTTGACCTTTTAGGGATTCAAACCTACATATGAGGGTCATTCATCTTTGTAGGGCCATAAATCTCAAACCATGAGGAGTTATATGACATTCCACATACCACTGGAAATGGCATGACAAGCACTATCCATATAGGATAGTTTCACCAACAACTTCACTGATCTTCATCTCATTATTCCACATATAAGCACGGGTTCTCCAACCATACTTCTAAGATAACTCAACCGTAAAGCGTATTCCCGTGAGGGATTTCACCATAAGGGGACCAATTTGGAGATAATCCATTTATGAACTTTATCAACCATGATAAGAAAATAATGATTCATCTTTACATCAATCCAAAAATGCATCATATACTAATGAAACACATTGATCCATATTCATCTACGCATCATGTATCAATGACAACTCATTGATCCATCTTCATCTAGGACAATACATATTACATTTGACATCAATCACCAATCAATCAATCCTTTGGCATCAATCAATCACTTGGCATCAATAAATCACTTGAGATCAATTAATTAAACCTTTGGCATCAATGACAACATGATCCAACAAAACATTGCAAAAATGTTCTCGAGCTGTAATCAATCTCCCACGACTAATATAACAAAAATAATGCCTTTTAAATTACATAGATAGGGAATTGATATGTGTTAAGAACCAAACATCAATATAGCATAGAAAAACCTTAGGAAAAGTACTCAACGCCTTGAAAAAGAGATAATTTCAGATAATAAGCCTCTTCGAGGGGGGAACCTCATTTTACCCCACTTAAATGTTCAAGTCCAAGATGATTCAAAATGAAAATGTCTCCTTGGTATATTTAGGAGACTAGGAGGTATAATTACAACTAATGGCCTAAAGCCAACATAAATAAAATAACATTACTAATCTAAATTACAACTAATGGCCTAAAGCCGACATAAATAAAATAACATTACTAATCTAATATGCCCCAATTAAGGGG
>ML792299.1:224212-241408 GCA_009831015.1 Picea engelmannii | reverse complement strand
TCCATTCTTGATTCACCTTCCTTGTGTCCACATCATGAATTTCATGGGATGCATTTTCACTTTCAGGTGTCTTCTCTGTTATGAAATTTTTCAATACTTCCATGATCTCCCCCTTTAAACCATCTATCTTAGTGTCCAACTTAACTTCCATTGAATCCATCTTAGTATCCAACTTAGCTTCCATTGAATGCATCTTAGTATCCAACTTAGCTTCCATTGAATCTATCTTATTTTGTAGTTCATTTATGTCCCTACGCATTTATTCACCTTCATCAAGAGTCCAAGTAGGATTTTCTGGAGGCTTATTTCGTGTAGAAGTTCCCTTTTTGGGTGGCATGTTGGCCAAGTATCACTTTTGAACCTTGATTTTGAGGTGGTTCTGCTAGACAATATTTCTTCTGTTGTATCTCTCAATTTTCGGCCCTTCTGGGTATGAAACTTTCTCTTATGTATTTCTATGATATTTCATCTCTGCAATGCCACAGGTCTGATAAAAATTGGATGTGCCAAGTGGAATTTACGGTAACTTCCCCACAACTTGCCGATTTTTGGCCTTTCCAGGAGATCTCACTTGTATAGTGTTTCCCGCACAAAATAATTGATATAAAATTATGAAACTCGTACCCAAAATACTACAAACTGTCCACGATCCAATGCAAGCAGTCCCACGCAATTTGGATACTCTAGGAAGAAGTTATGATTGTTTTACCTGGAACACCTTCTTGAGACTAATCAATAGGGCTAGTCAGATACCCTATCTTACACAGGGTGTATCTTCAAATTTAAGATGAAACAAAAGCTTAAATTGTTACCAAAGATACAATACTAATTTCTGTAAATGTCCTCCAGATTTCAGGGTTTGAAACATTACAGAAAATGTTTTATAGCAAAACTTCCGCAATGACTCATTTCAGGATGATTCCAGAACCCTATCTTGTACAGGTTGTATCTCCTAAATTATAAGGCCTCAGGAGATTCATTTGTAACTCAACATACCTTGATCCGTCTTCTAAATACCCTCCAAGACGTTCCTTCTGAAACATTGTAGAAAAAAAGTTATAGCGAAAATTCCACGGTGTCTCAGATGTAGCAGCGAAACCCCAAGACCTTGAGCTCTGATACCCTATGTTAAGAACCAAACATCAATATAGCATAGAAAAACCTTAGGGAAAGTACTCAATGCCTTGAAAAAGAGATAATTTTAGATAATAAGCCTCTTCAAGGGGGCAACCTCCTTTTACCCCACTTAAATGTTCAAGTCCAAGATGATTCAAAATGAAAATGTCTCCTTGGTATATATAGGAGACTAGGAGGTATAATTAGAACTAATGGCCTAAATCTGACATAAATAAAATAACATTACTAATCTAAATTACAACTAATGGCCTAAACCCGACATAAATAAAATAACATTATTAATCTAATATGCCCCAATTAAGGGGTAATGAGCCAATATTAGGGCTTAACAATATGAACATGGAATTAATGAATAGGTTTTGATGAATAATTTATGAAAAATTAAATCGATTAAGGGAAAGGGAATTTATATAATTATCCTTTCGTTTTCATCACCCTTTATCAAACATAAACCACCAATTGTAGTCATTTCATAACCTAGTCATGCACTCATAGGAATAAATACAACTGAAATAAATATATACTTTCCTTTTACATACCATTCCCACAATACTTCATATCAACCATCATAATAACAAAGTACACCAATTGTATAATTTTTATTTTCTGAAGGAATCCACAATCAAAACCCTTAAAAAAGCATGGATACATCCAAGAAAGACACTATCAATCATATAACACATAGGGAATTACGATTCAAATATTTTATTTGTTTGGTAAGGGTTTCAAAAGCAACAACTGGAATTTATCAAGTGACATGTAAAACTACTTCGAAAAAATGTTGTAGAGAGGACGGGTTCATCACCCGAGACTTTTTCTTTTAAACTTTTCTATAAAATATAAAGTAGGTTTCAAAACAAAAGAGCCCGCAAGCTACAAAACAAGACAGGGTACTGTGGCACTATCCATATGCAAAAAACTCAAACTTGCTTACGAACTGGACCAGTTTTATGAATTCCAAAGACCATGTTTTGGTTCAACTGAAACCAAGATAATACTCAAGGGTAAAATAAAGGCATGGATCAACAATTTCTCTTTCTATGGGAAGAGAAGATGTTTATATAATTAGAGAACTTGAAACCAATTTTTTTTTATCGTGAAAATGGATATTAGGCTCAACCCATATCACAAATATCCTTTGAATAGATCCAACAACCTAGTGCTATGTAAAATGGTAGATATTACTCAGCATGATTCATATGTTTCAATTTCGAATATGAAATCTAAATAGATATTTTAAAACAAATACTTTTTTGACACGAAACGAAATGGAAAGTGGGAGGATGAATGAAGTGAGTGCATCTAAAAATAATTTTATTTATTTACAATAAAATGATAAGAGGGGAAATAAAACATTATGAAACAAAAATTCCAAACCAAATCCAAAACAACCATTTATTAACAAATGTTTGTAGTACCAGATGTAAAATGAACTAAAACCTCATACCTTTGCCAAATGTTTTCATATAGACCAGGATTGAAGGAAATCCATTACCTGAAACTACCATAGTTCAATATTTGTGAACCAATTCATTACGACAATAGAGAAAACCAAAGAACTCAAGTGCACAATGAAAAAACCAAAATGAAATGAGGGTGAAAAAACCCACGTAGTGGTGCATTGAATTCATTTTAATCACCACTAGGTCCCCATTAATATCGAATAGTAAAACCTTCGCCAACTCAACAAAAATTTCCAAACGACCAACACAAAAACTAATCACAACATGCATTTCGAGCAAGGGACCACATGCCATGTCAACTACCTTAAATTCCCACATGGTGGCATATCAAAACATTACGACCAAGTTCCATCGTATTAAACCAAAATTCAATTGTTTTTGAAGAAATCTCAATTAAACAATACAACCAAATTTCCAATATACCATATGCATCGTGCGACATATAATACTTGCTAATATAACCATAGTTTCCACCCATCCAAAATAATTAAGTTTTGTATATATGAGCCCAATATTATTCATATAACATGCAATTTGTGTCATATAGTTTGAATACCATTGCACATTGAATGTTGTAATATAATCGGTCCACATTTTCAACTGTGAAGAGAAAACACTTATATCTTGCAAAAAGATTTACATATTCCATGATAACCTTTTTTTAATAATGTAAAAATAAAAAACAAAAACATGAGCATATGTATATTATAACCCGATGAAAACAAAGTATGGACGAACATTTTTAATCTTCTTCAACTACCATAACCTTGAAAATCTTATGATCATGGATGAAGTGAGATACTTCAACCAATCAAAAGTAAAACCAAATGATGCCATTGACCTTCAAAATCATATGTATATGAAGACATGGTCATTATTTTATTTATCTTACTAGGGGGTCCCACCTAACAATTATGTTTATTAATGATATTTTTATATATGCCTTGTAACAATGTGTAGGCTAGATGATAGTTTTGAGTTTGCGGGTCAACATTTGGCAACTTCATAGGGTAGGCAATTTTTAGTTGGATAGAATCAAAGAATCTTCAATTTTTCTTGAATCATACCTTGCTAATAACTGAAAAGAATTTCTCTCATATTCTCTTGCAAAATAAAATTGTATGGATGAAAGAACGAGAAAGAAGAAGATGGGAAATGATCAACATGTTTCAAAAAGAAATCTATAGAAATAGGAAACTACCACACAAGCAATGTTACAGACCAAAAGAAGATAATTTGTCTTTTTTGTTCTTATCATTTTCAAAGTATATCAAAAAAAAAAATGTAGTTAACATGACAAACTTAGTGGCTTACGTGATCCATCTTGACTAAACCAAAATGCCAAAGAAAACAAAATGTTCAAAACTGATAAAAATTCAAAATGATCAACTATACAGACATAAAATCAATAAGTACAATTGACAAGTAAATCTATAAAAAAATCATTAGAAATATGATCAATCAAATCATCCTGGTTCAACATAATTCTTTAAATATGAATTGTTTTGTAGTATATGAAAACAACCAACCTTCTATGTCTTTTAATAAGTATAGATTGTTACATATGATGGAGACGGTTTTGTAAGGACCTAGACAAATCTTATGAAATTTAGAATTCTTCCCTTTATTAGTGTTTCCAAAATCCCACAATAATACTTTCTCATCAACTTCAAAAACAACAGATTTGGATTTTTTATCAAAGTATTTTTTAATAGATTGTTTCCTTTTCCTCATCTTTTCCAGAGCGTGGTTTCTTTGTTCTTCCAAGGAAAGTAAGGCATTTATTCTTTGAGAAATATCTGTCATATTTAATTCTCCAGCCTGTAATGCTAATCGAAGAGAGGTAAGTGAAAGTTCTATAACATAATATCCTTATGGACATATAAAATATGAAATGGGTTATGACTAGTGCTAGACTTCATAGTGGCATGATCCTCCCAAAGTGCATATGTGAGTAACACATGCCACTAGTGGGGTTTATTATCTATAATATTCCTTAAAATTTTGACCTAGTTTTTATTAGTGGACTCAACTTGTCCACTTCCTTGTGGATAATAGGTAGAAGAAGTAAAATGTTTCACACCAAATTTATTAAAAAATTGAGTGAATTTTGTAGAAATAAAAGATGGTCCAATGTCTAAAAAAATTTCAATAGGAAGAGAAAAACAAGAAAAGATTTTATATTCCAAGAAAGATATGGCATGTTCATCTTGTGCATGCTTGATGACACAATACCCCCACATCAATAGGTTCTGCATGACCTCTCGGTCTCTGAATCTTCCTCTTCCCTTGAGACAAAATGGCTCCTTAGTTCCCACTGGAACCTTCAACGCAAATAAAACCAGAGGTCCTTCTTAGAAGTTACGCCTACACAAATAAGCACTAGTCGTGAACCTCCACCCCACGAAACCACTGACTTAACTTGAAAAGGTGTTTCGGATTTCGTGACTTCATGGTTTCTATTATGAATCCCCCCAACTCTTTCGATTCTCAAAACCCCGAAAAGGGATAATGAGTCTTTAGCTCCTCTCTTATGCTTTCACCATATGACCTCCAGTCAAGTCCTGGGGCCTTACTTCTGAGCATGTCGAGATTTCACGATGTGACTCTTCTCTCTTTCTCGAAGTTTGAACTCGTGACTTCCTTTCTATGGATCAACGGTCCTGATTCTTCCTCGATTTGATGATCTAGATCGCGTCGGGACTACGCGTATCAGGGATTCCTAAAAATGACTTCGTCCACACTTCCTACTTTCTAAATTCCAAAACTCCAATATCCAATCAATGGCTCTCGTTGATTCAGATCTAATGGCTACTAATCCTCCTAAGCTTGGGTTCTACGAGGTAACTTCGACCCTCATCCTTCCTTTGAATTGTCCAAGTCTCTATCCCTTCTAATCTTGAATCTGTTGCAAACTCAACTATTATAAGGGATTCTTGCACGCCCTCATTGTAGCCTTCACGATAATATCTGATTATTTGAAATATTCCAACTCTGCACACTCCTTGCGACAACGATTCTTGAACCACTCACTGGGTTGGAAAAAGTCTAAGACTTCAACCTGCCTGTGCATGCCTTGCATAGATCTATGCTATAAATGTAATTTTATTAGTATTAGGACAATGATATCCCTCCTGATATTTTCTGAGGTAAAACTCATAATCTTGTCAACACACTCCTTGGGGAATTTCACTGCACTCCTTATAGGAATTCTGAGGACGAGAAACAATTGAAACTCATACTCTCCCTCTCATAGGATTCATACATTCAACATCAAATCATACACATAAGGCATTGAAACAAATGCATAACAGATCATATAAGTAAGTTGTAAACATACCATTCAATATATGCAAACAATATTCATAACAACGGCATGAAATTGAGTCAAGGCATTCTTATATTAACTCAAGTGATTCTGTATATGGGTTCTATAGAAGCAACTATCTACTTATCCAACTTATACAATATTTGTTCTTCTCTGTTGTCCTATTCTCTTTCTCTACTGCTCTACTCTTAAAATTGAGAATAATGAATACATTACAATACAATACATATGAGGGAGCTTTCTCGAGTTTTCCCTCCTACAACCTCAAGCTATCTAATTGAATTAAAGCCTACATCTACTTTACATTCATTACATTAATTGTCTACAATCGACAGATGAGAGAAATGCTCAAGATCTGCGTTACAATCCCCAAAACATTTAAGAGAACTTATGTCTCCCCGGATATTACGTTAATGTGCCATCCTTTTAAAATTCAAAATATCTTCAAAATGTGCACTGGTGCGTATCCAGTTGTCCTCCACTTTTCTTGCCTATGATGCTCCTGCATCACTTGAGTGGTACAACTTTGGTGCATTTAGTAAATAAATATGTTGTTGTAAGTATAAAATTTTCCCAACAAAATATGGAGGATTGATAGGGCCAATGAAATCTAAACCCCATTTTGAAAATTGAAAATTAGGGAGAACATGTTGTAAGGGCATGGAAGAGAATTTCTCTTTTCCAAAGAATACCTAAAATGTAAGGTCAATAGTACCTTGTTCTCATAATTTTAAAAGCATTTTATTTCACTGCAAAGTGACTACCAATATAAATGTTTGAATCTTTTGATCCATGGATTTCCATCAATATTTTCTAAGTTGTTGTGTCATCTATACATCATAACAAAAACCCATCAACACATCTATGAAATAAAGAATTTCCTAAGATCATATATTTAGAGGATTCAAGGCAGAGCCTCCTACATTGATGAGATTCAAGGTAATTAAGACACTTTTGGAATCACAAATAATAAACAAGGTCCTTATACCAAGGATTCCTGACAAGATCAATATTCTTATTTTCAATAAAAAGAAGTATTGATAAGGCATTTTCATTGTTTTAAGAAGAATGACTTAGTTAATGATGTTGATCCAAGTGAAGTTCTAAGTCATGTCCCTTGACTTTTTTTGATGCTATGATTGTTAAATCATATTATTATATTTTTGCAAGCCAATGTGCAAGTTTTCCTGAAAGATGAGTCTGTGAAAGTAAAAACTTGACAACAAGTAAAGGGACTTTTACCTGCGTATGCTTGCTAAGAATAAAGTGGTGAAATTTTTCTATATCCTTAACAAGAGAAAACATATGTTTCTCAATAAGATAATATTTTATTTTAGCATTGGATAGGCTCTGAATAATAGCAAAAATTGATTCTTATGTTGATATTGTATATATAGTAAAGTCTTTGTTAAAATCCGGTTTCGCCAAGACTAGTGCAGAATTGATTTCCTTTTTAATTCCTACACAATATTTTTTGACATCTTCCTTACAAGAAAAATATTGATCCTTTTTCAACATGTTATGAAAAGGCTTGACCATTACAATGAAATTATGAAAACATATTCTAACAAAGCTAATTCTACCCATAAAAGATTGAATTTCCTTTTTAGATGTAGGCGCTAAAAGATTTAAAATAGCGGTAACCCTCTCAGGATCAACGTTGATTCTTGAATTTGAAACAATGTGACTGAGAATTTTACCTTGAGTAATTCCAAAAATATATTTTTAAGGATTTAGAGACATGCCAAATTTTCTGCATCGCAAAGAGAATCTTTTAAGATGATCAAAATGATCTGATCGGTTTTTTCAGTAAACTGTTAAGTCATCAAGATAAATCTAAATTATCTTACTGATAATATCGTCAAAAAATATTTGCATAGCTCTCTGGAAATTAGCACATGAATTATATAAGACAAAGGGAATTCGTTCATAAGTGGAGGTGCCCCATCGAGTCGTAAAAGTGGTTTTATATTTGTATGTCCTCTTGAAAGTAATTTGATTTTAACCAGAAAAATCATCAAGTAGGGACATCATCTGTGACCCTTCTACTTGTTGCAAAATCATTTCCATATTACGAAGGGGGAAGTTATCTCTAACATTATCTCTATTAAGTGGACAAAAATAAACACATAAACAAATGTCACCATTCTTTTTCCATACAAGAACCAGATTAGAATCTCACTCAGAGTATTTAACCAGAATGATTATCTGAGCATTTATTAACTTCTCCACTCATTTTCTAATTGTATCTTCAAGAGTAGGGTTAATTCTTCTTTGTTTTTTTCTAACAAGTTTTTATTTTTCCATAATCAAAATAGCATGTTGGATGACACTAGGATCAAAACCACAAAGATCCTCATAAGACCATGAAAAAACATCTCTAAATTCATGAAATAAATCCATGATTTTTTTCTTTTCATCTTCAAAACATTAGGCTCCAATTTCTAAAACTTTTGTATTTTCCTAAGTTCCAATGTTTATTGTAATGATATCTCCTATTTTCCACTTTGAATCTTGTTCTTCATGATCTTTATTGTTGCTAACATAACTAGTTGAGAACGAGATCTAAATGGGAGTTATCCATTTAGTAATTTTATTTTCTTCAAGTTAAATTATTTCCTTGGGATTATAAATCTCATTTTGTATAAAAGCGCAAATAATTTCATCATCGGGGAAAAATTTCCATGATTCCACATTGTTATAAATATGAGGTCGATATAAATATATAAATGTTCAATCATATCTTTGAGGCAATAATTTCCTTGTAGGAGAGGCTGCAAAAAAAACCAACCTATCAGTTATGGAATTCAATTCCCTTTTGATGTGAGTGATGTTAAAATATAACATATTTTGAATTAAAGTCCAAACATCTTGGGTGTATCTTTTCAACAACTTGTTAGTAGGATGATATATTTTTATAACAAGATTGACAACAAGCTCTGAATCACCGAAAACAGTGAGATGACCACATCCAAGGTTGTAAGCATTTTTAGTTCCTAACAACAAGGCTTCAAATTTAGTGACATTTTTGTTATATGCAAATTCAAGTCTATAGGAAAACTTGTGAATTTTATCTACAAGAAAGTACAATACAATGACTGCTCCATTACCTTCACTTCAACATGCACCATCAAAATTCATATGCGACATTCGATATTCATAATCATAATTCTATTCAAGAGAAGCATCATCTTCATCAACAAAAATACAATACAGACCCATATCTTCCTCAATATAATTTACATTGGGTTGAGGATCTTTTTCAATATATGGTCAGATATGTCCTCCCCTTAAAACAATGATATTCTTTCCATTTTGGGGAATGGAAATATGTGAACCATATAACAATAAATAACCACCTGTCAAAGCCTACCAATATATACCATTGAGTAATTACTAATGGGCATGTCTATTACTTGAATATTCAGAGTGGTTCTTATTCAAGGATGGGCACAAAGGAGTAGAGTTACATCCTTAATATCACCAATTCTTGATTCCTGTTGATTATTATAGGACAACATACTTATCATGTTTTCATTTGTAAAAGAGATTCCTAGCTCTTCCATAATAATACTGGGCATTACATTAGGGCAAGATCCACCATCTATTAAGATACAATGAGAAACAATGAGCTATCCTATCCATTATTTTTACCAAAATATAAAAATGAGGTTTTTTCATAGGATTCCTAAAATTATTTACACGTATTTTGTTTACACATGAATCATCCCCATCATGCCTTTAAGATAAACTAGTTGTTGTATAAGTTTTACTTTCCATATAATTCTTCAGAAGTTGTTGTTTTTTAGGGATAGTGACAATGTCCAAGATATATGCATATGATTTTATGCTATCTAGTTGATTAATAATGTTATAGTTTGATGGAGGAAAACAAATTGATGACTATGGATTTTCAGTTATTCTAACAACTTCAAGATTTTCATCTTGGGATGATGAAATAGGGGAAAATGTATTTTTAGGAATATTCCCCTTTCCTTTATTTACATATGATTTATTCCCCATGTTTACTAACATCACATCCTCCTTAGGATCCCAATCTAAGTCAACAATAATTGTTTCATTTTTTTTGCTAAAGCTTTTCTCATGTGCCTTTTTATTAACTTCACAAGTACTTTATTCATGATTATCATCACATAATTACACCAAGACCTAGAGATAATAACATTTGGTTAATTATAAAATGTATAATTAGTTGGTTGATTTCTCAAAAACAACTTGAGAAGAAGACTCGGGAGGAGATGAAGTTGAGGTGACACCTTTCCCCTCATAATAAATCATTCGCTTACTCATATATTGAACAAGCTGTGAAACTATATATATATTAGTCTAATTTATAGAATATTCCTTGGGAAGACCCATTCTTTCCAATTGTTCGTCATACTCTAAACAATTTTGAAGTGTAGACCCAAGATTCATTACATTTTTCTCTTCTAATATTCAATGATAAGAAGAAATAAATGAATTATAGTATTGGATGAAAGTAGTTTGGTTATGTGGACAGATTAAATCATGGATTTGATTGTATAAATTAGTGAAATAAATAGTAAAATACTTGATTGTTTCACCATTCTTATAGACAATGTTATCATATTCCGTTAATAAATCTGTTGGATTTTTAGGCTTCCCATAAGTTGATTTAAACTAGTAAGTCAATCAATCCCAAATTGAAAATAATTTAGGAGGTAATTCAAAAAAATAGGTAGCATCTTTCCATTCTAAAGAGTTGAAAAATAAATGCATGAAAGTGTCATTATCATTCACACCAATGGATGACATGCATTCAAAAATGCAATCAAATGTTCTTTAGTTGAAATGGTTCAATTTCCTAATAATTTAGGAAAATGATCTTTAAATTTTGGAAGGGGATTTGCAACTGGTGTAATATTCAAGGGTGAAGATACATGCCATGGTGTGGTGGTTTTATATTCTTCAAACTAAAATAAACCAACCTTTTTTTATCACTTTGGCAGGATTTGTAGTGGACTAAACCATGATGTGATGACTGGAAATACTTCCAATTATTGTTGAAGGAGATGCTTGTGAGGAAGTATATGAACTAGTGCTAGGTGAAGTATCTAGATATTTTATCTTGGAAACTATAGGATTCAATGAAATGGATGAAATTGAAGAGTCAGATAAATATCTTTGGATTTTAGGTTTCTGACTGTCTAAAACAACCTTTCTTATTCCATCTTCATATAAAGGATTGAACTTATGAGATAGACCTTTTGTTCTTCAAGAAGAATGAGATCTAGAGGACATATGAAAACCTTTTATTGAGGGGGTTGATTTGGGGATTGACATTGATGGGATTCCTACTATTCATGGATTCCAACATCTCTAACAATGAACTCCCAAGAATGATGAAGTTCCGAATGACTATGCGAAGTTTCTAAAATCAGGTTGAATAAAGTCAAATAAATACTAGTTTTATCATCTAAACCATATCGAATGTCAGGTTGTCGAACAACAGGAAAATTCATGAAATCGGAAAATAAGAGAAGAAAACTAAGTAACAAAAAAAAAAAACTACCAGAGATATATGGATAAATTTCCCCAGTATGGCTATCAAATAAATGTTGATGAAAAGGAAGGAATTTCCTTATACCAACATTTTCGAATCTTGTTGAGATAAAGAAAGATAAGCAATATTATTACCCTATGTTTATAGCCTTTACAAAAATATCAATTAGTACTCAAGTAATATAAACTTGAGCATAATGATGTTTTTTATGTTGTGTTTTGACAAAAGAAATAAAGAAATGTTTTCAATAAAAATTTATAACAAATTTGATGAAATATGGAATAAAATAAAATATGAAATAAATATTACACGTGAAGTCCAAAATGAGTCCTGAAACCATCAATGATTTTATTAATTCAATTTTGAATTACAACCAAAAAAATTCTTTCATACTCTAGAATGGGTAAGGACCAAAATAAGACTTAGAAGTTAGAGGTGGAATATTACATCATACAAAGATGACTGGTGTCTTCTAAGTAAAACCAAGACTGAGAAACACATGATTAAAAATCCACAGTATGTCACTGTCTTGACTCTGCAAAAAAAATCCTAATTAGCACTAAAAAATAATCAAGAAATCCAACAAGAATTAATACACTAAAAAAAACGAATGATCAACCTTCTGAAGCATGTCAACAATCTATGCTTCTTGGTCTTTCTTATTTCCACCTTCATAACACCCTGCTATAGAGAAGAAGATTCCAGCCTTTAAGTGATAAATGAATAAAGTAGCAATATAATCTCACTTTATAACAAGATAAAACCTTATCAAATATTGTGCTTCTATTCTTTCCTTTTTCTTGTCCCCCAAGACCTTATTTTATTCTCCAAAAGTAGTTTTGGGTAGTTCCAACTACTCTTAGTTAAGTTACTTAAGTAACTTTTAGTTAGATAGGGCCAAATCATAAATAAATATTAATAAATAATGATAAGGGTATAAAAACTATTAACTAATAGGTGGGGACCCCCTATGGATCCTTATTTTCCTAACCTTGTTCCTCCATATATAAATATGCATCACATGTCATTCACAATTTCATAACATATAGATATTGAATCATCCCACAATAAGTATTCCAAAGAACACTTGTGGCTCCAAAATATTGAATATGTGTGTGTGTGATAAAAAATAATAAGTCATTATGATGTCCAAAAATAAGTGAGGTATGTCCCAACAGTCAAATCAAAATAAACATACTTTTTATCTAAGGAAATTTTCCTCTATCCGCTATCTTTAGAATCTACCACTTTGAGCACCTATAAATATTCCTTGATATGCATTTTACCGTTAATTGATGAATTCTCTAGGTGCATGTCTCCAAAATGGATATGTGTATCTTCACATATAGGGTGTTGGGAATGGGATGTGACCAAGTGTGAGGATGTCTGAGATTGATTAGACTTAGTGGAAATTTCCATCTCTTTTCCTTTACTAGGTTTAGGTTCTTGAGAAATGGACTCAAGTATTTTCAAGGGTTGAGCTAAATGAGCTTGCAATTTCAATGATGCAATGTGTTGATTTTGTTTCTTAAGAGGAGGATATAATGACAAAGACACTGTGGAACATCTATCAAGCTAAGTTTAGGGAGGATGTACAACATCATTCCACCCATCATTTACTAGAACTTCTAGTTGCAAGGATACATCTGGTTGCACTGTTATCTCGAAAATGCTAGGATGAGGATGCAATGGTGGTCTCTTAGGTGAAGGAGGAGGTTGAAAGGTTATTTTCCTAACTAGGTTCAAGAAAAGCATCTAAAAAAGTTGGTTGAGATCTTAAGAGTCTACATCAAAGTGAATGGAGAATCGTAACCTCTTATTTCCTCTTTCCCAAAAAATCATTTCACCTCCTTTCTCCATTTCCTATACATTTATTTCCTCCCTCTACTGAAAAATTGCATCTATAACCATGATAATCCAATTAGCATAAGTGTAAAGTGATAGTAATATAAAACATCTAATACAATTTTTCTAAATGATTAGATTGGCTCCGATCTGAAACAACCATAAAACATAAATGGGAAATGAAAAGGGATAAAGTGAATCAGGGACAAAATCATAATATGCATCAACCATATCCAATATACAAGTTTGCAATCCATGAATATTTGATTATTATCCAAAGAAGTCTACCCGTCTTTCCTTCAAGATTCCATAACAAATATTTTCCAACTAATAAAATTGTATATCTTGTCTTGTGCTTTACCATGTTGAACATATCCAAAAATTCTCTTTCATCATATAAGCAGGACTAAATTGGAGAAAGGGAATAAATGACAGGGACTTCAGGGAATAATTTTATGAAAAGTGAGATTGATGAAGGAAAATGAACTTATATGAAAATTGTATTCCATTTTTCATAAAATCTAACATGATGCCATTATAATATTTTGATTTCCTTTGTTCTAGTTCAACATTGTATAAATATTCCCAAGCTATAACCAATTGACCATAACTGAAATAACATAAATTATTCCTTTTAAATTATATAGATAGGGAATTGATGAGAACAAAAAATTAATGAGTGGGATTTGAGGAATAATTTATGAAAAATGAAAATGATGAAGGGAAATAGAGTTTATATAATTCTCCTTTCGTTTTCATCACCCTTTATCAAACATGAACCATAAACTATAGTCATTTCATAGCCTGGTCATGTAATCATATGAATAAATACAACTGAAAGAAATATCTAGTTTCCTTTTCCATATCATTCCCACAATAATTCATATCAACCATAATAATAACAAAGAAGACCAATCATATCATTTTTATTTCTTGAAGGAAAACACAATCAAAACCATTAAAAAACTGTGGATATGTCCAAGCAAGCCATTGCCTATTATATAGCACAAAGGGAATCAAGGTTTGAATATTTTATTTGTTTGGTAAGGCTTTTGAAACCAACAGTTGGAATATATCCACTAACATGTAAAACTACTTCGAAAAAATGTTGTAGAGTGTTAGCACATGTAAATTTTCACATGAAACTTTGTGATTTGGGAAAAAATCATTTTTTGGATGAAACAACAGAGAATTAAACTACCTGAGCTTGATTGACTCATTTTTTCTATTTTGAACTTTTTTGGAAATTTACATGCATCAAAACCCTAATTTTAAAATTCCTTAGATATTTGAAGATTGCATGCATGTGCACAATGTTTTTTTATCAAAAGATGGACTATTATAGGTGATGATATCATATTTATAACCATACATATGATGGATTTTTTTTCTCTTGAGAGATGAACTGTAAATGGCAAATTTGCAGTTGTGCAACAACCTTGCTGCGCAACTGTGACAATCTTGTTTTTTGAACAACAAGAAGGGTTTTTTTTCCATATTCAAATCAAAGAATAATCACAGGGATAATAAGGATACCTTCATTGAGAATGAAACAAATTCAACAATGTATTATCCTGAAGTGATATGAGGTCCTTTGTTGCAGTTTGGCATATTAGGGTTTTGAGATTTTAAAGAGGCAAGTGTCATCACGAAGGAGGAAAAAATATTTTTAGGGAACTCACTCATAATTATGAGGCCATAATCACCATCATCCTTCATCATATATCATGTTAATACAAATAAAATGGAAAAAGTGCAAAAAAGAACCTATGTTGTGCAACTTACTATGTAATTGTAAAATCATCCACCTATACATTTAATGACTATTGAGGAAGGTTTTATTTGGTTTTTGGGTTCAAATTAAGTTAAATTTTTATGCTAAATACTTTCAACATCAATCCCACCAATATTCCTTTCTAAAATCGTCAATTTCAACCATGTTGTGCACAGGCTACAAGGTACATTGTGCAAATGACTATTTTAGTGGTCAACTTCAAGATCTATTTTTGAACAACTGTAGAGGATTTTTGAAAAACCCAAAGAGGTGTTTTTCAATAATGGACCTAATAAAAAAAACCTCTCTCATATTTGCAACATGTTTCATATTTTGGGAGAGTTGAATGAATATTTACAACCAATTTTTCCATATTTAAGCAATTAATGATTTCCTGTTTTAGTCATCATCTTTGGGCGTAGATTCCGAGAAGATGGAGAGGAATTTTTGAAAAACCAGAGATGTTTTTGTCAATAACAAACCCAGTAAAAAAAACTCTCTCATTTTTTTCACAACTATCATGGTTTGGAATATATGCAATGTATTTGAGGCCTATTTTCTAGAATTTCTCCAAGCTAGATTTCCTGTAGGTTACTGATGTGCAACAATCTTGTTGCATAACCGTGACAGAGCATCCAAAGGGTGTCCAGATCAGCATGGACAGTTCAACATAGGTGCCAAGTCATATTCAACGAGAATAAAGGTAAAATATCACCATATTAGGGATTCAAACATCTTTTTTGTCAAGTGGTTATAATGTAGTTAATAATTCAAAGTAGACTCCTTCCTTTTAGCAAATTAGTTTAGATATTGTTGCCAAATATTTTGAAAATGTACCTTAATTTAGATAGGAAGTTTAATTAAAACTTAGGAGGATAGTGGAGCTACATCAACTCAACGGGGTGGAGTGTGTGAGGATAAGTTAATGTGTGGATTGCAAACTATTTTCTGAGACTAATGAAAACTGTTGAACCATAAGTACCTAGAACTTGTCACCAGAGGTTCATTTGATTATTTCTCATTTATCCTTATGCTCCAACTATGCATGATTTTCCATTGTCTTAATCAATTTATGTTTTATGTTTTCTTCTATATGTTAAAGTGAAATACATGTGTATGAACTCATCTGAATCTAATTCTTTAGGAATGTATTTTCCTTCTCATTTTCTGCTATAATATCCTTGGGATTCATCTCTAATTGATGCTCTGAGGGATTAGTGTTTCATATTTAAATTTTCCACTACAACAAAATTTAATTGGTATAAAGGAGTGTTTTCTACCTTGCCTCTGATAATAAATTTTCCAATTAACCAGTGTTCAATCCTTTGTTAGTCTTTGATCCTATGACTCCATTCCCCAATGGATCTTTAATCTGATCTACCACCAACTCATTAAATTCATTTCAAAATTAGATATCTAGCCTTTGAGCATAAATCCAAATCATTCCTTTTAGTGAATGACTTGAAAGAGAAATCCCTCTCTGAAACTGGAAGGGATAGATTTCAGTTTCCAAGTAGGTTTGTGGTTACCTCTGTGACTTTCCTCCACAACCAGGGAAAAGTATGGAGTGATAATAATTTGGTGCCACTACCAAGGAGAAAAGGTGAAATATTCCCTGGGATAAATGGAAAAGTTCATATATGAGTATTGATGGTGAAAAATAGTTAGACACAGAAATGATGTACATAATTCCCCTGGTGACTCCATTTTCAAGAATCTAGAGTTCAGAATTTTCATTGAGACTCCACTATCCAAAGACTCAGTAGCCTAAATACTTTCTCAGAGACTCCACTACTTCAATATGGATCACATATATGCAAGGTATGCTCCAATGAATCACTCTCACATTATTATTTTTCCAAATTGGATGTCTTGCATAGATTGGTAAAACTATATGCCTATATTCAAAGATGGAAAAGGAGACGATGTTATTATTCATTTGCATGTGAATAAGCTAAGGGTTCAATTTCATGAATATTGTTTGATGAATAGTTTCATGGCCACCTTGGAGGGAAATGCACAATTATGGTATGAAATCTTTCCAACTGCTTGTTTGTATTCTCTTAGATATTTTCATACAATATTTTATGAGAGATATAAAGAA
>ML792299.1:199915-221111 GCA_009831015.1 Picea engelmannii | reverse complement strand
TGTCCTATTCTCTTTCTCTACTGCTCTACTCTTAAAATTGAGAATAATGAATACATTACAATACAATACATATGAGGGAGCTTTCTCGAGTTTTCCCTCCTACAACCTCAAGCTATCTAATTGAATTAAAGCCTACATCTACTTTACATTCATTACATTAATTGTCTACAATCGACAGATGAGAGAAATGCTCAAGATCTGCGTTACAATCCCCAAAACATTTAAGAGAACTTATGTCTCCCCGGATATTACGTTAATGTGCCATCCTTTTAAAATTCAAAATATCTTCAAAATGTGCACTGGTGCGTATCCAGTTGTCCTCCACTTTTCTTGCCTATGATGCTCCTGCATCACTTGAGTGGTACAACTTTGGTGCATTTAGTAAATAAATATGTTGTTGTAAGTATAAAATTTTCCCAACAAAATATGGAGGATTGATAGGGCCAATGAAATCTAAACCCCATTTTGAAAATTGAAAATTAGGGAGAACATGTTGTAAGGGCATGGAAGAGAATTTCTCTTTTCCAAAGAATACCTAAAATGTAAGGTCAATAGTACCTTGTTCTCATAATTTTAAAAGCATTTTATTTCACTGCAAAGTGACTACCAATATAAATGTTTGAATCTTTTGATCCATGGATTTCCATCAATATTTTCTAAGTTGTTGTGTCATCTATACATCATAACAAAAACCCATCAACACATCTATGAAATAAAGAATTTCCTAAGATCATATATTTAGAGGATTCAAGGCAGAGCCTCCTACATTGATGAGATTCAAGGTAATTAAGACACTTTTGGAATCACAAATAATAAACAAGGTCCTTATACCAAGGATTCCTGACAAGATCAATATTCTTATTTTCAATAAAAAGAAGTATTGATAAGGCATTTTCATTGTTTTAAGAAGAATGACTTAGTTAATGATGTTGATCCAAGTGAAGTTCTAAGTCATGTCCCTTGACTTTTTTTGATGCTATGATTGTTAAATCATATTATTATATTTTTGCAAGCCAATGTGCAAGTTTTCCTGAAAGATGAGTCTGTGAAAGTAAAAACTTGACAACAAGTAAAGGGACTTTTACCTGCGTATGCTTGCTAAGAATAAAGTGGTGAAATTTTTCTATATCCTTAACAAGAGAAAACATATGTTTCTCAATAAGATAATATTTTATTTTAGCATTGGATAGGCTCTGAATAATAGCAAAAATTGATTCTTATGTTGATATTGTATATATAGTAAAGTCTTTGTTAAAATCCGGTTTCGCCAAGACTAGTGCAGAATTGATTTCCTTTTTAATTCCTACACAATATTTTTTGACATCTTCCTTACAAGAAAAATATTGATCCTTTTTCAACATGTTATGAAAAGGCTTGACCATTACAATGAAATTATGAAAACATATTCTAACAAAGCTAATTCTACCCATAAAAGATTGAATTTCCTTTTTAGATGTAGGCGCTAAAAGATTTAAAATAGCGGTAACCCTCTCAGGATCAACGTTGATTCTTGAATTTGAAACAATGTGACTGAGAATTTTACCTTGAGTAATTCCAAAAATATATTTTTAAGGATTTAGAGACATGCCAAATTTTCTGCATCGCAAAGAGAATCTTTTAAGATGATCAAAATGATCTGATCGGTTTTTTCAGTAAACTGTTAAGTCATCAAGATAAATCTAAATTATCTTACTGATAATATCGTCAAAAAATATTTGCATAGCTCTCTGGAAATTAGCACATGAATTATATAAGACAAAGGGAATTCGTTCATAAGTGGAGGTGCCCCATCGAGTCGTAAAAGTGGTTTTATATTTGTATGTCCTCTTGAAAGTAATTTGATTTTAACCAGAAAAATCATCAAGTAGGGACATCATCTGTGACCCTTCTACTTGTTGCAAAATCATTTCCATATTACGAAGGGGGAAGTTATCTCTAACATTATCTCTATTAAGTGGACAAAAATAAACACATAAACAAATGTCACCATTCTTTTTCCATACAAGAACCAGATTAGAATCTCACTCAGAGTATTTAACCAGAATGATTATCTGAGCATTTATTAACTTCTCCACTCATTTTCTAATTGTATCTTCAAGAGTAGGGTTAATTCTTCTTTGTTTTTTTCTAACAAGTTTTTATTTTTCCATAATCAAAATAGCATGTTGGATGACACTAGGATCAAAACCACAAAGATCCTCATAAGACCATGAAAAAACATCTCTAAATTCATGAAATAAATCCATGATTTTTTTCTTTTCATCTTCAAAACATTAGGCTCCAATTTCTAAAACTTTTGTATTTTCCTAAGTTCCAATGTTTATTGTAATGATATCTCCTATTTTCCACTTTGAATCTTGTTCTTCATGATCTTTATTGTTGCTAACATAACTAGTTGAGAACGAGATCTAAATGGGAGTTATCCATTTAGTAATTTTATTTTCTTCAAGTTAAATTATTTCCTTGGGATTATAAATCTCATTTTGTATAAAAGCGCAAATAATTTCATCATCGGGGAAAAATTTCCATGATTCCACATTGTTATAAATATGAGGTCGATATAAATATATAAATGTTCAATCATATCTTTGAGGCAATAATTTCCTTGTAGGAGAGGCTGCAAAAAAAACCAACCTATCAGTTATGGAATTCAATTCCCTTTTGATGTGAGTGATGTTAAAATATAACATATTTTGAATTAAAGTCCAAACATCTTGGGTGTATCTTTTCAACAACTTGTTAGTAGGATGATATATTTTTATAACAAGATTGACAACAAGCTCTGAATCACCGAAAACAGTGAGATGACCACATCCAAGGTTGTAAGCATTTTTAGTTCCTAACAACAAGGCTTCAAATTTAGTGACATTTTTGTTATATGCAAATTCAAGTCTATAGGAAAACTTGTGAATTTTATCTACAAGAAAGTACAATACAATGACTGCTCCATTACCTTCACTTCAACATGCACCATCAAAATTCATATGCGACATTCGATATTCATAATCATAATTCTATTCAAGAGAAGCATCATCTTCATCAACAAAAATACAATACAGACCCATATCTTCCTCAATATAATTTACATTGGGTTGAGGATCTTTTTCAATATATGGTCAGATATGTCCTCCCCTTAAAACAATGATATTCTTTCCATTTTGGGGAATGGAAATATGTGAACCATATAACAATAAATAACCACCTGTCAAAGCCTACCAATATATACCATTGAGTAATTACTAATGGGCATGTCTATTACTTGAATATTCAGAGTGGTTCTTATTCAAGGATGGGCACAAAGGAGTAGAGTTACATCCTTAATATCACCAATTCTTGATTCCTGTTGATTATTATAGGACAACATACTTATCATGTTTTCATTTGTAAAAGAGATTCCTAGCTCTTCCATAATAATACTGGGCATTACATTAGGGCAAGATCCACCATCTATTAAGATACAATGAGAAACAATGAGCTATCCTATCCATTATTTTTACCAAAATATAAAAATGAGGTTTTTTCATAGGATTCCTAAAATTATTTACACGTATTTTGTTTACACATGAATCATCCCCATCATGCCTTTAAGATAAACTAGTTGTTGTATAAGTTTTACTTTCCATATAATTCTTCAGAAGTTGTTGTTTTTTAGGGATAGTGACAATGTCCAAGATATATGCATATGATTTTATGCTATCTAGTTGATTAATAATGTTATAGTTTGATGGAGGAAAACAAATTGATGACTATGGATTTTCAGTTATTCTAACAACTTCAAGATTTTCATCTTGGGATGATGAAATAGGGGAAAATGTATTTTTAGGAATATTCCCCTTTCCTTTATTTACATATGATTTATTCCCCATGTTTACTAACATCACATCCTCCTTAGGATCCCAATCTAAGTCAACAATAATTGTTTCATTTTTTTTGCTAAAGCTTTTCTCATGTGCCTTTTTATTAACTTCACAAGTACTTTATTCATGATTATCATCACATAATTACACCAAGACCTAGAGATAATAACATTTGGTTAATTATAAAATGTATAATTAGTTGGTTGATTTCTCAAAAACAACTTGAGAAGAAGACTCGGGAGGAGATGAAGTTGAGGTGACACCTTTCCCCTCATAATAAATCATTCGCTTACTCATATATTGAACAAGCTGTGAAACTATATATATATTAGTCTAATTTATAGAATATTCCTTGGGAAGACCCATTCTTTCCAATTGTTCGTCATACTCTAAACAATTTTGAAGTGTAGACCCAAGATTCATTACATTTTTCTCTTCTAATATTCAATGATAAGAAGAAATAAATGAATTATAGTATTGGATGAAAGTAGTTTGGTTATGTGGACAGATTAAATCATGGATTTGATTGTATAAATTAGTGAAATAAATAGTAAAATACTTGATTGTTTCACCATTCTTATAGACAATGTTATCATATTCCGTTAATAAATCTGTTGGATTTTTAGGCTTCCCATAAGTTGATTTAAACTAGTAAGTCAATCAATCCCAAATTGAAAATAATTTAGGAGGTAATTCAAAAAAATAGGTAGCATCTTTCCATTCTAAAGAGTTGAAAAATAAATGCATGAAAGTGTCATTATCATTCACACCAATGGATGACATGCATTCAAAAATGCAATCAAATGTTCTTTAGTTGAAATGGTTCAATTTCCTAATAATTTAGGAAAATGATCTTTAAATTTTGGAAGGGGATTTGCAACTGGTGTAATATTCAAGGGTGAAGATACATGCCATGGTGTGGTGGTTTTATATTCTTCAAACTAAAATAAACCAACCTTTTTTTATCACTTTGGCAGGATTTGTAGTGGACTAAACCATGATGTGATGACTGGAAATACTTCCAATTATTGTTGAAGGAGATGCTTGTGAGGAAGTATATGAACTAGTGCTAGGTGAAGTATCTAGATATTTTATCTTGGAAACTATAGGATTCAATGAAATGGATGAAATTGAAGAGTCAGATAAATATCTTTGGATTTTAGGTTTCTGACTGTCTAAAACAACCTTTCTTATTCCATCTTCATATAAAGGATTGAACTTATGAGATAGACCTTTTGTTCTTCAAGAAGAATGAGATCTAGAGGACATATGAAAACCTTTTATTGAGGGGGTTGATTTGGGGATTGACATTGATGGGATTCCTACTATTCATGGATTCCAACATCTCTAACAATGAACTCCCAAGAATGATGAAGTTCCGAATGACTATGCGAAGTTTCTAAAATCAGGTTGAATAAAGTCAAATAAATACTAGTTTTATCATCTAAACCATATCGAATGTCAGGTTGTCGAACAACAGGAAAATTCATGAAATCGGAAAATAAGAGAAGAAAACTAAGTAACAAAAAAAAAAAACTACCAGAGATATATGGATAAATTTCCCCAGTATGGCTATCAAATAAATGTTGATGAAAAGGAAGGAATTTCCTTATACCAACATTTTCGAATCTTGTTGAGATAAAGAAAGATAAGCAATATTATTACCCTATGTTTATAGCCTTTACAAAAATATCAATTAGTACTCAAGTAATATAAACTTGAGCATAATGATGTTTTTTATGTTGTGTTTTGACAAAAGAAATAAAGAAATGTTTTCAATAAAAATTTATAACAAATTTGATGAAATATGGAATAAAATAAAATATGAAATAAATATTACACGTGAAGTCCAAAATGAGTCCTGAAACCATCAATGATTTTATTAATTCAATTTTGAATTACAACCAAAAAAATTCTTTCATACTCTAGAATGGGTAAGGACCAAAATAAGACTTAGAAGTTAGAGGTGGAATATTACATCATACAAAGATGACTGGTGTCTTCTAAGTAAAACCAAGACTGAGAAACACATGATTAAAAATCCACAGTATGTCACTGTCTTGACTCTGCAAAAAAAATCCTAATTAGCACTAAAAAATAATCAAGAAATCCAACAAGAATTAATACACTAAAAAAAACGAATGATCAACCTTCTGAAGCATGTCAACAATCTATGCTTCTTGGTCTTTCTTATTTCCACCTTCATAACACCCTGCTATAGAGAAGAAGATTCCAGCCTTTAAGTGATAAATGAATAAAGTAGCAATATAATCTCACTTTATAACAAGATAAAACCTTATCAAATATTGTGCTTCTATTCTTTCCTTTTTCTTGTCCCCCAAGACCTTATTTTATTCTCCAAAAGTAGTTTTGGGTAGTTCCAACTACTCTTAGTTAAGTTACTTAAGTAACTTTTAGTTAGATAGGGCCAAATCATAAATAAATATTAATAAATAATGATAAGGGTATAAAAACTATTAACTAATAGGTGGGGACCCCCTATGGATCCTTATTTTCCTAACCTTGTTCCTCCATATATAAATATGCATCACATGTCATTCACAATTTCATAACATATAGATATTGAATCATCCCACAATAAGTATTCCAAAGAACACTTGTGGCTCCAAAATATTGAATATGTGTGTGTGTGATAAAAAATAATAAGTCATTATGATGTCCAAAAATAAGTGAGGTATGTCCCAACAGTCAAATCAAAATAAACATACTTTTTATCTAAGGAAATTTTCCTCTATCCGCTATCTTTAGAATCTACCACTTTGAGCACCTATAAATATTCCTTGATATGCATTTTACCGTTAATTGATGAATTCTCTAGGTGCATGTCTCCAAAATGGATATGTGTATCTTCACATATAGGGTGTTGGGAATGGGATGTGACCAAGTGTGAGGATGTCTGAGATTGATTAGACTTAGTGGAAATTTCCATCTCTTTTCCTTTACTAGGTTTAGGTTCTTGAGAAATGGACTCAAGTATTTTCAAGGGTTGAGCTAAATGAGCTTGCAATTTCAATGATGCAATGTGTTGATTTTGTTTCTTAAGAGGAGGATATAATGACAAAGACACTGTGGAACATCTATCAAGCTAAGTTTAGGGAGGATGTACAACATCATTCCACCCATCATTTACTAGAACTTCTAGTTGCAAGGATACATCTGGTTGCACTGTTATCTCGAAAATGCTAGGATGAGGATGCAATGGTGGTCTCTTAGGTGAAGGAGGAGGTTGAAAGGTTATTTTCCTAACTAGGTTCAAGAAAAGCATCTAAAAAAGTTGGTTGAGATCTTAAGAGTCTACATCAAAGTGAATGGAGAATCGTAACCTCTTATTTCCTCTTTCCCAAAAAATCATTTCACCTCCTTTCTCCATTTCCTATACATTTATTTCCTCCCTCTACTGAAAAATTGCATCTATAACCATGATAATCCAATTAGCATAAGTGTAAAGTGATAGTAATATAAAACATCTAATACAATTTTTCTAAATGATTAGATTGGCTCCGATCTGAAACAACCATAAAACATAAATGGGAAATGAAAAGGGATAAAGTGAATCAGGGACAAAATCATAATATGCATCAACCATATCCAATATACAAGTTTGCAATCCATGAATATTTGATTATTATCCAAAGAAGTCTACCCGTCTTTCCTTCAAGATTCCATAACAAATATTTTCCAACTAATAAAATTGTATATCTTGTCTTGTGCTTTACCATGTTGAACATATCCAAAAATTCTCTTTCATCATATAAGCAGGACTAAATTGGAGAAAGGGAATAAATGACAGGGACTTCAGGGAATAATTTTATGAAAAGTGAGATTGATGAAGGAAAATGAACTTATATGAAAATTGTATTCCATTTTTCATAAAATCTAACATGATGCCATTATAATATTTTGATTTCCTTTGTTCTAGTTCAACATTGTATAAATATTCCCAAGCTATAACCAATTGACCATAACTGAAATAACATAAATTATTCCTTTTAAATTATATAGATAGGGAATTGATGAGAACAAAAAATTAATGAGTGGGATTTGAGGAATAATTTATGAAAAATGAAAATGATGAAGGGAAATAGAGTTTATATAATTCTCCTTTCGTTTTCATCACCCTTTATCAAACATGAACCATAAACTATAGTCATTTCATAGCCTGGTCATGTAATCATATGAATAAATACAACTGAAAGAAATATCTAGTTTCCTTTTCCATATCATTCCCACAATAATTCATATCAACCATAATAATAACAAAGAAGACCAATCATATCATTTTTATTTCTTGAAGGAAAACACAATCAAAACCATTAAAAAACTGTGGATATGTCCAAGCAAGCCATTGCCTATTATATAGCACAAAGGGAATCAAGGTTTGAATATTTTATTTGTTTGGTAAGGCTTTTGAAACCAACAGTTGGAATATATCCACTAACATGTAAAACTACTTCGAAAAAATGTTGTAGAGTGTTAGCACATGTAAATTTTCACATGAAACTTTGTGATTTGGGAAAAAATCATTTTTTGGATGAAACAACAGAGAATTAAACTACCTGAGCTTGATTGACTCATTTTTTCTATTTTGAACTTTTTTGGAAATTTACATGCATCAAAACCCTAATTTTAAAATTCCTTAGATATTTGAAGATTGCATGCATGTGCACAATGTTTTTTTATCAAAAGATGGACTATTATAGGTGATGATATCATATTTATAACCATACATATGATGGATTTTTTTTCTCTTGAGAGATGAACTGTAAATGGCAAATTTGCAGTTGTGCAACAACCTTGCTGCGCAACTGTGACAATCTTGTTTTTTGAACAACAAGAAGGGTTTTTTTTCCATATTCAAATCAAAGAATAATCACAGGGATAATAAGGATACCTTCATTGAGAATGAAACAAATTCAACAATGTATTATCCTGAAGTGATATGAGGTCCTTTGTTGCAGTTTGGCATATTAGGGTTTTGAGATTTTAAAGAGGCAAGTGTCATCACGAAGGAGGAAAAAATATTTTTAGGGAACTCACTCATAATTATGAGGCCATAATCACCATCATCCTTCATCATATATCATGTTAATACAAATAAAATGGAAAAAGTGCAAAAAAGAACCTATGTTGTGCAACTTACTATGTAATTGTAAAATCATCCACCTATACATTTAATGACTATTGAGGAAGGTTTTATTTGGTTTTTGGGTTCAAATTAAGTTAAATTTTTATGCTAAATACTTTCAACATCAATCCCACCAATATTCCTTTCTAAAATCGTCAATTTCAACCATGTTGTGCACAGGCTACAAGGTACATTGTGCAAATGACTATTTTAGTGGTCAACTTCAAGATCTATTTTTGAACAACTGTAGAGGATTTTTGAAAAACCCAAAGAGGTGTTTTTCAATAATGGACCTAATAAAAAAAACCTCTCTCATATTTGCAACATGTTTCATATTTTGGGAGAGTTGAATGAATATTTACAACCAATTTTTCCATATTTAAGCAATTAATGATTTCCTGTTTTAGTCATCATCTTTGGGCGTAGATTCCGAGAAGATGGAGAGGAATTTTTGAAAAACCAGAGATGTTTTTGTCAATAACAAACCCAGTAAAAAAAACTCTCTCATTTTTTTCACAACTATCATGGTTTGGAATATATGCAATGTATTTGAGGCCTATTTTCTAGAATTTCTCCAAGCTAGATTTCCTGTAGGTTACTGATGTGCAACAATCTTGTTGCATAACCGTGACAGAGCATCCAAAGGGTGTCCAGATCAGCATGGACAGTTCAACATAGGTGCCAAGTCATATTCAACGAGAATAAAGGTAAAATATCACCATATTAGGGATTCAAACATCTTTTTTGTCAAGTGGTTATAATGTAGTTAATAATTCAAAGTAGACTCCTTCCTTTTAGCAAATTAGTTTAGATATTGTTGCCAAATATTTTGAAAATGTACCTTAATTTAGATAGGAAGTTTAATTAAAACTTAGGAGGATAGTGGAGCTACATCAACTCAACGGGGTGGAGTGTGTGAGGATAAGTTAATGTGTGGATTGCAAACTATTTTCTGAGACTAATGAAAACTGTTGAACCATAAGTACCTAGAACTTGTCACCAGAGGTTCATTTGATTATTTCTCATTTATCCTTATGCTCCAACTATGCATGATTTTCCATTGTCTTAATCAATTTATGTTTTATGTTTTCTTCTATATGTTAAAGTGAAATACATGTGTATGAACTCATCTGAATCTAATTCTTTAGGAATGTATTTTCCTTCTCATTTTCTGCTATAATATCCTTGGGATTCATCTCTAATTGATGCTCTGAGGGATTAGTGTTTCATATTTAAATTTTCCACTACAACAAAATTTAATTGGTATAAAGGAGTGTTTTCTACCTTGCCTCTGATAATAAATTTTCCAATTAACCAGTGTTCAATCCTTTGTTAGTCTTTGATCCTATGACTCCATTCCCCAATGGATCTTTAATCTGATCTACCACCAACTCATTAAATTCATTTCAAAATTAGATATCTAGCCTTTGAGCATAAATCCAAATCATTCCTTTTAGTGAATGACTTGAAAGAGAAATCCCTCTCTGAAACTGGAAGGGATAGATTTCAGTTTCCAAGTAGGTTTGTGGTTACCTCTGTGACTTTCCTCCACAACCAGGGAAAAGTATGGAGTGATAATAATTTGGTGCCACTACCAAGGAGAAAAGGTGAAATATTCCCTGGGATAAATGGAAAAGTTCATATATGAGTATTGATGGTGAAAAATAGTTAGACACAGAAATGATGTACATAATTCCCCTGGTGACTCCATTTTCAAGAATCTAGAGTTCAGAATTTTCATTGAGACTCCACTATCCAAAGACTCAGTAGCCTAAATACTTTCTCAGAGACTCCACTACTTCAATATGGATCACATATATGCAAGGTATGCTCCAATGAATCACTCTCACATTATTATTTTTCCAAATTGGATGTCTTGCATAGATTGGTAAAACTATATGCCTATATTCAAAGATGGAAAAGGAGACGATGTTATTATTCATTTGCATGTGAATAAGCTAAGGGTTCAATTTCATGAATATTGTTTGATGAATAGTTTCATGGCCACCTTGGAGGGAAATGCACAATTATGGTATGAAATCTTTCCAACTGCTTGTTTGTATTCTCTTAGATATTTTCATACAATATTTTATGAGAGATATAAAGAAAATCATCCTTTCTTGTTGTTGGTCAAAGACTGTTGCACACATTTTGAAAAATTTATTGAGCATTTGGAAAAAAATTATGATGATGAAGAATTTATGGATGATGAAATACTAGAGGATTTGAATGAAAATCCTTTTCAACATCTTGAGTAGAAATTAGAGGCCAGCTGTCATGTTCAATAAATTTCCCAGCAGACAGTAACTTTTCCTTTGGCTGAAAATGAAGCTAATTGTGTTCTTAATGTTCAAAATCATGTAGCTTCCCCTGTGGATAATGAAGAGGAACATGCAGAGTTTCAGGAAAATTCCCAAACAACACTAGTTTCTCACTTGGTTGTAGATGAAATAAGACAATATACTATTGAAAGTCATGTTCCTTCACCCGAATTTGATGATAGTTTGCAACACACTTGCCATCTTTTTTGTGGCCAATTTAGTGATGCGAGTAGTCAATTATTTTTTTCTTCTCTTCATTCATTTTATGACTTAGTCATTGAAGGAAAAAAAGGTTATCTTAGATCCTTTTGAAGTCCAGGATGATATTTCTAGTGAATTGGATGAAGGGTCCTCTTTAGATAGCCCTGTTGCACACGATATGGATGTTACATTTAATAAGCTTCAAGAACATTCAAAGTCTTTCCCTATTGTGAATGGTGAAGATGATAAAAAAACTCTTGTTGTTCGTTTTTGGAGTGATCTTGAAACTAAATACTCACAACATGAAAAACCAATAGCTAGGGATGAAGCTTGTATCTTTCCTTTTGATCATCAACAAGAAGGACATGTTCGTGTTCTTTGGAACCTTTTGGCAGTTTTATTGGAATCATTAGGGGAAGTGACTTTTTCAGAGTTCATAAATTTTGTAGGTGGATTTAAATTTCATATTGAGTTGCAATATTTATATATTTCCCTTCTTTTGGAAGATGAATGTAAGTTTCAGTCAAGTAGTCATTTTCTTGATTGGCTACATTGGAAATATAATTTCACTTAATTTGGGAATTTCATTTGCAAAATTAGAGTAGGTTAGTTTGTACATAAATAAGCTTAGAGGTCTGAGAAAGGTTTCATCTTTCCATTTTAGTTTGAAATGTTTTTCATTTTTAAGTTTTAGCAGTGTATAGTAGCATCAATTTGGATTGTAACTCACATTTTGTAGGTTGAAGGTCTTAGAAAAGTAGGTAGAAACACAATGGACAAGGCCACTAGTCTACGGTGTTATTTTTCATGTCAAAGGGAGGATGCCATCCCCATTGGAGTTAATGTTAGCACATGAAAATTTGTAATTTGGGAAAACTTGATTTACGGGCTGAACAAACAGAGAATTAAACCACTGGAGCTTGATTGACTCATTTTTTCTATTTTGACCTTTTTTGGAAAGTTGCATGCATCAAAACCCTAATTTTTTTCAATGCCTTAGATATTTGAAGATTGCATGCATGTGCATAGTGATTTTGATCCAAGTATGGAATATTGTAGGCGATGATATCATATTTATACCCATACACTTGCTGGAGTTGTTTTTTCTTGAGAGATGAGTTGTTTTTTCTTGCGATGATATCATATTTATACCCATACACTTACAACTGTGACAATCTTGTTTTTTGAGAAGCAAGAAGCCGTTTTTTGCTAGCTTCAAATCAAATCCTAATCATAGGTATAATAAGGAGATGAACAATGAGAATGCAACAAATTCAAGAGTGTATTAGCTTGAAGTGATAAGAGTTCATTTCTTGCATTTTGTCATATTAGGGTTTTGAGGTCTTAAAGAGGAAAGTTTCATCATGAAGGAGGAAAAAATATTTTTAGGGAACTCACTCATAATTATTAGGCCACAATCACCATCATACTTGATCATCTATCATAAAAATACAAAGAAAATGGAAAAAGTGAAAAAAAAACCCTTTGTTGCACAACTGTCAAATCATCCACCTATGCATTTAATGATTATTGAGGAAGGTTTTATTTGTTTTTTTGGTTAACAGTAAGTTCAATTTTTATTATAAATAATTTCAACATCAATCTCGACCAATATTCCCTTCCAAAACCCTTAATTTCAACCAAGTTGCACACGGGCTGTAGGGCACGCTGCACAAATAACTATTTTAGTGGTCAACTTCAAAATCGCTTTCTGAACAACTAGAGAGAAGTTGTGAAAACCCAAGAGAGGTTTTTGTCCATAATGGACCTGCTAACAAAAACATCTCTCATATTTTCAACATGTGTCATATTTTGGGAAATTTGAATGAATCTTTACAACCCATTTTTCCAGATTTAAGGATTTAATGATTTCCTGTTTTAGTCATCATCTGTGGGAGACTATTCCGAGATGTTGGAGAGGATTTAAAAAAAAAATAAAGAGGTTTTTTTCAATACTAGACCCAGTAACCAAAAACTCTCTCAATCTTTTCACAAATATCATTGTTTGGAATATATGCAATGATATTTGAGGCCTATTTTCTAGAATTTCACCAAGCCAGATTTCTTGTAGGTTACTATTGTGCAAAAATCTTGCTACACAACTGTGACAGAGCATCCAAAGGGTGTCCAATCATAATAGACATGTTAGAATAGGTGCCAAGTCATATTTAATGAGCACCAAGGTAAAGTGTTGGAAGATTGGTTGTTGGCATTGATTTCAACCCTAGTCATTGGTTTTGGACCCCAAGATTGATGAAGGTATTTGGACATGAAGGACAATGCACATGCAGATACAACACCCATGGATGGATAATATACATCATGTTGTTTATGGTGGTAGGTGACACGTCACATGGATCCTCATGGTTGAGGATAAATGAATTTTCGAAGATGACAAAGTGAATTGAAGAAAGAAGTACAGGTCAGCCCTGAAGATAATTAAATAAAAGAACTACAAAATAATAAAGATTTGTTGGATTACTAAGAGGGGGAGTGAATGAGTAATAGAGAAATAAAAACCTTTTTAAACATATAATACAAGTGTTATATCAATGTAGCATTATCATCCAATAACTGTAGAGTAAATAAGCAATGAACAAATGAAATATCATACACATACACCGTACACCAGTGTTTTACGTGGAAACCCAAAGAGGAAGAAAACCATAGAATGATTTTTATTATATGTCTTGAATAATTACATTCATTGGAAGGACCAACTTCCTTTGTTTTCCAACTGCAACTGGAAGGAGGCTCCAACCCCCTAGTTTCTCAAGATACAACCCAAGGGAAGCTCCAACTCCCCAATTCTCTAGCTACAACCAAAAGGAGGCTATAACCCCCTAAGTTCTCTCGCTAAAACTGGAAGGTGGATACAACCACCTATTCTTGTACAGTCCAATGACCATGACATATATGTATAATGCTAGAACCACTGTCACACTATCACTATGATATATACCGATATACAACTGTAACAACTTGTACGACTAACATGTATCCAACTTGTACAACTTCCTTGTAATCAATCTGTACCTGAGCTGAACATGTATCAACAAAAATACAACAAGTACGTGACCTATAGTTTTGTAGCACGCGTATGTATGCGCCCTATCTATTATACAACCCGTGTATGTACGTGACCAAACTATTATGCAACCTGCATATGCCATCTGAGAACTAGGGTTTCCTTTCTCTTGAAAACTTCTAACCCTCTGTAACTTCTTTCACATAGATCTAAAACTTTACAATAAAAGACAATAATTAACTTCTTTTACCATGAAAAGACAATAATTAATAATCTTTACATAAAAAAATCTTGGGTCCATTACCCTAACCTTTGTGCTACCAGACCTTCTTCAAGGGTTGACATCAATGACAACCAACCTTAATAAAAAATATTCCCCTTTGGTATTGATGGAAACACTCTGATGCAATACTGAAATCATATAATGTGATACTAAATTCATATCACTCATGATCCCCCTGGAACCATTCCTTTGTCCTTTTCATCTCTATGACCAATGCTCCCTCTGGAACCATGCCTCTTTCCTCTGCATCTGATAAATATTTCCCCTTTTGTCATCAATGTCAAAGGTATATTTCCATCTAGGGCTACTCCCCTTAACTGAATTTTTCTCTTTATGGTGCTTCCTCATGTACATCTAAGACATATAAGATAAGAATTCAAAATAATTCATTTTGGACAAGAAATAAATCTGAGTCTCTAGAGAAGATACTCAAAGGCTTCCCATGGAAGTGGTTTTGTAAATATGTCTACCACTTGTTCTTTTGTGCCCACATACTCAACTCTGATGTTCTTTTTTGCAACCTTTTCCTGTAGAAAGTGATACTTGATTGGAATGTTCTTTGTCTTGGAGTGCATTACTAGGTTCTTTGAGATATCGATGGTGCTTGTATTATCACAATAGATTGGAATGGGCTCATCATACTCAACCTATATATATGTCAGAGTTTGTTTCATCCAAAGAACCTGTGTACAACATGTTATTGCTGCAATAAACTCTGCCTTGATTATAGATAAATATATTGATGATTGTTTCTTGCTTAGCCATGATACTAAAAACTCACCAAAGTAGAATGCTACTCCACTAGTGCTTCATTGGTCATCAATAGAACTTGACCAATCTACATCTATGTAGGTAATAAGTGATAGATGCTTTCCTTTTGGATACCATAATCCAAAATCTTCTGTTCCTTTTAGATATCTAAAAATACTCTTCACTTCTAATACATGTGATTCCTTTGGTGCTGCTTGAAATCATGCCACCTATCCAACTTCCTGCATTACATCTAGTCTGGATGCTTTCAGATATAGTAGGCTACCAATCATTGACTTGTATTTCCTCTAATATGTAGACTTTGAATCATCATCTTTTCTCAACTTGCAACTGGTTTGCATGGGAGTGATAACTGGTTTTCAATCTTCCATTCCAAACCTCTTTAGTATTTCTATGATATACTTTGTTTGAGAAATAAAAATTCCTTGGTTTCCTTGACATATCTAAAGTCCTAGAAAGAAGGACATTTCTCCAAGTAATGAAATTTCAAATTAATTCTGCATATCATTTACAAATTTTTGTCTTAACCTGTCATCATGACTCCCAAAAATAATATCATCAACATAAACTTCAATTAATAAAATATTAACTTGACTTACCTTGATGTAGAGGTTTTTGTCTGCACTTCCTTTTCCGAACCCTGCCTGTTGTAGATATTTATCCAGTCTAGAGTACCATGCTTTAGGAGCCTATTTTAGACCATACAAGGCCTTATTTAACTTACACACATAATTTGCATTCTTTGATAACTAAAATACCTCTAATTGTTCAATGTAGACTTCTTCTTCAAGTTCCCCAATCAGAAAAGTTGATTTTACATCCATCTGATACACTTTAATATTTTTGGAGCATGCATAAGCTAAAAGAAACCAGATTGCTTCCATTCTGGCAACTAGGGAAAATGTCTCTTCAAAGTCAATTTCATCAACCTGTTCATATATTTTACATACCAATATAGATTTATTCCTTGTAAACTATCCATCTTCATTCAATTTATTCTTGTATACCCACTTTGTGTCGATCACATTCATCCTTTGGTATTGGAACCAATTCCCAAGTGTGATTTTTCTCTATTTGATCCAATTCTTCATCCATGGCCTTGTTCCAAAATTCATCCTTGCTATACTCTTCAAAATAGGTTGGTTCAATCGTATATGTGAGTGTTAGGTGCATTTGTTCTGGTGAATAGATTCTTCTTCTAGTCTCAACTCCTGCATCTTTGTTTCTGATAATCTGATCTGAAGGATGATTCTTCTGTACTTATCTGCTAGGTGTTTTTGGAGTCACTTGCTGAACTTTCCCTTCTGTTTCTGTCGTATCCTCTTTGTCTTCCCCTTCTTTTTCATCTTTTGTTTCTTCTTCATAAAGTTGTTCCATTGATTCATTTTCTTCTTCCTTTAATTCTTGTCTATCTATTTCATCAATTGTTATGTTGATGCTTTCCACCACTTTGTTCAATATCAAGTTGTAACACTTGTATTCTTTTCTTATACTTGAGTAACCAACAAGTACTCCTTTCTCCACATGAGAGTCAAACTTACCCATTCTTCCATCTTCTCTTTTGATGTAGCATTTGCTTCCAAAAACTCTGAAGTGCTTAACATTTGTTGGTCTTCCTTTCCATAGGTCGTAGGGAGTTTTGTTAGTGTTGTTTCTGAGCATTACTTTGTTTTGAATGTGAACTATGGTATTCACTGCATGTGTCCACAAAATATCTGTCAATTTGGAGTCCATTAGCATTGATCGATCCATTTCCTATATTGCCATGTTCTTTCTTTCAACAACTCCATTCTGTTCAGGTGTCCTAGCAACGAATAATTTCCTTTTTATTCCATGACTTTTGTAGTAATCTATAAATTACTTTGAAGTGAACTCTCCTCCATTATCATATCTCAAGCATTTGATTTTTGAATCCATTTCATTTTCAACCATTTCCTTGTAGATCTTGAAGTTTTTAAAAGCTTCTGACGTATTCTTGAAAAAGCAAACTGCGGTCATTCTTGTATAATCACCAGCTAATAACATAAAATATCTCTCACCTTTTAAGCCCTTTTTTGTAGTTGTTCCAACTAGATCAGTATGCCCAATTTCCAGTGGTCTTGTATTTGAATATTCCTTTGATTTTAACCTGGTCTTTTTTTTCTTTCCTTGTTGACAATGCTTGCATAAAGTATTGGGTTGTTTCATGATCTAGGGAATTTCTTTGACTGCTTCTCTTTTGCTGACTTTGACAAGGTTATAATAATGTATGTGACCCATTATTCTATGTCATAGCCAACTTAATCTTCCTTTCCTAGACAACACTTTTCATTTTCAATTTCACTTAACACATATATGTTGCTTGAAGTTCTTGCAGCTGTAACAATCAATTTTTCTGAACCTTCTTTTCGTATCTCACACTTTTTTGAATCAAAGGTAAATTTATGACCTTGTTCACACATTTGACTCACACTTAAAATATTATGTTTCATATCTTCTACTAGTAGAACATTTTATGCCTTTGTATTCTTGTTCCCAATTATGACTGTGCCTATTGCAATGATTTTGGCTGAATCATCATTTCTGAAGGACATTGATCCATCTCTTTCCTTTTGTAATGTAAGAAACTTGTTTGTATCACCTTTCATGTGTTTTGAACACCCACTGTCGACATACCAACCATGTTTATTCTACTTATATTGTAGAGAAAGTGTGCATTCTTGATTTCTATATTGATTCTTCTTTCTTATCAATGTGTTTTTTTTTATGTTCATGTCTATGACTATTGTTATTCTCTTGCAGTTCTCTAGAAGGGACTGTCATTCTACAATAGTTGGCCATGTGTCCAAAATTTTTACATTTGTAACATTCCACTTCGATGCTCAAAGATTCAAACCTGTTGTAACTTCTTCTCTGTGTTTCACTAGGCTTTCTTGGATAACCCCTTTGTGTATAATTTTGAAAGTTGTTTGTGCTCCTGTTGTTAGCTCTGCAATTCACAACTTTATGTCCCAAATTATTACATGCATAAAATAAACAAAAAAAGATAGTTTGATACCTGAGAGTTGAATATATTCTGAACGGAGTCACTCTTATGAATTCTTCTTATTCCTAAGGCCTATCTGTCAGTTGTTGATTGTGAAATCTAAATCTTCTCGATGGAGGAGTGTCCCTATAATATTCCTTGTAGATCTTCCTATCCCACTTGATTGTTTCTGCATAGATTTTTGGATATGTTTCTTTCTCTGTTGTTTTGGAGCTTGATCCTTTTTCTGTATGATTGTATCCAAGTCCCAACTTGTCATGATGAGATTTTTGATTGTTGATAATGTTATCCAAAACTTTTGAGTTGTTTTTCATATTTTTCTTTTGAATATCCTTTCTTAATGTGACAATATCTGCTTCCAATTTTCCAATGATCTTGTCTTTTTCTTCTAGATGTTCTTTGAGTGCTTCTTCAATTCTTTTATCTTCTTCTATTTGAACCTTCAAATTTGTGATCATTTGTTCTAGCTCTTGAGTGTCTTCTTTCTTGTCTAGTTTCACTTGTAGTTTCTTTCTTTTCTTCTTTTCTCTTTTGATAACTTATCTGGAACACATTAATTCCTCTCGGTAGTCAACTTCTGCCTCTTCAATTTCTTCTTCGAGTTCTTCATATTATTCTTCGGCTTCTTCATATTCTTCTTTGGAGTATTATTTATCAGATTCTTCTACTGCCATGAATAAAACTCTTTCTGCCTCACTGTCACTGACTTCATCTTCATATGATGATGAGATGTCTTCTTCGGTGCATAATCTTTTCTTGAAGACTTTCTCTGTGGTTCTTTTGGCTTTATATGTTTGTTTTTCTTTTGAGTAAACTTCATCATTTCTTTTTTTATTATGAGGACATTTTTTTGAAAAATGACCAATACCATAAAAATTAAAACAAATTAAAGGAAGCTTACCTCTATACCTACTGTCGGTTCCCTTGTTCAGTCTTTTGACAAACTTGGGAACTTCTTCATCATCTTCTGAGACATCATTGTTGTTGCTATGTTCTTCTTTTTTCTTTCCCCTTTTCTTTGACCTTTTGGATGCTTCTTTTATATATGGATTTTCTTGTTCATTTCTCATTTCATATGTTGTGAAGATTCCATGTAATTCATCCATGCTTATTGAATTTAGATTTGATCTTTCTTCTAGTGATGATATCTTAGGGTCAAATATCATAGGAAGAGATCTTAATAATTTTTGAACAATTACATATTATTTGATTTCTTCTCCCAATCCTATGATTGCATTTACTATTTCATCAACTCATAAAAAGTAAGCTTCAATATTCTCATCTTCCTTCATCTTAAGTTGTTCAAACTTACCTTTGTAAGTTTGAAGATTTGCTGCTTTGACTTTTGAATCTCCTTCATAAATATTTTGAAGTTAGTCCCAAATATGTTTAGCAGATTTATAATGTGCAACTTTGGTTAATACTGTTTCATTAAGACCATTCATAAGTGCATTTTTGAATTTAGAATTATTCTGACCGAGTTTCATTGCTTTGTCATTTGTTGGTGGAACTGCTGATGATGTGTATCCATCTACAATTGATTGACAAATTTCAAATCCATGTTCCTGTATATATGTTTTCATCCTTATGCTCCAAAATGCACACTTTTGTCCATTAAACTATGGTATTCCATTTTTATACAAGTTGTTTCTCTCCATGATCTACCTTTCAGTGGTTAAATTGATTTATGAAGGAACCTGCTATGATACCAATTGTTGGATTACTGAGAGGGGGGGTGAATCATTAATAGAGAAACAAAATCCTTTTTAACCATATAATCCAAGTGTTATATCAATGTATCATTATCATCCAATAATTGCAGAGTAAATAAGCAATGAAAAAATGAACAATCATATACATACATAGTACACCAGTGTTTTACGTGGAAACCCAAAGTTGGAGAAAACCACAGAATTATTTTTATCATATGTCTTGAAGAATTACATTCATTGGAAGAACCCACTTCCTTTGTTTTCCAGCTACAACTGGAAAGAGGCTCCAACCCCCTAGTTTCTCAGGCTACAATATGAGGGAAGCTCCAAATCCCCAATTCTCTAGCTACAACCAGAAGGAGGCTACAACCCCCTAAGTTATCTAGATACAACTAAAAGGTGGCTACAACCACCTGTCCTTTCCCCATCCAACTGCCCTAACATATAAGTAGAATGATGGAACCATTGTCACACTATCACTATGAGATATACCACCATACAACTATATGAAACTGTACCACTGACCTATATCCAACCTGTACAACTTCCTTGTAATCAATCTATACTTGAACTAAGAACGTATAAAAAAAAATACAATAAGTACATGACCTGTAGTGTTGCATCATGTGTATGTATGTGCCCTATCTGTTATGCATCCCATGTATGTACGCAACCAAAGTGTTATGCAACCTGCATATACCTTCTGAGAACTAGGGTTTCCTTTATCTTAATTTTTTTTGACCCTCTATAACTTATTTCACATAGATTTGTAACCTGTCACTATATTCAGACTGTAATTGTACCCTGTGCATGCATCCTCATACATAACCTTTACCCAAAGCATATATATAT
>ML792299.1:118523-177131 GCA_009831015.1 Picea engelmannii | reverse complement strand
TCTTGACCAAGAAGTAGTGCCTCCATGATTGCAGGTAATGCACAACTATGGTCATATCCTTCTCTTGAATGGGGTACCTACATTTGTGTTCTTGTGTCTTTATAATATCATAGGACACTGGATGACCTTCCTGTGGAAAAAATCCTCTAATAGTGAAGTCTAAGGTGTCTATCTACACCTCAAACACGCCCTCAAAGTATGACAACTTAACCAAGGGCGTCCAGTCAAGTCTACATTTTAGCTCACATAACATTTTCTAGTACCTCTCCATCCAATACCATGCCTTGTTATTTTTCAACAAGTCACTTAATGGTGCCAAAATATTAGAGTATCCTTCCACAAAATTGTGGTAATGTTGGATATATTACACACTCACATAGGTAATTATTCTCCTAAGGTTGATAGTCCAATGTTGAGAACACTTCCTTAGATGACAATATTCTCTATAGAGAATATTCCCCTACAAAATAGGGTGCTCCTCTTCAATTCAAAGTCAATTACACTTAGTTATACTAGTGAAAGTTACTCATGCATGTCAAACTCGGTTTTATCACCATAAGTTGCATGTGTTTCTCTCACTTCCACACGTGTGACTCAGTTAACTAATGATTGAATGGATCAATTAACTAGGACTAGTTGGAATTTCACTCCAGTGTTTGTCAGTGAGTGTTTAGATCTCTCTATATCACTACTATGGAGCATTATTTACTCATGTATCCTATATATATTGTAAATTATCCACTCTTTGAGAGTGGCTTATAGTGAATGCAATTCACCACAATTATCCATGGTATTGAAGCCCACATGTTGCTAGGATAAATGTGCACATGTATCTTACTTGCAGGTATAGAAGGGAGATATGGTCCGAAAATACGGATTATTCGCCGACAATAATTCTCACTCCTCATAGCTATTTGGTGTGGAAGCCAAAGATTCTACTTCTTCTTAGAATTAGAGGCTTATACCAAATAACCATGGAAATAGAAGTAGATACTGCTTTCACAGATGAGAGAAATGATTTTCTCAACAAACAAGACAAGGCACCCAAATTTATCTTCATATATATTTCTCTTGAACTATAGTATCATGTAGAGGAGGAATCACTCTAAAATATGAATGAACTATGAACCAGATTAGAGGTCCTATTCAGAAATAAAGAAGATTTTGAATATTGCATGTAGGAGATTGAAAATATAGATCCAGAAGGAAATTCATCAGAATATCAAGCCTCTCATTCTGAAGAGCCTTCTACACAACCATTTGCACATCTTTTTGTTCCAATCATTGGAGATGATGTCTACTCCATTTAAGATCTATTTTATGAATTGCATGTGGGAGATATCATGCATGCATATCAACAGTCACATGACAAAAAATGTTCATGCACCATGCATTCATCCCAGGAGCCACATGCAAATACTCCCAAGCAAGCATCTCATGAGCCACATGCATGAACCATGCATGCATATCAGGATCCAAAAAGGGGGTCTCTCACTTCAGATTCATTTCCAAAACTTTTTGAGAAGCATTTGTAGAAACAAATTGGACATTTTAATTCCTCTTGAAAAAATATCCAATTTCCAAGAAAACAATCATTGAAACATAGTCTAGGAAGTGAAATTATGAGAATTTTAAAATCAACAAGTTTTCAACATTTTTTTTGGAAATGACCACATGATTTACAAAGTTTCATCCAAACTTTACATGGAATGGGATTTGGATCTTATTATTTACAATAAGAGAAAATGGATATGTGGTGTAATATCCCTTGGTTGCACCCAATTGTAAATATAAATACAAATGTACATAAGCTGGTGAGTTGTTTGATATAATTTTTTATGCACATTTCATGGCATAGTGCATTCATGTATTGTGCAATAAAATGAGGAAGTGTGCACATTCCAGGATACCGCACACAACATATTAAGTGTGCATGATGTTGAGGCCAGGGAGCCTTTGTGTATATGACATGATTTATAGGCTGGTGAGCTAGTTATTATAAGATAGGATGATTATGTTTTGATTAGGCCAGAGAGCCTAGATGTTAAAGGCCAGTGTGCTTATTTTTGTATATGTCTCATGATTAATATAAAATACATTGTTGCGCACAGACCAACCACGATAAAAGAGATGAGGGACTAAACTCCACTAGTTAGGGAAAGGGTGGGCCTAAAAGTTAAGGAAAAGGGCCAAGCTAGGGAGCTTAAGCCAAAAAGGAATATTATATTAATATTTCTTAAATCATAAAGTATGGATAATCATTTTATCCTAAGTTCTGAAGTTGGGTACAAGTGGGCCAAAGTAGCTCCAAACATGACAAGTGTCAAGTAGGAAACATGCATACATATTGTGGGAACTTAGTTCATTTTCCATCATCTTTTTCATTATTCTTCCCATGATTCCTTCCATCATTCAGTCATCCATGAGAATCCACACACCCATTGAGATATCCTTTGTATTTTCATAATTGTACCTAAACCTGTATCCATAGTCATATTTGTGCTCGTGTAGATGGTTAGCATGGGAGATGGACTGAAGAGGTGAGTTGTCAGGCCCATGAGAAATTCTCTGGGTGAGAGAATTGCTAGGGATTGATTTCCTGAAGGTGTTGAACTACAACTATAGTGATCTAAGACTTTCTATCCAGACTGTTGCTGAAGCCTAGAAAGGAGGTGGGGTTGTTGAAGGAATGTTGAGTAGAGAAGGGGCACACTTCCTAGGTGGGATAGGAACATGGGGAATGAGGGATTGTAGAATGTTAGTTGAGTTGGCACTTGAGACAGAGTCTTTCCTGTTGTCCATGAGCCTTTAACCTGGTTAGGAATCCCTTTACCTGAGTGGATTTTAGTCCCAGCTCGGGGGTGACTCACTGTTGAGAGTGATGAAAAACGTGGTCTAAGGCTGGGAGGTTCATAGAAGGTATACACACAGTTGGTGACATTTTTACCAAGATAAGTGCCAATTGGGTGATAAATTTACATATTGCAATGTTATTTACCTGCTTATATTTATGGGTTTATCTTATATGTGTTTATAATCGTCTGTAAATTTATGGGTACTTCTTGCACGTTGCATGTATATGTTTACTGTTATTTTAGTATGAATCTATGCATTTACATAATGTATTTGTCTGTCTACATTTTTTATATATGCTTCCGCAAGATTTTTGTGTGCATATGTATCTTAATTGCATTCAGTTCAAAAACTTTATGTGGCATAGATCAGTTGGATGCTAGGTATGTTACAGTATGTTCCGCAGAGAGAATAGTAAGAGTTCTTTGGTGTTGCGTGGCTCGACATGGATGGATGGGGACATTACAACATGGTATCAGAGATTTAGTTTTCAACACTGAGCCTGGATGGTCCGAACAAGTTGATTTGAAGAGAAATTTCACAGAGGATTGATTTCGAATTGGCCAAATTTCAAGTCACAGAGCGTCCATGTTGAATTTTAGAAGTAGCGACACAGAATTGGGAAAATCCCCCATTTTTGTTGTTAAACTTCATGAGAAAATGGAGAAATTCATCCAAGTGATGAGATATTACTGATTTAATATCTGTTTTAGCAAATTCGGACCTGGAATTGGTCGAATTTGAAGTTACAATGAAGCCATGGCAGATGGAGAGAGATTGGTAAATAAAATTCTCAATTCGTGAATTGATTTTGAGTAAAATTCATTCTGGAAATGTCAACCCACAATGATTTTTTGTTCCAGAGGTTGAATTGGTGTCATCGGGGTGAAATTGAACAAATTTTGTAGTTACAGAATGTCTATGTTAAATTGGGGAAAAATCCCCAATTTTTGAAACATAATTTGCGAAAAATGGATGCACATAAAAATGAACGTGCACAGGTGGGCGCACTAAAAAAAATGCACGTTGCACAGTGAAAATATTTTGATAGGTAAAATTTGACACTACACGACAAGATATTGGCATGCTGGTGCATGCGTTAAAATTTGGTATTGCGCAACAAGATATTGGCATGCTGGTGCATGTGTTAAAATTTGGTACTGTGCGACAAGATATTGGCATGATGGTGCACGTGTTAAAATTTGGTACTGCACAACAAGATATTGGTGTGAGGGTGTGCACGCTAAAATTTTTTTCCACATAGAAAAGTGTTGGTGTGCGAATGCGCACAATAAATCTTGGCACCGCGTGGAAAAGTGTTGGTGTGCGAGTGCACGCAATAAATTTCGGTACCCCACGAAAAAATGTTAGAGTGCGGGTGCATGTGCTAAATTTAGCATTGTGTGGTGTACATACACATATTAAGGTGTTTGTAATGTGCACGCACATAATAACAATGTGCATGGTGTGCGCAGTATTGGCAGAGCGCAGAGAAGTTTTGTTGGTGTGCATGCAATATGGGTTATATGTTGTCGCTTGACAGTTTAGTCAATGGTGCACGCAGAGTACTTGAAAATTTGTGTGCGGTGGGGCATATTGAACTTTGGCATGGTGCAGTGCATAGAGAGAAATGCATGCGTAATATCAGTGCGCGATACAAAAATTGCGCACAACGGGTAATAGTGCAAGAACCAAAATGGTGCGCGGTGGATATTGGTGCGTGACCCAAAAGTAGTGTGTGCAAGTTATTTGTGCAACATAGAAGTGATGCACAGTGGTTATAGGTGCGCAAGGCACGATTTATCTTGTGGTTTTTCTATACATGGAAAATATGGCTGTATAGGTTGAAATTTTTGCGCGTAGAGTCGTTTGGAGGATGAATAACAACAAAAAACCAGTGATTTTCTGCGAAGTTTTATATCATTTGAACGTCATCTTTTTGCAGCACATTTTTGAGGGCCTTAAGATAATTTTTAGCAAATCAAAAACCATGAGACAGAGTTGTACCAAAGGTACACTCGGTCTCTACATCTCAAATAAAAGATCTTGGAGAGATCTTTCTAATGGTGTAAATTGTTCGTCAAACAGAGCTTTTATGAGAAAGTTACAACACAAACAGTGAAGGGTAAATTATAAGACCCAACTAGCTTCAAAGAGCCATAACTTGCTGCTCCATAATCCGAATGAGGAAGCTATTGAGCCATATATTACATTCCTAGAGCTGAATTAAATTTATGGGCATGCTAAAAGTGTTTAATATGGCAAAGAATGTACCTATATCATTCTAGACCAAAAACACAAATTGGCCTAGAACTTCAGCAAGCTGTAACTAGCAGCCCAGAACCCAGAATGAGGTGAAACTTGGAAAGAATGTTCATAATATGTATATGAGGAAACCCAATTGAGCTCCTATGAAAAATCCAATGGAGTAGATGCAAAAATTCTTAATTACAGTGCAAAGTTGTGCCAAGTTAAAAAATGAGGAGAAAAATTAATGGGAAAATATCAAATAGACATAAATTCCTGCTCAAAGCTTGGAATTGAGAATGGGAGAATGCATTGGAAAGGTCCCGAATAGTGGAATATAATTATCCACCTAGAAAAATGATCATATCATTCAATGTTTCAAGAAATCAGAAGAAATATTTTGGATATGTTATTGAACCAAAATGGTTCATATTTTCCATGAAATTGTTGAAACAATTAGCCCGACAGAGTTTTGTTGGCTACACATTTTGCAGAGTTAACAACAAATAGATCATATTAGGATCAACATAGAGTTCATAGTAATGGAAGAGTCACAGGGGAATTATATCTAGGAATATGAAATCAAAGGGATGAATGTCCATTTGGGCATTGAAGGAACTAACTCCAATGGACATGGATAAGGAAGAGATGACAACATGAATATGGTAGAGACCATTAAAAATTTACAGAAGAATTTCCAAAGCCATAAATATGATAATGAAAGGATTATGAAGGCCAAGGAGAAGCAATATGACTTCAACATGAAGTTCATGCAGATCTTGAACAAGATAGAAAATAAAATGGATAAGGAGAGTGGCTCAAGAAAATATGGAAGTCATAGATATCAAGATTAGAAAATAAGAGCAATAAGTGTTAGCAAACATTGCCATCACTCCCAGAGGAATTCCAATAAGAGGGAACACAACAACTCAAGTCCATCACCTATCAGGGAGCATAAGGGGTCTGGGGTGGATGAACTACGAGGAGAAATGAACAAAATCAAATCTCCTAACTTTGATGGTGAGCACAAGAAGGATGAAGATTCAGAGACATGGTTGTTGGGCATGAGAAAATATTTCCAAATGCATAATTATTCTTCTCATGTAGAAGTTAGAATTTCCATCTATCAACTCAAGGGAAAGACATCCATGTGGTGGGATCAACTTGTGCAGGTGAAACACATTAAAGAGAAAAGTGTTACTTGGAGGGAATTCAAGAAGTATTTTGAGAAGAAATACTTGACTAAGAGATACTATGACAAGAAAATGAAAGATTTCTTTGAACTCAAGCTTGGGATTATGACCATTGATGAATATGAGAGAATGTTTCTAGAACTGTTGAAGTATGTATCTTTAATTAAGGATGAGACAATTAAAATTCAAAGGTATTTGAGTGGATTTCTATCATTCATTAGTGACAAAGTACAATATGATGATCCAAAGACATTGGAGGAGACCATAAGGCAAGCTAAATGCCTATATGATCAACAAAAATCAAGGCCAACTTTCCAAAAATCTTGGGAAGACAAAAATAGATTCAAGGTGGATCAAAGGAATAAGGGATATAAGCCACCATTATTCATAAATAATCCACAAAGAAAAAAAACTCCTAGAGATCCCAGAACAATTGAAACGAGGGGTCAAAGGTCAAGGAAACCACCTATTCAATGTTGGTGTTGTAAAGGAGATCACATGTTTAGAGATTGTCCTCATAGAGGTGAAAAAGTGAGAACTATTCACAATGTAAAACAAGCTGAAATAGTGGAGGACATGGGCAGAAATGTGCCAAGGATATATGCATCCCTGGACAACAATCAAGCAGAGTATCAGTCACATATGATTGAAGTGGAAGGTATGATCAACGACCAAACCATTTCTATTTTAATTTATTCAGGAGCTAGTCATATTTATATAGATCCTAAGATGGTGGAAAGTTTGAATTTTCCAAGAAGCAAGCATGGAAAATCTTGGTTGGTGTAGCTGGCTACATGAGCCAAAAGAAAAGTTAATGAGATGGTTAAGTCATGTATTATGGACATGAAGGGATTGAAAACCAAGGAATATTTGAACATCTTTCCTTTAGGTTCCTATGACTGTCTAATTGGGATGGATTGGTTGGACCAGCATCATGCCATCGTAGACTATCATAACAAGGAATTTACTTGCTTGGATGAGGAACAAAACCTAAGGAAAGTGAAAGGAATTCCCAGGGAAGTAACCATCAGAGAAATTTCATCATTGTAGCTGAAGAAATGTTACAGAAAAGGATGTCAAATATTTGCAACACATATGGAAGAGACACCTAAAGATAAGGTACCAAATTTGGAAGATTATGCAGTCCTAAAATAATTTGAAGATGTGTTCAAGGAGGTACCATGACTACCCCCAAAGAAAGATATTGATTTCTCTATAAATTTAATGCCCAAAGAAACTCCATTGTCAAAGACTCCTTACAAAATGAGTACACTAGAGCTGAAGGAGTTGCAAATGCAGCTTGAGGAACTTTTGAAGAAGGGGTACATACGCCCAAGTGTGTCACCATGGGGTGCCCCGGTCTTGTTCTTGAGGAAGAAATATGGAACATTACGATTGTTCATTGATTTCAGACAGTTGAATAAAGTGACTGTAAAGAACAAGTATCCTCTGCCAAGGATTGATGATCTCTTTGATCAACTAAAGGATGCCAAGATATTTTCAAAGATAGATATTAGGTCAGGATACCATTAGGTAAGGATTAAGGAAGTGGATATCAACAAGACCACCTTCAAGAAATGGTATGGTCATTATGAGTTCATAGTGGTGCCATTTGGGTTGTCAAATGCACCAGTTGTTTTCATGTGCTTAATGGATGGTGTTTTTCGAGAATATTTAGACAAGTTTGTCATTGTATTTTTGGATGAAATTATTATATATTCTAATTCATAAGAAGAGCATGAGAATCATTCGAGGATTTTTTTTCAAGTATTAAGGGAGCATCAATTGTATGCCAAATTGAGAAAGTGCTCATTTTATCAAAAGCAAATTCATTATTTGGGGAATATCATTTCAAAGTATGAGATAGTAGTGGATCCTAAGAAGATAGAAGCCATCAGAGAATGGTCAGCGCCAAAGAATGTGACAGAGGTCAGAACATTCATGGGCCTTACAGGATACTACAGGAGATTTATTGAAGGATTTCAAAGATTGCACACCCAATCACTTCCTTGCAAAGAAAGGGTGTGAAGTTTCAATGGACATTGGATTGTGAAAAGAGTTTCCAACACTTGAAACAATTATTAACAAGTGTTACAATAATAAGGATTGCAGACACAAATGAAGAATTCATTGTATGCACAGATGCATGTAAAGAAGGACTTAGTGGAGTCCTCGGTCAAAATGGGTTTGTTGTATGTTATGAATCAAGAAAGTTGAAAGAGCATGAAAGACACTATGCCACTCATGATTTGGAGTTGGCAGCCATAGTGCATGCATTGAGGAAATGGAGACACTACCTCATGGGGAAAAAGTTTGAGCTGAGGACAGATGATAATGGTCTGAAATATTTATTTGATCAACCAACTCTAAATGCTAGGCAAACCAGATGGTTAGAATTTCTAAGTGAATATGACTTTGAATTAAAGCATATCAAGGGAAAAGAGAATAAAGTGGTTGATGCACTCAGCAGAAGATTACATGAATTGCATGCTACAACCATTAGCATGTACCAATTAGGTTTGAAGGGAAGAATTACAGAGGCTGCCAAATCAGATTTGCAATAAAAGCAATTAGTGGAAAAATTATAGCAAGGTATTTTGCAGCAGAAAATTGAGGAACATAAGCTAAATAATGACGAAATTCTCATGTACAGGGGCAAAATTAATGTACCAAATTATCAAGAATTGAAAAATATGATATTGAGAGAAATTCATAATGTGCCTTATGCTAGGCACCCGGGATATCAGAAAACTATTGCAGCTATCAAGAGCCAATATTATTCGCTAGGCATGAAGAAAGGGGTTTTTGATTTTATTTCCATATGTTTGGAATGTCAAAAGGTAAAGGTTGAGCATAGACACCCAACTGGTTTGCTACATCTATTACCCATTCTTGAGTAGAAATGGGAAGCCATAACCATGGATTTCATCACCAAACTTCCCAGAACAAACAGGCAACGCGATTCTATCATGGTAGTAGTGGATAAGCTTACTAAAGCTGCCCATTTTGTTCCAGTTAAACTCACTCACAAGGCATCCAACATTGTTGATGTTTATATGAGGGAAATTGCTATATTACATCACATACCCAAGACAATTGTGTCTGACAGAGACCCAAAATTTACCTCTAAATTTTGGAAATGATTATTTAATGGATTTGGGACAAATTTGAATTTTAGTACAGCTTGTCATCCAGAATCATATGGGAAAATAGAGAGGGTGAATCAAGTGATTTAAGATATGTTGAGGATGTATGTGATGGATAAACCATCAAAATGGGAAGAATACTTGCACTTGGTAGATTTTTCTTATAACAATGGGTACTAAGAATCTCTAAAGATGAGCCCATTTCAGGCACTTTATGGAAAAAGGTGCAACACACCAGTAAGTTGGGATAACCCAATAGACAAAGCAGTGGTTGGGACAGATTTTCTCAGGGAAATGGAGGAGAAAATGATAAAAATAAAACAAAATTTAAAGGTTGCCCAAGAGAGGGAAAAAATCTATGTTGACAAAGGCAGAGCTCATAGGGAATTTAAAGTGGGTGATCATGTATTCTTGAAAGTGAAGGCCAACAGAAGTTCCCTAAAGTTGGGAAATTGTTCAAAGTTGGCAACTCGCTATTGTGGGCCATTTGAAATCCTAGAAAGGATTGGTCCAGTAGCTTATATGATTTTATTTCCTGCATCTATGTCTGTTCAAAATGTATTCCATGTATCATTGCTCAAGAAATATATACATGATGCTAATCATCTTATTGATTGGAATGTGATCCAGGTCGAGTAAGAAGGCGCTTTCCAAGTGCATCTGGTGCACAGTTTGGACTGGAAAATCAAACAACTCTAGAATCAATCCATAGGGCTTGTAAAGGTCCAATGGACCTGGTACGGGCCTGAGGATGCTACTTGGGAGCATGAGGATGTAATGTGGGCAGAATACCCGCATACTTTTGAGGATTTTTGAAATTTTGTTGTATGTGTGTACATGATGCATTGAGGAAAATGCATAAAATAAGGGGAGGGGATTGTAATATCCCTAAGATGAACCCAATTGTAAATATAAGTACACATGTACATAAGCTGGTGAGTTGTTTGATATAATTTTGTATACACATTTCATGGCATAGTGCGTGCATGTACTGCGCAGTAAAATGAGGAAGTGTGCACATTCTAGGATACCGTGCACAACATCTTAAGTGTGTGTGATATTGAGGCAAGGGATCCTTTGTGTATATGACATGTTTTATTGGCTGGTGAGCTAGTTATTATAAGCTAGGATGCTTATGTTTTGATTAGGCCGGAGAGCCTAGATGTTAAAGACCAGTGCACCTATTTTTGTATATGTCTCATGATTAATATAAAATACATCATTGTGCGCAAACTGACCACGATAAAAGAGATGGGGGAATAAAATCCACTAATTAGGGAAAGGGTGGGCCTAAAATTTAAGGAAAAGGGATAAACTAGGGAGCTTAAGACAAAAATGAATATTATATTAATATTTCTTAAATCATAAAGTATTGATAATCATTTTATCCTGAGTTCTAAAGTTTGGGACAAGTGGGCCAAAGTAGCTCCCAACATGACAAGTGTCAAGTTGGGGACATGCATACATATTGTGGGAACTTAGTTCATTTTCCATCATTCTTCCCATGATTCCTTCCATCATTCAGTCATTAAGTCAATCATCCATGAACATGCACACACCCATTGAGCTATCCTTCGTATTTTCATAATTGTACATGAACCCGTATCCATAGTCATCTTTGTGCTCGTGTAGCTGGTTAGCATGGGAGCTAGACTGAAGAGGTGGGTTGTCAGGACTGTGAGAAATTATCTGGGTGATATAATTGTTGGGGATTGATTTCTTGAAGGTGATGAACTACAACTACAGTTCTCTGAAACTTACTATCCGACCTATTCCTGATGCCCGAAAAGGAAGTGAGGTAGCCGAAGGATTGTTGAGTAGAGAAGGGGCACACTTCTTGTGTGGGACATGCAAGTGGGGAATGAGGGACTGTAGGTTGTTAGTTGAGTTGGCACCTGAAATGGAGTCTTTCCTGTTATCCATGAGCCTTTAGCCTGGTTAGGAATCCCTTTACCCGGGTGGAGTTTAGTCCCAGCTCGCGGGTGACTCATTGTTGAGAGTGATGAGCAGTGTGGTCTAAGGCTGGGAGGTTCGTGGATGGCCTGCACGAAGTTGGTGACATTATTACCAATATAAGTGTCGATTGGGTGATAAATTTACATGCTGCATTGTTATTTACATGCTTATATTTATGGGTTTATCTTATGTGTGTTTATAACCATCTGTAAATTTATGGGTACTTCCTGTATGTTGCATGTATATGTTTATTATCATTTTTGTATGAATTCATGCATTTACATAATGCATTTGTCTGTCAACATTTTTTATATATGCTTCCGCAAAAGTTTCATGCACATATGTATCTTAATTTCACGCAGTTCAAAAAATTTATGTGGCATAGCTCAGTTGGATGCTGGGTATGTTAAAATATGTTTCACAAAGAGAGCAGTAAGATTTCTCTGGCATAACGTGGCCCGACATGGATGGTCGGGGACGTTACATGTGGAGACATCTCACTAGTGCATCTACTTCATCATATCCATATAGACATCTACCTCATCAACAAAATCTTCACCAAAGATAAACTTGCACATTTGCTTGAGGGTCTCCTTGGAGTGAAGGACATAGTTTTAGCAATTTATTTTGTTCCTCTTCATTTTTTAATACATTGTGCTTTGAGGGTGGGGGGGGGGGGTACATGAGGTTTTCCCTCTTTCCTCCATTATTTTATTGTTTCATTATTATATGCAATGTACAATGGGTACCTAACATGGCCTTGATTTTTGGGAGCCATTCATCATGTACAACTTAGTAGTGTTCAACATGGGTGTTGGAGGAGAATATTCCCCTACAAAATAGGGTTCTCCTCTGTATTTCAGAGTCAATTACGCTCAATTAAACTTAGTTATACTAGTGGAAGTCACTCATGCATGGAAACATCAATTTTATCACTAGTAGTTGCATGTGTTTCTCTCACTTCCACTCATGTGACTTATTTAAATGATGATTGCATGGATCAATTAATTACGACTAGGTGGCAGTTCACTCCAATGTCTTTCAGTGAGTGTCTAGATCCCTCTAGATCACTACTATGGAGCATTATTTACTCATTTAGCCTATATATATTGTAAATTATTAACTCTTTGAGAGTGGAATATAGTGAATACAATTCTATTGATTATTTTCTCTCATAGCTTCTCTCCTTCTCTCAATTTGCAATATTTGTAGGAATCTTTGTTAGATAGATTCTCTATGCAAGTTTCGCCACAATTATACATCTAATAATTATACAAATCAAGGAAAATTCCCACCTCTATTACTTTGTACAACTACTCTTGATCCCCAATCACCATCAATCCAACGTCAACCAAATCCATCAATTTTCACCTAAATGATTCCAAATCAATCCCAACACATCGATAAGGAGCCTTTGTCAAAGGATGCATCCCTAGTTACAACTCTATACAATAGTCAATGTTGCACCTAGGTGGGAGAACGTTTGGCACCAAATCAAGCATTTCTTTCAAGAAATGATCCAACATATTGGCAAGTGTTGGTGGAATATGTGTCCCCACTTCTATAATAATTTCTACAAAACGTTGAACTTTTGGACACTTGGATGTCCTCTTAATTCTCAACATGGAGACAATATAAACCTTTCCATCTGACTCTATTCTTGTTATGTGCACAACACAATGCTTCCACTCACCAATTATAACCAACTTATCTACAAATGGCAAGAGAAATGACCACATTCTCCTTAGAAACTCTTGGTCAAGGATGACCTCAAATTCATCCATCCACAATACTATAAAATAACATTTTCACTTGTCCAAATGGAAGTGAACTACAAAAGAAACCCCTATTTCTACCTTAGCATTATATTTTAATACCCATACAAAATCTTCACACAACCCAACTCTATCTCCCAACTCATATGCCCCTTCTTCAATAAGAAGTTGTGTGAGGCACTAGAGTCAACCAACACCTAAACCATAATTCCATTGATGATCAAATACACAAAACAAAGTTGATGGTCACATTGGCCTTGGTTTCTAGAGAAGGTACGAATCCTTCAAAACCCTCCATCCATAGAATTATATTGTGCACAAATGTTTAAGTGAAATGAACAAAAACAAGAATGATCAACTTTATAACCTTTTTCCAACATGGGTTGTCAAAGAGTACCATGCAGTATCATCTCCACAAAATATATGAGGGGGAATTTATTCCCAACTTCACTTGACCTCAAAACTATCCTCAAGGTGTCCTATAACAATATCTCATGCATCTTCACTATGTTGAAGTGCACCCTAAGTAATAATGGGACACTTATCCAAGTTTCTCCTGGACCAACCATTTCCTAAAACAAAATATCGGTATCATCCTTCTCCCTTGTATAATGTCCAACACCCTCAAACACTAATCCAACCATCTATCCAATGGTGAAGTCTATCACTTGAACCAAGTGTTTACTCTATTGGAACATATATAATCCTGAACTTTGAGCTTTACATTCTCCACTTCATGAAAATATAATCATTCCCAAAGTAGTAACTCATAAATTAACTTTCGAAATTAAATCAAATTCATTTATGGTTAATTGGTAATAAGGCATGCATGATATTCGTCGTTGATGAAGTTTCCTCATGTGATCGAACGATTCTTTTTTTTCTCCGGAGTTTGGAGCTGCCTGATTATTAAAGAGCTAAATTACTAAAGGTCACTTCAGAGCTTCGCCCTTCGGTCATTTTGATAAGTCTTAAAGATAAAAGACCCAAAACCCGAAAGTGTCCATTCAACACTTTCCATAAAACTTTAAAGGACATGAGTCATAGCACACGTGTATCTTTTGAGTCTTCCCTGGGTTGAAATATGGCACCCATTTCTAAAATTTTCGTTTGAAGATTGATACAATTCTATGTAGCACGTGGCACCCCCTGTGCTCGACACGTCATCTAGAATGATGTCATCTTCGAAACGTCACTACGAGAGATGACCCTTCGAAAATATAACAAAGAGCTAATTCACAAATCCACGAAGCACTAAAATGCTAAAGTATTAAAATTTAATTAACTAAGTTCATATTGGCCAAGATATAATTAATCATTTTGCAGTTTTGGGTTTCGGGGATTTCTTCTCGAGCTACGTTTAAAACTCTCGAAGTCCGAATATCCGAGGAACTTGAATTTAAGAATGATTAATTAATATTTTTAAAGATATTATCTCGTAATTAACCTTTCACGGATTCACGATTCGGTAAATTTCAACTCTGTTTCTTCCAAAACTCTCGAACACGAACCACTGAATATTAATGGAATTTATCACAAATCAATGATAATGATATTTAGCATAGATTGTGGATCGATGGGTATAATTTCCCATTAAAATTAATAAATTTGTCGTCAGTAAAGGTATACTCGAATCAATCTGTTTGATGTGAATAAAAATACTTGATTTTGAATTTCATTTTCATCTTCCGCAAAGTAGTAAGTTTTATCCGATTGAGAATGTCACACAATTCCTCTGCAACATGTAACCTCGTTATGTTCTCTTGATATCATGGAACCACAAAAGATGATGATGAAGACTAATGGAACTAGTGAAGGTTCAAATATGAATGCGGACGTTCTTTCAGACATTACGCCGTGAGCTATAGACTCTGTTAAATCTTGGACACATGTGTTCGAGATTCTAGAACATGATATTATAAATTTCCCAGAAGATTATGGTGATGAAGTGGATGATACTCACAGAGATAAACTCAGATATATATCCCGGTTTGAGCTACACAAGATAGTTGCACGACCGAGACTCATGTCGTATATTGACATGATAAGTTGGTCCTTGGAAAACGTCGACGTCGAAACTAGGAGCATTTTCAACTATCAAAAGGTTGTTCTTGGGTCTTTTTGACCAGAACACCTCCAAGTACTATATAAGATACATCTTGATTCTAAATATAATTATGATGCTGCATTTATGCCAGAGTTTGAGCAACATGAATGCATACAATATGAGAATATTTATCCCGATATAATAAAGTCCTAGTGGGGACACCTAGAGAAGTTCAGGGCCAATTCTCATGGCATGTATGCCACAACATCGTTGGGTACTCACATTATTTATGTAGCTATGATGATCTGTACACTATTCGGGAAGAAGAGTCATACTCATTTCCTGGTGGCATGGGTGTCGATTATGCACGAGGTGGTCGAGGGATACTCTTTTAATTGGGCCAAAATTCTATCAGACAACTTGTCTAAAGCAATTACTGATTACAAATTGGTGAAGTCAAAGGAGTATCTCGCCCCCTTATATATGTCCACCTATATCATGTATGTTATTTTCTTCATAATCCCTTTCCCATTGATGAATTGGAGTTGGACCCTGACCAACATAAAACCTATTCACTTCTATCACTCCAAGTTGTGGGAGGACAAGGCCAAACATTTATTCTATGAAATATACCACCATGTAGTGGTGCCCATTCATATAGATTTATATGGTTTCCCACCTCCTTGAATTTAAGACAGAATCATGGGAAATCTTCATAAAATAGAAGATTGGTTCATTGAAGAAATCGTCTCTTACATCAGGGTTTTTAGATGCTCAGTCCCTCCCCATGCTCTCCCGAGATTTTTACTAGACTGACTAGTATTCTGAGAAGTATCTTATCAAATAGTAACAGGGGGCATCAACAAGGAGCTGAAAGAATCCAAGAAAAAGGTATGGCCACCTTCCCTCTCTAAGTTGGTATGTTTTCACTATTAGACTTCATTCACTCCAAAGTGGAGGCTGCAGATTTGGAGGATTTCAAATTGGTTGACATCGAATTTAAAAGGCATGACCCACAAAAAATCATGGAAAACCACATGGACCAATACAAACTAAAGAGATATGTGCATGGAAACTACCTACATGATGAAATATTTAGAGGAGTCAGGTCTTATGAGGAGGTACTAAACAAATTCCAAACCTTGTCCCCAGATCAGTAGGCTGGCTTCCTCTGTTTCCAAAGACACAGAAAAAACAACTTGTGGAAAATACTACAGGGAGAATCAACAACCACTTTTCTTGCACATGAATTTTTACCTCCAGATTTTGAACCAGGGAACTCTGGTAAACATGATACTGTGGAGTCCCCAAAGAGAACTGAATTTTTGACTTAAGAATTGGAAGTTTCATTTTCAAGTCCATTAGGCCCTCAGGCAATGGTTCAGCTCGAAGTTTTCCTAAAGCAAGGGCAAGATACATATCCTTTGACATCAGCCTCATCAACTGCTACTGAGCAACAACTATCTACGAATATCGATACTCTTATTACTTCATTAACACCTTTGGAGTCTAGTTTCATAAATCCTAGTTTCGAAGTCATTTTTATAGGTGATCTCACCCCAATTTTGCCTGAAGAGATGAATCTTTCGAACTTCTTATTAAACAATAAATGAAGGGCCATCATCAAACGAGAAACAGAAAAAAAGGATGGGGTAATAAACAAAAGGAAAAGGATGTTATACAATGGAAATGATCAGGATGATCTAGAATTCATGAAGGAAGTGGCAAGTTCATTAGGTGCCTTTGCCACTGCAAATCAATGGTCTATAGAAAATTTGGCAGAGCAACTAAAATAGAAAAACCTATTGGTAGGACAGTTGCAAGATCAAATACTAACCATGGAACATGTTCTAAAGAATAGGATGAACCAAGACTTTGAATAGATCGGAGCCTATGACAGGCATCAAATTCAACAAGTGTAGGCTAACCTCAAGGAGATCCAGCCAAATTCATAGGCTAGAAAAGGATTGGTCACTAAACAAGAGGAGTTAATAAAGAAATTACAAGTCAGGTTGGACTTGACTGAAGGTACATCAACAGAGATATCAACTTTTCAGACTCAATCACTAGAGGTAAACAAAAAACTATAAATTGCCCAACAAGATATTTTCATCAAGGTCAATGCCATCCAGAAATGCTACCAGGCAACAGAGGTCACTCTAAAATATATCTTTATTAAAGAAGGAGAAGCTCGCTCAGCCTGAGCTAAGTTTCAAGAGGCCATCATATTGGAACATAAAGATAATGTCCCCGATTTTCCTCGGCTTCCCGCCTTTGAACAAATAAGAGGCGATCTCATCCTGAAGATATAGGAAAAAAATGTAGTAGAGATCAAGATATCATCCTAGGAGGTGAAAGACGCTTGTCAAGGAGCGTTATCATCCTTAGAAAAAAGACTAATTGATTTTGAGGGAAGAAGTATCATGGAGGCCCTGGGGAAAATCAATATTGCAACAAAGAAACATAATTCTTAGAAGAACAAAGAAGAAAATATGGCAGCCATTTGGGAAATGAGCTAGATTGACCTTGTTAATATTAATAAGTGGCTAGTGAACCTAAGTTCACAGTTCCAGACGTTGACTCAAGAAGTGAAAAGAATCAAAGAAATACTACCTCAAGTGGAAAAGACATTATACATTTTTGAGTTGAATGAAACCATTGAGCCATCAAAGATAGTGTTGCAATGTTTAGATAGATGGAACCAATGCATCAAGCATGGAAAAGAAAGCACAATGGTGAGAAGATAAGGAAATGTCATTGCATTACTGAACGTGGTTGAAGGGAAAGATGAAAACAAAACTACAACGTCTGAAATATTATGCCAAATTATTAATAAGACCAGAGGACAGATATGTTCGGCCTAAAGGAATGAGGAAAGGAAGCATTTCGGCTAGTAGATGAAGAGATATCAGAGATTGCCAACAAAGTTCATCATTCTCTATGCATTGTTTTCTTATTTCAAATATTTTCTATTCTTAATTATAAGAAGTCCAACCATTTTGAGTTGTGACAAGTTTTTATAAATACATAGATTGAAGATTTAGTAAAGGTTTCTTCTTTCCGAATGTAATAGAGAAAAATATCCTTATTGAGTATTAATACAAGTGCAGACAGAGATTCCAAATTTTGTTCAATTTGGGTTATGTGTTTCTTCTGTTTTTCCATATCTCAACATTTCCTTATGGAACTCATTGATAAATGTTTAATTTCAATTTAGTATCACAACTACTGTAATATTATTATATTAGTAATTTGTTAAGTAAGCAGTTTGTCCTCCATGTTTACTGTGAGTAAAAGAAGACTTGCAAGATGTGTGGATTACTATATCTTATTCTTTATTCAAGGGTATTCTATCTATTTTCTTCCATTGCAACAAGGTGAGACTCTTCAACAATTGATGCCTTTCTTTGTTTAACATTGTTTTGTTTTTCTCTCACGCCATTTGATATTACAATTTCGAATCAGACACAAAATATGGCCTATGTGCTGCCATACTATTAATTTCATTTAAGGAATTTTTATCATATAACTAAGGTAGAAAAATCACTCTTTAAAAACACTCACTTTAAAATTTCTTTATTCCTGACATTACTCTTTGAGCCTTAAGTTTAATCTCAGGAACAACATCTTTTTGGCGCTATTGTCGGGGATGAAGAAACAAAGTTATTTTTCCTTGGGAAAGAAACAAGGTAAAATTCTATCTTTTATAGTGAACAAAGATTGAATACACAAGTAAGGATTATTTTTATGTTTCACTTGATGACTCCACCATAGATAAACTAGCATTCGGTTGAAATCATACTAGAAATAATCCATACGATAAGCATACCACACCTGCATTAGATCTCAAAAATTTGTTGAAACCAAAGGGATACCTCAAATCGACTACTACATCAGCAAGTAAAATATACCAACCCAAAGTTGCACAAGTTAATGATAAGGTTCTGGTTGAAAAACTAACCCCTGAAGAGAATTTTAAACAAGCACCCTCTACGGAGGCATCAACTAGTAAACCTGAGATTAGGTTTAAGAACCCAGAGGTAATTGTACCGAAAATAAAGATTGAGATTGAATCGAATGATACTCCTAACGGTCATAATAAAAGATCCCTCTCTACACCCGTTGTGGTCAATACTTTGTTGACTCCATCCTTTCTTGAAGTAAAAGTTTCAGTTTCCCGAAACCCTGAAGAGAATATTTTATACTCCAATTCATCCCCGGTCGGTTTGCCTACTTATACATCTTATAATTCCGAAGAAACCAGTCCACATTTCCTTTTTCCTCCTCTTCAAGATTTTTCATCTCCTAACAAACTTTTTCTGGAGTTTCTTTTGCCACATCCTAAAGAAGTTGAAAGGTCACCACTTCAGTCCCCCAAAGTTTTTAAAATCCTCTTTTTTCCCAAAGGCTGTCCCCCTTACTTCCAAAGGCTACTGCTGGAGGAGGTGGTGCTGGAGGTGGAGGAGAAGGTGGTCAAGGAAAACCTCCACCCCCCATAATATTTTCCAAATTAGCTTCCAGACATGCTCCCTTGGTCCTCCCTACCCCCTTCATGATTTTCCAAACAATTGTATGAAAAACCTACCAAATTTCATGGGGGAAGGAGATTGATGCATGATCATCGCTAGCAAGAAAAAGCGAAGGACAACTGGATACACAACAACACACATTTTGAAGATATTTTGAATTTCAAAAGGATGGCACATTAATGTAATATCTAGAGAGACATAAGTTCCCTTAGATGTTTTGGGGATTGTAGCACAGATATTGAGCATTGTTTTTATCTATCGGTTGTAGACAATTAATGTAATCAATGTAAAGTAGTTGTAGATATTTTAATTCGATAATATATCTTAGAGTAGTAGGAGGGAAAACTTGAGAAAGCTCCCTCATCTATATTGTATTGTATCATTATTTTCAACTGTAAGAGTAGAAGTTGAAGAGCAAGAGAGCATAGGAGAACAGAGGAGAAAAAAGACTATGGAAGTTGTATAAGAAGATATTTGTTTCTATAGAACCCATGTGTAGAAGAACTTGAGTTAATATAATAATGCTTTACTCAATTTCATGGTGTTGTGGTTATTATTTGCATCTATTGAATGGTATGTTTACAGTTTTCTTATACAGTCAGTTATGCATTTGTTTCAATGCTTTTATGTGTATGATTTCATGTTGAATGTATGAAGTCCGTGAGAGGGAGAGTATGAGTTTCAATCGCTTCTCTTCCTGAGAATTCCTGCAAGGAGTGCAATGAAGGTCCGCAAGGAGTGCATTGACGAGATTCCGAGTCTTACCTCAGAAAATATCAGGAGAGATAGAGTTGTCCTCATACCAAAAGAAGTGCAAGTATAGCAAAGAGTCGTGCAAGGTGTGTGCAGGCTAGGTTAAAGTCTTAGACTTTTTCCCACCAGGTGAGTGGTTGAAGAACTATTGTTGCAAGGGAGTGCCCAGAGTTGGGAAGTTTCAGATAATCAAATCATGAAGGATGCAAGGAGAGCATGCAAAAATCCCTTAGAATATTTGAGTTTGCAACAAGATTCAAGCTCAGGAAGGATAGAGACTTGGAAAAATCAAAAGGAAGGATGAGGGTCGCAGTCACCTCACAAAAACCGATCTCAGGAGGAAGGACGCCAAGTTATTTGGCCAGGAATATTTGAGAACTTGAACATACGGTTGACTTTATCAGAGGGAGAAGTGCAGGTATATGTGGACCATTGGATCTAGTGGATCAGTGGGGAGGTTAATACTGAATGTCCTTCAACACTCACAAGCTCAGGAGGATTAGAAGTTGTTAGATTTGGAGGAACAAGAGCCATTGGTTGGGTGATATGAGATATCAACATTTCAGAATTCAGAAGTGTCGAGGAAGTTGTTTTTAGGAATCCCCGATACGCAAAATCCTAACGTGATTTGGACTGTCGGATCTTAGGAGGTTTAGGATCGTTGATATATGGAGAAGAAGTTGTGAGTTCAGACTTCAGGAAAAGGGAGAAGAGTTGCATCGTGAACCCGTAAGTCGTGAAATCCCGAAGCACTCAGACGTGGACCCCAAGGTTCAACTGAAGGTCATATGGTAGAAGAATAAGGAAGGAGCTAGAGGACCGTTAGCCCATTTTGGGGTTTTGGGAAGCGAAGGAGTCAGGTGAATTGCAGTTGGAATCCTGAAATCTCAAAACGCGAATTTGTGAAACTTGAAGAGACATTTGGTCTAAGTAAATGGTCACATTAGTGGTCACATGGATTAGGGTTTTTTACCTAGTGGTTTTTTGTGCGGGCATAACCTCTAAGAATGACCTATGGTTTTATTTGTATTGAAGGTTCCATTGGGAACTAAAGAGCCATTCCGCCTCAGGGATACAAAAATATCCAAAGACCGGAAGGTCAAGAAGACCCTGTTGAGGTAGGGATGTTGCCCCAGTGGTATAAGAGCTAACAATTTTTTTTTTCTGTATAAGGAAGACAGAGGACAGTTGTGATTTGAATTCTATGTGGACATATTGAAATAATGTCACAAAGGAAATGTCAAGAAAGAACCATGCCTGATCTAGCAGTGGACAGGTAAATGAGAGAAGTTCATGCTCGATTGGATGTTATGGAGATAATACTAAGGAAAACACCTGATACTAGAGATATCAGTGAGGCTAAAAGTAAAAATGAAGCCAGATCCGAAGAAGAAGTTGTAGCTGAAGATGCTTCAGAGGAACGTCTATTCAAAGTTGTTTCAAGAATATGGGCCAAAGAAAAAATGGATATCCCGATGTATGAAGGTAGACATTGAGGATATGCTATATTGGTTTAGAGATATGGATAAATACTTCGACTATGAGGAGATGCTATATTGGTTTAAAGATCTGGATAAATACTTCGACTATGAGGATATCGAAGAAGATAAGAAAGTAAAGCACACAGTCACTGGAATGAAAGCGCATGTAACACTGTGGTGGTAGAACTGCATGTTGATATGCATTGCAAAGGAAAAAAAAGAATCAAAAGCTAGGATAGGATGGTAGCCAAGATAAAAGCCAAGTTTATACCCAAATATTACCAAATTAATCTGTTTCGAAGAATGAATAATTTGAGACAGAAAGGGATGACAGTGAAGGAATACACTGAAGAATTTTATAGACTCAACATTAGAGATGGTCATCGCGAGAGTGATGATGAAAAAGTGGCTAGATACATGAATGGCTTGAGATATGAGATTCAATATGAGATGATCATGGTGACAATTAGGAATGTGGAAGATTCTTATCAGATTGCTTCAAAGGAAGAAGTGAAATTGGCATGATAGTAAGGTCAAAGGGGTAATGGTAGAAGTCAAAGCAGAGGAAAATAAATTGTGAGGACAGAGTACAGAAGCCCAAGGATGAATGAACAAAACATAATAACCACCTAGAAAGGGAAGGAAGCTTGCAAGGAGGAAAATATGCCAACATGAACACTTTTCCTCGAGCCATAGGAAGAGGAAGAGGCAAAGGAGGTGAAATAATGTGTTTTGTCTTTGGAAAGATCAGACACAAATATTTTGAATGTCCCGATAGAAAAAGAGATGAAGGAGGTGAAGCTCACATTTTAGAAGCGCAAAGGTGAAATGTTGAGGCAAAATATGTAGAAGGTGGAAGATCCTTAATGATGAGGAAAATTCTCTTGAAGCTAGAGAAAGAGATGGAGAATCCAATCCAAAGCAACAGTTTGTTCAGAACTGCTTGCAAGAACAAGGATATGGTATGGAAGATAATTTTTTACAGTGGAAGAACATATAATATAGTATCCACAGAGATGGTGGAGAAGTTGGAATTGGAAACATTTGCACATCCAAGCCCATAAAAAGTTTCGTGGTTACAAAAAGGACATCAGGTAACAGTCACTAAACAATGTTTAGTTGAATATAAGATAGGGTGATATATAGATGAGATCTTATGTGATGTTATTCCCATGGATGTTTGTCATATTTTGTTGGGGAGGCTATGGAAATATGATAGGATTGTTATTCATGATGGTAGAAAGAACACATACATCTTGGAGAAGAATGCTAGGATGTATATATTGTTTCCAATTGAGGACAAGGAGGTGAAAGAAGAAACAATCAATACTATACTTCTCGTGAGTGGGAAGGAACTTCTGGATGAAGTCAAGAAAGATGAAGAGATGCAGTTTGCTATGGTGAGAAAAACTAGAGTCATCTTGACCAGTACCTCAATAGATGATCTACCTGAGGAGATTAAGGAACTGCTGGAGAATTTCGTTGATATAGTGGTGGATTATTTACCTTATTCATTTCCACCCATTATAAGTATAATCCATCACATTGACCTTATACCAGGAGTGATTTTATGAAACAAAGAAGCATACAGATTGACGTCACAGGAGAATGAAGAAGTTAAGAGACAAGTCCAGGATTTTATGGAAAAAGGGTTGATTGGAGAAAGCTTGAGTCCATGTGTTGTGCCAACAATGTTAAGTCTGAAGAAGGATGGTGGATGGAGAATGTGTATAGACTCAAGGGATATAAACAAAATCACCATCAGGTATAGATTTCCTTTACCCAAGATGGATGACTTGATGGATTTCTTGAGTGGAGAAAAGTTTTTTTCAAAAATTGATTTGAAAAGTGGATATAACTAGATTAGAGTGAGGGAAGGTGATGAATGGAAGAAAACATTCAAGATGAATGAAGGGATGTATTAATGGCTTGTCATGCCATTTGGTTTGACAAATGCACCAAGTACTTTCATGAGATTGATGAACAAAGTCTTGAAAGATTTCATTGGGAAGTTTGTAATTGTGTATCTTGATGATATATTGATCTTTAGTATGACTGAGGAAGAACATTTGAGACATTTAACTCTAGTGATGAGGAGGTTGCAACAAGAGAAGTTGTTGATAAATCTAAATAAGTCGTCTTTCATGAAGACGTAACTCATTTATTTGGGGTTCGTGGTCTCTTCGAACGAGTTGAATATGGATCTTGAGAAAGTAAAAGAAATGAAAGAGTGGTCATCACCAAGGAATATCTTTGAAGTTAGAAGCTTCCATGGATTAGCCAGTTTTTACAGGAAGTTCATGAGAAATTTTTAGTGGAATTTTTGCACCAATGATAGACATAGTCAAGAAAAGACATAAAACTTTTCATTAGATAGAGGAAGCAGAGAAAAGCTTCAAGTTGTTAAAGGAGAAGATAATTGGGCAACCAGTTATGGTTCTGCCATATTTTAGTAAGACATTTCAAGTGAGATGTGACACAAGTGGATTTGCGATTGGAGCAGTCTTAAGTCAAGACAATCGACTAGTTGCATACTTAAGTGATAAGTTGAACGATGCCAAAAGGAATTATTCAATGCATGATACAGATTTTTATGCAATCATACAAGCACTAAAGAAATGGAGGCATTACCTAGTTCTGAAAGAGTTTGTTTTGTATAGCGACAACTAGGCCTTATAGTTTATAACTAGACAGGAGAAATTGAACCAGAAACATGAAAAATGGGTTGAATTTATGCAAAACTTTAATTTTGTTATAAATCACATTTTTGGAAATGCTAACAAGATTGTTGATGCATTGAGCAGGAAATGTTTGATTCTATAGTATTTTCATGTGAAAACCTTATGTTTTGATAGCCTTAAGGAAATGTACAGAGATGATTCAAATTTCAAGGATGATTATGAAGCATGCAAGAATCTCGTTCTGAGAGACTGAAGCCAATAGATTGAATACGCGATCTAGGATGGATTGCTATTCAAAGGAAATCAGTTGTGTATCCCGAAGAGTTTTATGAGAGAAATCCTTTTGAAGGAAAATCATAGTGGGGGATTGGATGGACATTTCGGCCATGACAAGACATTTGTGCAACTAAATAGTTTGTATTATTGGCCAGGAATGAGGACAAATGTCAAGAAAACTTTCAACATATGTAGAATTTTCTAGCACGCAAAGGGGAAAAGCCATAATACAGGATTGTATCAACCATTTCCAGTACCAAAGAGGTCATGGGATGCGGTAAGCATGGATTTTGTGTTAGGACTACCGTGGAAACAAAGAGGTTGCGATTCCATATTCGTGGTAGTCGACAGATTCTAAAAAATGGAACATTTTATTCCATGTCAGAAAACCAGTGATGCAACACACATTGCAAACCTGTTTTTCAAATAAGTTGTTCGACTTCATGGTTTACCCAAGAGTATTGTTTCCAATCGAGACACCAAATTTGTTGGTCATTTTTGGAGGACACTATAGAAAAATCTGGGGACAAGTCTATCTTTTAGCTCAACATATCACTCTCATATAGATGGATAGACTAAGGTAGTAAATCAAAGTTTAGGAGACTTATTGAGGAGTTTGGTAGCTAAACATCATAGTCAGTGGGATTAGATTCTGCCGCAAGTGGAATTTTCATATAATGACTTACCTAATAGGAGCATAGGACAAATCCCATTTCAGATAATGTTGGAATGAAACCAAGAGGAGTATTTGAGTTGAGAGACTTAGATCAAAATGAGTTCAGGAGTGCTGGAGTGGAAGATTTTGCAGCAGAGATGTAGGAGATCCACAGTAAGATTAAAGAGCAGTTGCAAAGTTCCAACCAGGATTACAAGCACAGAGAGGATCAACACAGAAGAGAGAGTCAATTCAAAGTGGGATATTTAGTCTTAAGACATCTAAGAAAAGAAAGGTTCCCAAGGGGAACATATAATAACCTGAAGATGAATAAGATAGGGCTGTGTAAGATCTTACGAAAAAATTGAGGCCAATGCTTACGAAATAGAATTTCCATATGATGTGTTCATATCACCCATATTCAATGTAGTAGATCTGCATCTTTACAGAGAAGATGAAGAGAGAGGAGAAGAGAATCAACAGGAAGTTCAGTGGGTCAAAAAAATGTCTGTAGCTAAAAAGATGTAGAAGAAAATATCATTGATCAGAGAGTTGGTAAGAAGATCCAGAGGAAGACGTATTTTTAATATTTGATAAAGTGGAAGGGACACCCGATTGAGGATGCCAATTGGGAAATAGAAGAATATATCCGTAAACATGGATAGATGGTGCATGAGATCATAGATAGGAGTCCATGAATTTTTCAGTCAGGGGAGTATGATGTGGAAGCATCTCCAGATAGGGAAAGTGGAGGATAGTTGGATATGCACCAACACACATTTTGAAGATATTTTGAATTTCAAAAAGATGGCACATTAATGTAATATCTGGAGAGACATAAGTTCTCTTAAATTTTTTTGGGATTGTAACACAGATCTTGAGAATTTATCTCATCTATCGGTTGTAGACAATTAATCTAATCAATGTAAAGTAGTTGTAGAGATTTTAATTCAATAAGATAACTTAGAGATATAGCAGGAAAAACTCGAGAAACCTCCCTCGTATGTATTGTATTGTATCATTATTCTTGATTGTAAGAGTATAAGTTGAAGAGAAAGAGAGCATAGGAGAACAGAGGAGAACAAAGACTGTAGAAGTTGTATAAGCAGATAGTTGTTGCTATAGAACCCATGTATAAAAGCACTTTAGTTAATATAATAATTCTTTGACTCAATTTCATGGTGTTGTGGTTACTGTTTGCATCTATTGAATGGCATGTTTACAGGTTGCTTATATGCTCTGTTATGCATTTGTTTCAATGATTTTATGTGTATGATTTCATGTTGAATGTATGAAGTCTGTGAGAGGGAGAGTATGAGTTTCAATCACTTCTCTTCCTGAGAATTCCTACAAGGAGTGCAGTGAAGGTCCATAAGGAGTGTGTTGATGAGATTCTGATTTTTACCTCAAAAAATATGAGGAGAGATAGAGTTTTTCTCATACCAACAAAAGTTCAAGTATAACAAAGAGTCATGCAAGTATAGCACATAATCGTGCAAGGTGTGCACAGGCCAAGTTGAAGTCTTAGACTTTTTCCCACCAAGTGAGTGGTTGAAGAAATGTTGTTGCAAGGGAGTGTGCATAGTTGGGAGGTTTCATATAATCATAGATTATCGTGAAGGCCACAAGGAGTGCATGCAAGAATCCCTTATAATTTTTTATTTTGTAGCAAGATTCAAGATCAGGAAGGATAGAGACTTGGAAATTTCAAAGGAAGGACGAGGGTCGTAGTCACCTCACAGAAACCGAACTCAGGAGGAAGGACGCCAAATTACTTGGCCAGGAATATTTTAGAAATTGAGTGGATGGTTGAGTTTATCAAAGGGAGAAGCATAGATATCCATGGACCGTTGGATCCAATGAATCAGTGGGGAGATTAATATTGAGTTTCTTTCAACACTCGCAAGCTTGGGAGGATTAGCAGTTGTTATCTCTAGAGGAATGAGAGGCATTTATTGGGCACTCTGAGATATCGACATTTAGAAAGTCAAAAGTGTGGAAAAAGCTATTTTCGGGAATCCATGATACGTGAAATCTCTATGTGATCTAGACCGTTGATCTGTGGAGAAGAAGTCGTGAGTTTGAACTTCGAGAAAAAGGAGAAGATTTGCATCACAAAACCATAAGTCGCGAAATCCCGATGCGCTCAGAGGTGGATTCCAGGGTTCTAATGGAGGTCATATGGTAGAAGAATAAGGAAGGAACTAGTGGATCGTTAGCTAGTTTCAGGGTTTCGGGAAGTGGAGGAGTCAGATGACTCACAGTAGGAATCACGAAATCACGAAACACGAAGTCGCAAAAATTGAAGATCCATTTGGGCTAAGTTAATGGTCATGTTGGTGGTCATGTGGATTAGGGGTTTACACCTAGTTCTTGTTCATGTGGGTGTATCTTCTAAGAAGGCCCTGTGGTTTTATTTGTATGGAAGGATCTAGTGGGAACTAAAGAGCCATTCTGGCTTAGGTATATAGAAATATCCAAACATCGGGAGGTCAAGCAAACCATGCTAAGGTAGGGGTGTTGCATCAGACATATAATCGCAATCGAACATATAGAATTTTTCGACTAGTTCGTTGATATCCTTGGCATAGAGCACAAAGATGTATGCTCAGGTATGTTATTACAAACCTTCGAAGGACAAGTCAGAACATGGTTCTGAGGACTCCCGGTAGGTTCCATATGGTCATACGATGAGAGAGACAATTCTTTCCTTAGGCAGTGGGGAGAGAAGAAGGACCATATCTATTATTTGACTGAATTTGGGGCTTTAAGGAAAAATAATTCTAAATCAGTTCTTGAATTTACTGAGAAGTTCAACAAATTATATAACAAGATCCTAGCTGAAGTTAAACCATCTCAACCTATTGCAAAGGTAACTTTCACAGGGACCTTTGAACATAACTTTTCGCTCCTCTTTAGAAAAAGAAGATCTGCCACTCCAGTTGGGATGCAAGACAATGCCATAGAAATCAAATCAAACATGATGGAATATGGAAAATTAAAAGCTAAGGTTGAGACAGGAATGAAAGAACCTAAACATTTCAAAGAACAAGTAGGACCCTCCAAATATGGGAAGTCTGTAAAAGAGAAAAAGGATGAGATGGCTAAGCTAATCAAAGATTTATCAAACAAAATATCTAGAATGGAATAAGATGAAGCCAAACCTGATCAATTCACTAGAAATCAATTCAGGAGAAACCCTAACCCCCAGACACAACAGAGATAAGTAAAACATGAAGATCAAAAAATTCAAGATCCATTTAAAACTGAATATTTTATGCAAAGGGACGATATGAAAAATTATGAGGGAATAGAAGAGGATGTAAACAACCTTAGTGATGACGATCGAGAGACTCATTTAGCTAGACAAGATTATGAAAAGTCTCTAGACCTAGAATCCATGTTTAATAATGAGGAAAGTATAAATAATATGGGAGAGTTTGCATATCAAGGACTCACCGACTCAATAATGGACAAACTCCAACATAAGTACAATTTTAGGCCCAGAGAAAAAAATCCTACAAATGTTCCATCGATTTGTTTTTATCGAAAAATAAAGAGAATGAGGCAGTTGTTACTAAACTACTAGTTGAAACACAAGTTTCCCAAACAAAAATAGTTGAAGCAAGAGCAACAGAAACTAAGAAAAAAAATATATATAGAATCACAAGCTCCAACCAGAGAAATAAAAAAAAAAAAACTGGAGGTTTCAGTTTAGAGAACGAGATTAGTAAAATTAAAATCCCCATGCCCCTAGTTGAGCTTGCCAAAAATCTGATTTATAAAAAATAGATTGCTAAAATGACAAAATTTTCTGATGTTGAATGTCACATAGATGTTATCAATCTACAAGATGAAATACCTATGATCATGTTTGGTCAGCACATTGAAAATACTAAGGATTATGTTGCTCCATTTTATATTACATTAACTGTGCACGACCACTTACTCCACAACTACATGTTATATTCTGGGGACTCCCATAACTTAATGCCTAAAAATATCATGGAAAAATTGCACCTCGAAATCACTAGACCTTATCAAGACTTATACTCGTTTGATTCCAAAAAAGTTAAGTGCCTTGGCATGATCAAATATTTGGTAGTAAATCTTGCACAGATCCCTGTAAAAAGTATCCTTATGGATGTAGTTGTTGCTGACATCCCTGTCAAGTACGGCATGCTTCTATCTAGGTCTTGGGGAGGAAAAATAGGAGGATGAATTCAGTTGGACATGACTTACGCTACGATCCCAATTTTTGGTGGACAATTTACACGACTGTACAGAGAAACTAGACTGGCATATCCTGTAAGTGACCCAAAAAACCCAAATAATTACCCAGTCTATGTTCCCGATCATGATTTAGGAAATTGTATATTATCAATAGATGATGATTTCAAAGAATGTATAGAAGAAGAAAATAAAAAAAATAGAAAAAACAAAGAAAAGTGTAAATAGTAGAGAAGAGTATTGAAAATGTTTTTTTATGGTGCTTCATCCTACAAAGGGGAAGGGGTTGGAGTGTTATTCGTAGTGTCAGGAGATGAGTACAATATCCCCTTTTCATACAGATTACAGTGGGAGATTTATTATACAAATAATTCCTGTGAGTATGAAGCTATAGTCTTAGGATTAGAGGTTGTCAGAAAGTTTAAAATTGAACATCTAATAGTTTATGGTGATGCAGAGATTATTGTGAAAAAAATAAAGAAACAATATCAAGCTAAACATCCAAGGATAAGGTCATACATAAATTGCACCCGGGGTTTGATAAAGAATTTCTTCTTGCCCTTTAACATTCACTACATTGCCAAAATGGAAAATTAGTAGGTAGACTCTTTAGCCAAAGTAGTTGCGATGTTTGTACCACCTACTGTCCTAAAGATGAAGTATCATATTGAAATGAGACACAAATATTCGATCCCAAATATTGTTCAACATTGGAAAGTCTTTGAGGATGACAAACAAATTAAAGAGTTCCTTGAAATATTCGACGAGTTCTATGAGACTCATATAGATCAGAAAAACCAGAACGATTATACCTAGGTCATGCAAGAAGGTGAAGAGCCTGAAAAAGTTCCAAGATAAGATCACAAATCACCGAATGATTGTTCTTAATAACAATAATATCCCTATAGGTTTGATACCCTTAGAAAGATTGTTTGATCAAGATGATATACCCATAAAATCTACCTTACGACCTCAAGTCGAAGAGGTTGAAGATTGTAATATAGGAACTAAAGAGGATCCTAAACTGGTCAAGATATCTAAATACCTCCCAACCCAAATGAAAAATAAATACACTGAGTTTATTAAACAATATAAAGATGTCATTGCGTGGTCCTATGATGATCTAAAAACTTACGATACCTCCATAATTGAACATGAGATTCCTTTAAAGTATGGTATCAAACCTTTCAGGAAGAAGAAGCTTAGATAGATAAATCCTATCCTCCTGCCGATAATATAAAGGGAAGTCAAGAATATTCTCGACACAAAGATTATCAATCCACTCGGGTATTCTAAATGGGTATCAAATTTGGTATCCGTCAGGAAGAAAAGTGGATAAATACGGCTTTGTGTAGATTTCAAAAATTTAAACCGATCATCCCTCAAAGACAACTACCCACTGCCTAAAATGGATCATGTCCTAGAAAAGGTAGTTGGAGCTAACAAAATTTCTATGATTTATGGTTTTTCCGGATACAACTAAATTGTTGTCCATAAAGATGACAAAGAAAACACTGCATTTACCACTCTGTGGGGGACTTTCATGTATGATAAACTTCCATTTGGTTTGATGAATGCAGGGGATACTTTCCAATGAGAGATGGATATAGATTTCATCGGTGAGAGAGACAAATTTTTTGTTATCTACTTAGATGATCTAACAATTTTCTCCAATTCTGATGCAGAACATCTAGTTCATTTCAAACAAACCTTCGAGAAATGCAAAAAAAATTGGTTTGTCTCTTAACCCTGAGAAGTCACATTTTTCTATGCAATGAGGTAAGATTCTAGGTCATATAGTTTTGAAGGATATAATCAAGGTTGACCCTAGGAGAGTAGAGGCTATTGAAACGATAAACTTTCCTAGAAATAAGAAAGAAATCCAATCTTTTTTAGGGAAGATAATTTTTTTGAGAAGATTTATCCCTAACTTCACTGAAATTGTCAAACTAATTATAGGTATGTTGAAGAAAGACAATGAAATGAAATGGACCACCAAAGATAAAGAATCATTCAAGTGAGTTAAGAGAGATATAAGCGAAGCGCCACTGTTAGCTAGTCCAGACTATACTAAGGAATTTGTGATCTTTTATTTTTCATATGAACATACTATCGCAGCGATACTCCTGCAAAAGAGCGAAGAAGGTTTCGAGCAGCCGATATCCTTTTCAGTAAAAGTCTCATGGATGCCGAATTAAAATATGATATACTGGAAAAACAAGCTTACACAATGGTGAAAGATCTCAAAGATTTCAGGACATATGTACTGCATTCCAAAATAGTCTCTTATGTGCCAACAAGCATTGTTAAAGATATCTTCATACAACTAGACAATGATGGTAAGAGAGGTTGGTGGTTAGCTAAAATTCAGGAGTTCAATCTAGAAGTAAAACCAACTAAGCTAGTCAAAGTTCAAGGCCTGGAGAAATTATTATAAGGATCAAATTTCAGGTCACTTGGGATAAACCACCTGGAATCACATGGATATATCCCAGATATAGAGGAACTTGATGATCAAACCCCTACAGTCCACATTGAAGATAAATTTTCTTCCTCTGCTTGGTATCACGATATTGTTTCATACCTCCTTACCCTTCAGTTCCCAAGCGACATGAATCCATCTAAAGTGATAACATTGAAGCTACATGCAGCTAACTATTGTATTATTGAAGGCCAAATGTACTAGAAAGATCCTCTAAGTTTCTTGTTATGTTGTTTAACAGAACCTGAAATAGAGAATGTCATAAATAAATTTCATGAAGGAGTGTATGGAGGACATCACGCTTGGAGGGAAACAACCTACAAGATTTTAAGAGATGGATATTATTGGCCAAAGTTATTTACTGATGTGAATGCCAAGTTTAGAGCCTACAAATCTTGCCAATTGTTCTCTGGTAAGAAAAATATCCCCACATTACTTTTAATCCCGGTCAAAGTAGAAGCTCCTTTTTAATAGTGGGGTCTAGACTTCATTGGAGAAATCCACCCACATTCAAGTTCCCTACATAAATGGAATTTAACTGTTGTTGATTATTTCACGAAATGGGCTGAATCCATTCTCACTCACAATGTTACTAATTCAATAGTGATAAAATTCTTGGAAGATAACATCCTATCGATATTCAGTTTCCTTCAAAAAATAGTCATTGACAACGCCCAAGCTTTCAAATCTATGGAAATGGTAAGTTTTTCCCAAAAATATAACATTGTGTTAAGACATTCTACAACCTATTATCATCAGTGGAATGGGTTGGCTGAATCATCCAACAAGAGCCTGATGAATATAATAAAAAATGTGTTGACAGAAAAAAAGAAGGCTTGGCATGTTCATTTGAAATATGCCTCATGGGAGAATCAAATCGGCACCAAGAAATCAATAGGCATGTCCTCTTTTCAAATGGTTTATGGCACTAACGTCATCCTCCCAATAAATCTCGCGCTTCCTATGATGAATCTCTGGCAAGATGCGAATGAAGAGCCTAACGACGTTACCAAAAGGATAAATCAAATAATTGAAGTCCATCAAAATAGGGCCAAAGTAGATGGCAAACTTCAGAAGTACTATGATAATATGAAGGCCCTCTTCGATAAAAAAAACTAAAGACATGGATTTTTTTTCTGGTGATCTAGTTTTAAAATGGGATGCTAGAAAATAATATGCAGAAAAACACGACAAGTTTGATCATCTATGGCTCGAACCATTCAGGATTGCAGCTACAGAGGGAAAAAATTACTTCCTACTCGAAAATATTGACTGAAAAACTTTTGACGCCCCTATCAAGGGGCATTATCTAAAACCTTTTATGCAATAATCATGTTTCACATTACCATTTTATATACTAGTTTTGGTTTCTTGTTTCAACTTGCAATTTCATTCTCTTTCATAGATTATATAAATTTTATTTTTTTGTTGTAAATAAACCAAGTCTTATTCGATATCATAAAATAAAAATGTAAAATATTTGTACAGCATGTCATTTCTATTCTGCGGAATTTTTTGACTTTTCTCATCTTGTTCACGTGAAAAATACCTACTATCAGAGGAGAAATGAGGAGGTATCGAAATCCAACTCCCAATTTTCAAAACATTTGTTTTCTCTCAAAACAGGTGATGAATTAATAATTGGTTTGATTGAAATTATAAAATAAATCTGATGTATGAACTTCTATACTTATTATTCAAGATTATATTCTAAAGAAATATTATCGCATATAAACGAGGTTCTACTCATGTAAATTTAGCCACCTGATCAAGGATAAAAGAAGTATAAATCTGCAAATTAATTTTGCAGTGTTATCCGAATCAATTGAAAATAAGAATAAAAAGGGCTTAGAAAAGAGAAGCTCGATAATCAAGAAGTGAACTTGTGTGGAAATGATATTCTTTTGCATCATACCCTATGAGTCCTTGTTCTGTTTCATTTTTCCTATCCTCAAACCTTTACTCTATTCTAATTTTCACTACCCATCCTTAAGTCTTCATAAAAAGAAAGAATTTTGCCTTGACTCTAAAAACTCAAAAACATATCTTCAAAACAAGATTGGGAGAAAATCTTTATGTTCCTATGATTTTAACTTAAACAAAGTATGTCTAGGCTAATTATAATAACTTTATCTCTTCTAACATATTTTAACTGATTAATTCGCTCAAGGACAATCCCTAGAAAATAAAAAATCCCCATAAAATCTCCCCTATAGGAAAATATGTATTGAAGATTGGGAGAGATTTAGTCCAGAGTACAATAAAAAATTGTTGACAGACCTTCACTATCAAATTTTAAGAATATATCATCCCTCATATGATACATACAAATTGATTACCCCCACTTTAAGAATACAAAAAAATCTAAGACAAATGGTGAAAGGAAATTCATAAAAGTATTTCCCCCATCTGGTCCAAGACAAATGGTGAAAGGAAATTCATAATTCGATTGCCCCCATTTTTTCCAAAAGAGATGATGAAAGGAAATTCATGTAATGATTGCCCTCATTTCCATAAAATCGCAAAAGTACTAATTGATGTGGTGAAAGGAAATTCAATGGGAGATGTAGATAAATTCATCGGGGTACTCAACAAGCTCATTGGCAGTGAAGCAATATATGTGATACTTGTAAGGTTGTCACACATGTATAAACATACTCTGGTATCTAGTTCTCTTTCTAGTAATATTTACATTCTAAACTGACAAGGGATTCCCTAAATAAATTGTTAGAATTACTTAGCCTTGATTCAAACGAAATCGACCAAAGTCTGATATTTCAGTTAGAGTTGTTTTGATTATCTTAAGAAAATCCAAACTCAATTTTAGGAAAAGGGAATTATTAATAGCCTAACTTGAGATCAATAATTAAATGTGTTTTGAAGGTTTTCTGAGATTCGGTTGAATTTTTTCTGTGTATAATTTTTTCCCAAAGGTGTTTCCTAGAAATGCAATAATGAATCCATTTACCAAATAAAGGAACTTGGTCTACTGTTCTTCCACACCTCACACGAAGACATGATCCCTAGATGGATCCTATCTTGGAACATATATAATCCTAAACTTTGAGCTTTACATTCTCCACTTCATGAAAATATAATCTTTCCCAAAGTGGTAACTCAAAAATTGACTTTCAAAATTTAAATCAAATTCATTTCTGATTAATTGGCAATAAGGCGTGCATGATATCCATTGTTGATGAATTTTTCCCATTTGATCGAATGATCCTTTTTTCCTCGGAGTTTGGAGCCGCTTAATTATTAAAGAGGTAAATCACTAAAGGTTTCTCTAGAGCTTTGCTCTTCGGGTGTTTTGATAAATCTTAAAGATAAAAGACCCGAAACCTGAAAGTGTTCATTCAACACTTTTCATAAACCTTTAAAGGACACGAGTCATAGTACGCATGTATATTTTGAGTCTTCCTTGGGTTGACATGTGGCACCCATTTCTGACATTTTCGTTTGAAGATTCATACAATTCTAACTAAAACGTGGCACCCCATGTTCTTGACATGTCATCTAGAATGACATCATCTTAAACACGTCACTATGGGAGATGGCCCTTCGAAAATATAACAAAGGCATAATTCGAAAATCCAAGAAGCAATAACATGTCGAAGTATTACATTTTAATTAATTAAGTTAATCTTGGTCAAGAGATAATTAACATCTTTACACTTCAGGGTTCAGACATTTACCCTTCATCATATCCTAAAATATTCGAACTCCAAATTTCTGAAGCACTTGAACTTAAATATGATTAATTAAACCCTAAAAGAAATTATCGGATAATTAATCATTTCCCAGTTTCGGGTTTCGGGGATATCTTCTCAAGCTACGTTTAAAAATCTCGAAGTATGAATATTCGAAGAACTAGAATTTAGGCATGATTAATTAATATTTTAAAAGATATTATCTTGTAATTAACCTTTAGTGGATTCACGATTCGGTAAATTTCAACTCTATTTCATCGAAAACTCCCGAACACAAACTGTCGAATATTAATGGAATTTATCACAAATCAACGGTAATGATTTTTAGCATAGATTGTGGATCACTAGGTATACTTTCCCATTAAAGTTAATAAAGTTGTCAGCAGTAAAGGTATACTCGAATCAATGTGCCTAATGTGAATAAAAATACTTGATTTTGAATTTCATTTTCATCTTCCACAAAGTAGTAAGTTTTATCCAATTGAGAAGCTCACACAATTCTTCTGCAAAAGGTAACCTCGTTCTGCTCAGTTGATATCATGGAACCAAGGAAGATTATGAGGAATACTGATGTAGTTGGTGAAGGTTCAAATCTGAATGTGGACGTTTTGTCAGACACTATGCCGTGAGCTATAGAATCTATTAAATCTTGGACACAGGTGTTCGATATTATGGAACATGAGATTATAAATTTCCTAGAATATTTTGGTGATGAAGTGGACAATATTGACAGAGATAAACTCAGATATATATCCTAGTTTGAGCTACAAAAGATAGTTTTGCGGTCGATACTCATGTCGTATAATGACATAATAAACCGGGCCCTGGAAAATGTCGATGTCCAAACCATGAGAATTTTCAACTATCAAAAGGTTGGTGTTGGGTCCCTCTAACCAGAACACCTCCAAGTAATGGATAAGATATATCTTGATTATAAATATAATTACAATGTTGCATTTATGATGGAGTTTGAGAAACATGAATGCATATAATATGAAAAGAGTTATCCCGATATAATCAAGTCCTTGTGGGGACACCCAGATAAGTTCAGGCCTGACACTAATGGCATGTATACCACAAGGTTGTTGGATACTCACATGATTTATGTAGCTATGATGCTTTGTAAACTATTCAGAAAGAATATTCCTACTCATTTCAAAATGGAATGGGTGTTGATTATGCAAGAGGTGGTCGAGGGATACTCTTTTAATTGGGCGAAAATTCTATCAAACAACTTGGATAAAGTATTTACTGATTACAAATTAGTGAATTCAAAGGGGAAGCCCTCCCATTTCTATATTTATGCATATATCATGGATTCTATTTGTTTCATAACCCATTTCCCACTGATGAATTATAGTTGGACACTGAACAACACAAAACCTATTCACTTCTATCACTCAAAGTTGTGGGAGGACAAGGCCAAATATTTCTTCTACGAAATCTGCCACCATGTAGTGGTTCCTATTTAGATAGATTTATATGGTTTCCCACATCCTTGAATTTCATACATAATCATGGGAAATCTGGGAGAAATAGAAGATTGGTTCATTGAAGAAAACTTTTCTTACATTAGGGTTTTCGGATGCTCAGTCCCTCCCCATTCTCTCCTGAGACTTTTACCAGACTGGATAGTATGATGAGAAGTATCTTATCAAATGGTAACAGGGGGCATTAAAAAGGAGTTGAAAGAAGCCCAGAAAAAGGTATTGCCTACCTTCCCTCTCCAGGTTGGTATGTTTTCACTATTATAATTCGGTCACTCCAAAGTGGAGGTTGCATCTTTGGAGGATGTCAAGTTGGTTGACATCATATTTAAAAAGAATGACCCACACAAAATCATGGAAAAAAACCTGTCCCAATACAACCTGAAGAGATATGTGCATGAAAACGCCCCACATGATGAAATATTCAGGGGATTCAGGTCTTATGCAGAGGTACTAAATAGATTCCAAACCATGTCCCCATATCAACAAGCTGGCTTCTTCAGTTTTCAAAGACACAGACAAAACAACTTGTGAAAATACTACAGGGAGAATCGACAACCACTTCGCTTGCACAAGAATTTGTACCTCCAAGTTTTGTATCAGGGAACTTTGGTAAACAGGATACTGAGGAGACCCAAAAGAGAACTGAAGTTTTGACTCAGGAATTTGAAGTTTCATTATCAAGTCCATTAGGCCCTCAAAAAATGACTCAGCTCGAAGCTTTCCTAAATCAAGGGCAAGATACATCTCCTTCGATACTAGCCTCAACTGCTGCAAATAATTCTAAGCAACAACCGTCTATGAAGATCGGTACTCCTATTACTTCATTAACACCTTTTCAATTTAGTTTCAAAAATCCTAGTTTCGAAGTCATTTTTATAGGCGATCTCACCCCAATTTCGCCCGAAGAGATGCCTCCTTCAGAATTCTTCTTCAGAAAGAAACAAAGGGCCATCATCGAATGACAAAAGCAACAAAAGGATGGGGTAATAACAAAAAGGAAAAAGATGTTATACAATGGATGTGACAGAGATGATCCAGAATTCGTGAAGGAAGTGGTAGGCTCATTAGGTGCCTTTGTCACTGCAAATTAGTGGTTTGTAGAAAATTCGGCAGAGCGGCTAAAACAAAAAAATCTATTGGTAGGGAAGTTGCAAGATCAAATAGTGACCATGGAACAAACTATGAAGAATAATATGAACCAAGAATTTGAACATATCAAATCTTATGACAGGCATCAAATTCCAAAATTGTAGGCTAACCTCGAGGAGATCCATCGGAATTTAAAGGGAAACAAAGGATTGGTCACTCAACAAGAGGAGTTAACAAAGAAATTGCAAGCTAGGTTGGACTTGACTGAAGGTACATTAGTAGAGATATCATCTTTTCAGACTCAAGCACTAGAGGTAAATAAAAAACTATAAATGGCCCAATAAGATATTTTCATGAAGGAAAATGCCATCCAAAAATGGTACCAGGCAGTAGACCTCGCTCTAAAATATATCTATATTAAGGAAGGAGAAGCTCTCTCAGCCTGAGCTAAGTTTCAAGAGGCCATCATATTGGCACAAAAAGATCATGTCCCTGATTTTCTTCAGTTTTTCCCCTCTGAACAAATAAGAGGTGATATGGTCATGAAGGTATGGGAAACAAATTTAGCAGAGAGAAAGAGATTAGCCCAGGAGGTGAAAGATGCTTGTTGAGAAGCATTATCATCGTTAGACAAAAAACTAATTGATTTTGAGGGAAGCAGTATCGTGGAGGCCCTGGGGAAACTCGATATTGCAACAAACTAGCATAATTCTAAGAAGAACAATGAAGAAACTTTGGCATCCATTCCATAAATGAGCCAGATTGACCTCCTTAAGATTAATAAGTGGCTAGTGAACCCAAGTTCATAGTTCCAGACCTTTACTCAAGAAGTAAAAAGAATCGAAGAAAGCCTACCTCAAGTGGAAAATAAATTATACATTTTCGAGGTCAATGAAACCATTGATCCATCAAATATAGTGGTGGAATTTTTAGATAGATACAAGCAATGCATTGAGCATGGAAAAGAAATTACCATGGTGAGAAGACAAGGAAACGTCATTGCATTACTAAACGTGGTTGAAGGGTCAAATGTCAACAAAAGTACAACGTCTGAAATATTATGCCAAATTATTAAGAAGACCAGAAGATAGATATGTCTAGCATAAAGTTATGAGGAAAGGAAGTGTTTCGGCCAGCATACGAAGAAATAATAGAGATTGCCAATGAAATTCATCATTCTCTATGCATTGTTTTCTTATTTCAAATATTTTCTATTTTTAATTATAAGAAGTCCAATTGTTTTGAGTTGTGACAATTTTGTATAAATACATAGATTGAAGATTTAGTAAAGTCTTATTCTTGCCAAATGTAATACAGAAAACTTTCCTTATTGAGTATTAATACAAGTGTAGACAAAGATTCCAAATTTTGTTCAGTTTGGGTTATGTGTTTCTTCTATTTTTCCATATCTCAACATTTCCTTATGCAACTCCTTGATAAATGTTTAATTGCAATTTAGTATCACAACTAATGTAATATTATTATATCAGTAATTTTTTAAGTAAGCAGTTTTTCCTCTGTGTTTACTGTGAGTAAAACAAGACCTGCAAGCTATGTGGACTATTGTTTATTATGATTTATTCAATGGTACACTATCTATTTTCTTCTACTGCAACAAGGTTAGAGTCTTCAACAATTGATGTCTTTCTTTCTTTAAAAATTTTGTATTTTTCTTTCACAACATTCCATATTACAATTTCGAATCAGACACGAAATGCAACCTCTGTGCTTACATACTGTTAATTTCATTTAAGGATTTTTTATCATATAACTAAGGTAGAAAAAGAACTCTTTTTAAACTTTATTGATGCCTGACGTTACACTTTGAGTCTTAAGTTTAATCTCAGGAACAACATCCTCCATGAGCACCCAAGTGTTCCAAGCATATTCTTGGTTGGTGAATGGTAGCTAATATTGTAACACCCCCAACCACCCAGGTTGGGCCATGCTACTCCAAATAATGCTCTGATACCATTTTGCAACGTCCCCATCCACCCAAAAGGTTGGGAAACAACACATAAGAAACATATTTATTCTCTGATATATATATATATATATATATATATATATGATGTAATTTTAAATAGACACAACATTCTTCTCATCCACATATTCATGCGGAAGCAACAATAATACATACATGCAATAAACATAGACAATTATGATAACATTATAACACATGTACAAAATACACATCATACAAAGAACACATATTTGGTACTTATATTTTAATAGATGACCACCAACTACGTGAAAAACTTCCACAAACCTCCTAGCCTTAGACTTAAACGCCTTATATTTTAATAGATGACCACCCCCGAGATGGGACTAAACACCACCCAGGGAAAAGGAATCCTAGACCTAGGCTGAGGCTATGGGAAACTGCACAATGAAACTAGAAGGATTCTCACCAAGGAACCTACTTACACCCAATTCTCACAAAATCTCATTCCCCACATGCCTGTCCCACCCCGGGAATATGTACCTTCACTATTACACAGTCCATCGACTTCTCCACTTCCCTTCCAAGGCTTCAACAAAATGTCAGATCAGGAATTATCAGAGCTTCGTAGCTAGTGTTGGACTCCCTTTAGGAGAAATCACTTCTCCAACAAACTCTCTCACATGGAGAGAGTTTATCACAAGCCTGGAAACCTTCTTCTTCAACCATGGGCTTGAAAACCCACCTCTTCAATCCAAAACAACCAAATTCAGGTAAGGAAAAGGGATGAATCAACAAATTATAGAGGTTCACAATGGTGAAAAAGGCTCTAGATTCTAGCTTTTTTAGTGCATGCATGGACGACACAAGAGATGGACAACATGCTAAGGATGAAAACATGGGAAACTAAATGGCCAGACTAGTCAGAATGCTGAGAGAGAGAAAGGAAAATGGTGATAATGGTCAACTTGCAGAATCATGAGAGAGATGCAATGGTGAGAGAGAACTCCTCAGGAAGGTGGACATAATGGTTTGTGAAGCCCCCAACAATGGTGGAACTTCCCAGATAAATCTACATGCATCCTGGGTGACACTTGACCTCCTAGGAGCACGTTTGTCTCCACTTGGAGTTTGTTCCTCTCCCCAAAGGAACTTAGGATAACTGGGTTTATTTCCCAACTTTAGTATTTTTTAGGAATACATTATGATATTCCCTTGGGTTAAGCCCTCAATCTTAGTATCTCTTTCCTTTCCTCTCATCCCCATTCGTTTCCCTACCCAGTGGATCTTATTCCCCCATAACTCTTTCTTCATGGTTGATCTACACACAATGATGTATTTTATTAATAATCTACATAATTACATATACAAAATCAGGCCCACTGGCCTTAACATCTAGGCTCTCTGGCCTAATAAACACATAATCCTACCAACTTATAATTACTTGGATCACCATCCTACAAACATCATTACATTTCACAGGGGCTAGACCTTGGGGTATTACAATACCCTCCCCTATTTTTTGCATTTTCCTTAGTGAAACTCATTTACATAATATCAACAAGATTTTCAAAATCTTAAAAAGGATGCAGGTATTCTTCCCACACAGCATCTTCATGCTCCCATGTTGCTCCCTTAGGACCGTACTAGGTTCATTGGACCTTTACAAGACCTATGGATTGATTCCAGGGCTATTTGATTTTCCGGTCTAGAATGCATACCAGATGCACTTGAAAATCTCTTTCTTTCTCCACCTGAATCACATTCCAATCAATAAAATGATTAGCATCAGGTATATTTTTCTTAATAAATGACACATGAAATACATTATGTATAGACATAGATGTAGGGAATGAAAGCATATAAGCTACTGGACCAATCCTCTTTAGGATTTCGAATGACCCACAATATATGGCTTCCAACTTGGAACAATTTCCCAACTTTAGGTAACTTATGTTGGCTTTTACCTTCAAGAAAACATGATCACCCAATTTAAATTCCCTGTGAGTTTTGTTCTTGTCAGCATAGCTTTTCTACCTATCTTGGGTAGCCTTCAAATTCTGTTTAATCTTCAACATTTTTCTTCCATTTCCTTGAGCTTTTGGACACACCTACCACACTTAGAGGGTGGGGGGGGTGAATGAGTGTGGGGATATTTTTCCCAAAACTTCCCTCTTACATAAAACTCATTAGTTAGCATTCGAAATTTACTCATTACTCATTGTTGTCATTAATAATTAGTTATATGTGAATACATATCAGAAACATATATCAGCAATATATCATCAACAAATCATCTCCACAAGGAACACAAGGAATACAAGATGTATGTACAATTTTTCTTTTTACTATGGACTTCAATCTGAGGGTTTTTCAACAACAACTGAATAGAGTACATCTCTACAAGAGAACCATCTCTATATGCAAGAATCAACTTACAATCTCAGCACCAACTGAGATGAGGCAACAATCCTCAACAGATATCAATCTATACCATAAACAAGAGCATCAACCATGCACCAACCTATGTCAAACAACCTGTAATCAACCTGTACCATAAACAAGTGCATCCAACCATGTACCAAGTATATACCAATCATGTGTCAACTACTCATCAACAATAACTCATCAATATGTACCAACATCATCAGCTATACACCTCATGTATGTGCCAACTCATCAACTGCTTGTCTCAACCATGACTAGTTTTGGATTAGTCAACAACCCTAACTTGAAATAATCATAACTTTGTAACTATATTGAATAAAGATCTGAAACTGATACACAATGTTCTTCAGTGTGTTTTATGCAATTCCTCCAAGTTGCACTAATGATATGCGCCAGCAGTTTCCATTTTTGTTTGATAGATAGGCTTATGATACTATGGTATTTATGACGTTAGGGTACATTTATTTCGACATTTATACTGAGAAACTTCAGGACGAAGTTTAGACCAAGAGGGGGTGTATGTAACATCCTGCTCTGGCGCACTTGCCAAACTTATTCTTTGAGGACACTTGCTCGCAAGCGATATGGATTTTTATGATGATAAAACTGTTTCCTTCATTATGATGCGTTAAGTTATATGACATGATGTGTTACTACCTTGATGTAGACAGGTGCTGCTGACTCAGTTGCATTGAGTGTGCAGGGTTTCGGACCTTGCGGATGCAGAGGCATCGGTGGAACTCCCTTGGACTCCGGATTGAGTCAGGGAGTGGGTTATTTGAGTTGTTTCGTTTACGATGATATTGTTTCATTTTGATGATATGGTATTGATCTTATGATATGTTGTTGACATAATCTGACATGATGGTTGATGATGCAGGCTGACGATAGCTTGCCGACCAGACTCACATATGGAGTAAAGGGGCCACACACGAGTTCCAGAGAGATTGAGGGAGAGGTGTGTCAGCAGCCCTGCCACAGCCTATTAGCACTCCCGCCGTGGCTCGAATTGTAGGTTAACGATTACCTAGTTTGAGAGGACCCACGATGCCGTGAGGGCAGACTGTGATAGTCGCTCATGATTCGAACTGTAGGTTAACGATTACCTAGTTCAAGGGGATCCACGATGTCATGAGGGCAGACTGCAACAGTCGCTCACGTGATTCTAAGGGGCCCGCAATAAGGCGGGGGCCTTATTCCTTAGAAGCCCTTAGTCTCCCACAAGTCACCTAGGGGAGTGTTGACTCCAGGGGTTATAGATTCTACCAATCCGTCAAGTCAGCGAGTGGCACCCTTGGAGCATGTAGTGCGTCCTGAAGGGCACGTCGCATGGATAATGAGGAAGAGACAACTTAAATGACCCTAAGACCGTAACGCTTGAAAAATTCTTAAAAAAACAACTCCCCTAATTAAATTGTCGCTCTGTTCAAATCAAAACCTAAATTATAACACCTCTCATTTAATTTGACAAGCCTTAAGAAAAGATTCAAACCAAAATAAATAAATAAACCTAGGGCGTAAGTTAAAAACCCTACTCGGTGTTAATTAAAGTCTTATTAAAGTAAAGGGGATGAAGTAACGAGGGAATTAAATTGGGTGAAGCCCATGGCCTTTAAATAATAAAGAAGGAATAAAATTTATTAAAGTGGGGGAGTATTAAAAGATAGGAATCTTTAAAAATATTGAAATGATAAAAAAACTGCAGTTATCTTTTGGATTCAAAAAAAAATAAGAAGAGAGAATTAATTAATGAAAATTAAGAATTTAAGGAGTAAATTAAGGAATGGTTAAGGAGTGAATTAAGGAGTGAATTAAGGAGTAAATTACGGAGTAATTTAAGGAGTGATTTGAGGAAGTGAGGGAATTTGAGTCTTTTAAATTATTAAAAGAAATTAATGTGGAGAATGAGAGGCATGTGTGACACTTGGACGGTGGAGACTGTTAGAGGGTTGACATTAAAAATTAATAAATTAATGATTTAGGGTTTTAGTTGAGTCTCAAAAATTGCTATAAAAGAAAGGGAATGGAAGGAAGAAAGGGGGGAACGGTTAGCGTAACGATTCGCTACCGAATTGCGGCTTGACGGGTTGCTTGTGAGGAGTTGGGTATATCTCAGCTGTGTTGGAGTGGTAGCTCAGCCGTGGAGGCGAGATGAGACGCTAGTATACCTCTGGTTCTTGTGTGGCCCCTTTGCGGCTCGGGGGGGATAAGGGGGAAGAAGAGTACCCCTAGCGTTGGCTGGGAGGTACCGGTGAGATTTTACGGTCGGCAAGATGAAGCGGCACAGAGCGAGGGAAGCGGCACGGAGCGTGGAACGTCATCCGAGGCAAGCGAGAGGCAACGGTATGAAATTTTATTTGGTAGAGTAACTGTTTAATCATTTTCTTATGCGATTAGAATGCGTTATATTGAGATGTGGATTCAAATATGATGGTTGATTAGTATACTGCAACGAATATTGTCCTGAAAACCTTGTGGGGTATATGTTGGGACCTGCTGTCTTGTATGTCGATTTGTCTTATTGTTATCTTTACAATCTGGCCCTTGTCTGAATTTTACCGCTGCATTCTGCCCTTGAAACACTGTATGTGTTGAGTTAATGGATTGGACCATATTGGAGAGTTTGTTCCATGTTATTTCAACAAGTCAAACATCAGTTGCGCCTCCCGCGAGTGTTGAGATTTGATTGTATGGATCCCTCGTTTTTGTAATTTCCACAGCAAGATTTAGATAGGATTTGAGCCTGGGTGTTGAGAATTTGATTGAGGGAAGCCTTCGTTTGTATTTTACACAAACATTTGGAAATGGATTTGAGACTGCTTACAGGAAGTTTGCATGGCATTTTGTGTTTATATATTTTTATTTTACCGCAACCTTGCATTAACCAGAGCGGGAGAGGGGAAACTGGTCAGGGTTTCAACTACTCTCTCCGATCAGAACTGTGGGGGCCTGTGCATGTGAGTTCCGTCCCTTTCTGTTTAATGCTTCCTTTGTACTGAGAACGTGAGGTTGCCCAGAGCGCGCGATTGAAGTGACCAGGCATAGTTAATGTAACTCCTTTCCCCTTACCTCTGCCCCAAATTTCGTTGCAATTTGGACTCCCGTCGGGCATCCTCATTCTGATGGATCGACTCTTGTCTCCCTTTCCAATTAAGACTCGGCGGCAGGAAACCACTGCGTGCTTTCAAACCTTTATATTAAACCCATACAATACACGTATCTAGCTCTTCGAGTGCACTCCGCAATTGAATTCTGGTACTAATTTAAATCTGCGAATTTAGTTGTGTAATGATCTGTGTTTTGCTGACGTTTTGGCGTTCTTTTATCCGGATTGCTTGTGGTCTGCGTGTCAAATCTTATGCGTTATGAGTGGTCTGCGTGTTTACTGTTGCATGTTAAATCCGGTGCGCTGGTGGTCTGCGTGTCAGCTCTTAATGCGTCATGCAGTGGACTGCGTCTTCAATGCATTGCATGCGTTGAATACTTTTACCCTTATATATATTTGGCCCTTTCAAACTGTCGTCATTGGAATTTTAGAAATTGTTAGTCACCCATTTTTTTCTCAGAGTTGACCTCGCGTTTAATCCTCCTTCTTGATTTTCTTTGGTGACTGCACTGGTTTAACAATCGACCATCGGATCTCATTCCGCCAGCTATATCTAAGGCTGCTTTACAGATTGTCTCCTTTAAATTTTGATACCTAAATGAAACCCTAGAATACTGTTATGGCTATATATATTGCCGATCCCACTCTTAATGCACTTTATTTTTGATGATAAGATTATTCAGATGTTGGTGTTTCAACCATGATGCCCTTTTTAAAACATGATCATATTATTCATTAATGTTGTGGTTTAGCATGATGTCCTTTTAAACCTAATGGGATGGATATGATTAAAGCTGATGTCAATTATAATGTGATGTGACTGATATATATTGACCTTTTAAAAATAATGATTATCCTTGTCATTTAAAAATTGTTATTGTCCTTTATGATTATCCAAGAAAATGTGTCATTAAAATAGGGTTACTTTCTTTATTGCCATTCCAATTAAGATGTTATTTGCAAGTGTGAGGTATATTCTCAAATTCGATGTGAGGTTATTACTCAATTATCCATGTGATGACATTATGTTTTTATATATTGTTATTTAAATAAGCTCACTAAATAATGGAATTGCTATAGCCGGTCATTTCTAAATAAGATGATTCATTGATATATTCAATTATCAATGAAACGTTATTATCGGAATATATCTAGTAGTGGAATATATTAAATATCAAGGTGATGTTGTTACCCAATATCATCAAGCTGTTATTACGTTTTTATACTATAGGCTCATTAATTATAGATGCATTTAAGACGTATATGTTTTATGGATTCAATATCAATGAGACGTATATATTGGGATGTACTCAATACCAAGGTGATGCGGTTAATCAAATCAATAAGATTGTCATTATGTTTTTATATTATAAATTTAGTAGGCTCATTAATTATTGCTATATCTTGTCATTCAACTTTGTAATTATGTTGATCGATCGGCTTATGAATTCGGCACTATTTGTCAATATACACGTCGCTGCAGTTACCGATCAACCCTCAATTATGACGTTGTATTGATTTTAATTTTGAGAATGCGTAGGTATATGGGATTACGTCGTATGTGGACTCGACAAGGATTGGCATTAAAGGATGAATAATGTGGCACCTAGATCAATGTGGTAGTTAGATTGTGAATAATGTTGAATATTCTATTCAATGAATGGATGACCATTGTTAATATAATGATAACATCTTATTAAACATTGTTAAGTATGGTATGGTAGTGACATTGTCAATTAATGTTAATAGTAGTATTGTGGTAGGTTAGCTCTTTCCTCAAATTCAAGGAGTTCTTGAAGAGAAATGTTATTAACACTCATAATTACTGGCAGTTTTTATATTATAATTCCAATTAAGATTGAAGTAAGATTGAATTGATTATTATAGTTTATCCATGTAAATTTGGCGGAACGTCTACCTAGAAAGAAACATCATTGCTTGGATAGTATTTGTTAAGGAAAATCAATAGTTTAATATTGATGTGGTATTCTTAGGAAATAGGAGTTGTATAAACCAGTGGATTACAATGGAATGCACGATATGATTAAAGAGTTGTTAATGACCACACTGATACTGAAGGGTCCCCATATAAAAAAAATAAAAAATTTCGCACCTGTTATTAAAAAGGTTGTCGTAACATGGAAGGTCTTTACAGTTTCTTGCTTGTTCTGGGCAATCCTGTGATGAAATCCATTTTCACCACTTCCCACTTCCACTGAGGAATGGGTAATGACTGAAACAACCTAGCTGGGTGTCTATGCTCATCCTTGACCCTTTGAAACTCCAATCATTTAGCTATGTATTCATCAATCTACCTCTTCATGCCTGGCCAATAATATTGGCTCTTGACTGCTGAAACTGTTTTTTGATATCTTGGGTGTCCTTCATAAGGCACATTATGCATTTATTTTAAAATATCACTCCTCAATTCAGGAGAATTGGGTACATAAACTCTTTTTATGTACAAGATAATTCCATTAATTCCCAATTCATATTTTTCATCTTTTTGATGCATTTTACCTTGTTGCAATTTAGTTACTAATCCCATGTATTTCAAATCAACTTTTGCAACCTCAAAATTTTTTCCTTTAAGATCCGTCTGATACATGCTAATGGATGTAGCATGCATTTCATGAACTCTATTGTTGAGTGCATCAACCAATTTGTTCTCCTTTCCTCTGATGTGCTTAATATCAAAGTCATACTCACAAAAGAATTCCAACCATCTACTATGCCTAGCATTAAAAGTAGGATGATCAAACAAATACTTCAAACCATTATGGTCTTTCTGTAGCTAAAACCTCTTTCCCATGAGGTAGTTCCTCCACTTATTCAAAGCGTGCACTATGGATGCCAACTCCAAATCATGAGTGGCATAGATCCTCTCGTTCTCTTTCAATTTTCTGGACTCGAAACATATCACAAATCCATTCTGACTAAGGACTCGACCAATTCCTTCTTTGCATGCATCTGTAAAAACCACGAAATATTCATCTGGATCTGTAATCTTTAGAATTGGATAACTGGTTAACAACTGCTTCAATTGTTGGAAACTCTTTTCACATTCTTTTGACCATTGAAACTTTACCCCTTTTCTTTGCAAGGAATTGATTGGGTGAGCTATTCTCGAAAACTCTGCAATGTACCTTCTGTAGTAGCCAGCTAGATCCATGAAGGATATGACTTGTACCACATTCTTAGGTGTTTTCCACCCTTTAATGGAATCAATCATTTCAGGGTCCATTGCTATCCCTTCTTCAAATATGATATTCCCCAAATAATGAATTTTGTTTTGATAAAATGAGCACTTTCTCAATTTGGCATATAGTTGATACCCTCTTAGCGCTTGCAACACCATCCTCAAATTATGCTCATGCTCTTCCTAAGACTTGGAATATACAAGGATGTCATCCAAAAAGACAATGACAACCTTGTCTAAATATTCCCATAAAGCACCATTCATTAATCACATAAAAACAACTAGTTCATTTTATAACCCAAATGGCACCAATTTGAACTCGTAATGACTGTACCTTGTCCTAAAGGAGGTCTTGTTGATGTCTTCATCTCTGATCCTTACTTGATGAAATCATGACCTAAGATTGATCTTTGAGAATATATTGGTGTCATTCGACTGATCAAAGAGATCATCGATCCTTGGCAAAGGATACTTGTTCTTTATAGTCACTATATTCAACTGTCTGAAATTGATGCACAATCTCAATGTCCCATCTTTCTTCTCCACGAACAAGATTGGGGAACCCCAAGGTGACACACTTGGGTGTATATATGCCTTCTTTAAAAGCTCTTCAAGATTGATTTTCAATTCCTTCATCTTTGGTGTGCTCTTTATGTAAGGATTATTTGATACTGGAGCTTCTCCCAACATTAAATTTATAGAGAAATCAATATAACTCTCTTCATGGGTAGTTTTGGTACTCCTTGAACACCTCTTCAAAATATTCTAGGACTGCATGATCCTCCAGATTTGGCACCTTATCCTTAGATGCTTCCTCCATATGGGATGAAAATATTTGACATATCTTCCTATAACACTTCTTTAGTTGCATTGTTGATATTTCCCGGATAGTAACTACCCTAGGAATTCCTTGGATTGTTCTCCAATTTCCATCCTCATACAAGCAAGTGAATTCCTTGTTATGGCAGTCTAATATGGCATGGTGTTGGTCCAACCAATCAATAAAAATTAGGAAATCATATGATACCAAAGGAATTATGTTCAAATATACTTTGGTACTCAGTCCATTCATTCCCACTGGACATGATTTAACCAATTCAACAACCTTTCTCTTGGATCTTGTAGCTAGTTGTACCAACCAATATTTCCCATGCTTGCTTCTTGGAAAAAACAATCTTTCCACTACCTTAGGATCTATATACCTATGACTAGCCCCTGATTTAATTAAAATAGTAAAGGAATGGTTATTGATCATACCTTCAACTTCAATCATGTGTGATTGAAACTCAACTTGTTTGTTGTCTGGGGATGCATAGATCCTTCGTCCACTTCTGCTCATGTCCTCCACTGTTTATGCTTGCTGGACAATGTGGAAAGCTCTCACCTTGTCATTTTTGTGAGGAAAATATCTTTACGTGTGGTCTCCTTTACATCCCCAACATTGAATGGGCTCATTCCTTGATATTTTCCCACCTACCTCAACCATTCTATGCTCTCTAAAAGATGCTTGTCCTTGAGGATTATTTCTGAAAAATGGAGGCTTGTTTCCCTTATGCCTTTGTTCCTTCTTGAATTTATTCTTGTCCTCCCAATCCTTCTAGAAAGTATGCTTTCCTTTTTTCTAATAATATAAGAATTTTGATCTCCTTATAGTTTATTCGAGAGTCTTGGGATCATCATATTGGATTTTATCACTGATGTAAGATGGCAGTCCACTTGGGTACCCCTTAATATTCATTGTTTCATCCTGGATAAAGGAGACATACTTTAATAGCTCAAAGAATATCCTTTCATATTCATTAATAGCCATGTTGCCCATTTTAAGTTAAAATAAATATTTCATATTTCTATCATAATACCTCATGGTTAGGTATTTATTCTCAAAATGCCTCTTGAATTCCTTCCAAATCATGTTTTTGTCCCTAAGGTGTTGTACTTTTACTAGATGATCCCACCACATGGATTCCTTTTCTTTAAGATGGTAGATGGAAATTCTTCCCTCTGCATGAGAAGAATAGTTATGTAATTGGAAGTACTTCCTTATGCCTATCAACCATGTATCAACATCTTCATCCTTCGTATGTTCTTCATCAAAAGTAGGAGGTTTGATCTTATTCATTTCTCCTTTCAAGTCATCCACCCCAGACCTCCTATGTTTCCTGACATGGGACGGACTTGAGCTACTGTGTGCTCTCCTATGGGAATGCTTTTGGGATTGATGGTGATGTTTTCTACCACTTATTGATCTTCCTTTCTTCTCAGGGGTCTCGTGACTTCCTGATTTGTTAGAGCCACTCTCCTTATCCAACTTCTTTTCAATTCTTTCCAGGCTCTGAATTTAATTCTTGTTGAAGTTTTCCTTTTGTTAATTGGCCTTCATAAGCCTCTCATTATCATCCTTGAGGCTCTATACATATGTATACAATTTTTTGAGGGTCTCAGCTATATTTATGTCTTCCTAACTTGCTCCTCCATGTCCATTGGAGTTGGTTCCTTCCCTATCCAACTGGACATCCAACCCTTTGTTTTCATCTTCTTGACTGAATACTACCAGAGTATCATCCATCACTTCTATACTTTGTGCTGACTCTGATCTGACAACCGTTAATTCTACAAAAACAATGTGCAACCAACATAAATGTGTTAGGCTAACTATTCCTAATAATCTCATGGAAACATGAACCATTCTAATTCATTAATAATAATAATAAAAAAAATCTGTTGTTTTCCTAATAAATTGACTGTTCATATCCAATTTTTGGGTGAACAGTTATCTTCTACTATTCAATGCATTTCCTATGGATGCTTCCATGATCAATTCTAAATCCTGAGCAGGAAGTTATGGCTACTTGAATAATTTGAATAAGTTTTCCACTGATGCTAGAGGTATCAATGCTCCTCACTCTCTACACAAATCAATGACCACAATTTTCTTCGGGAGTTTGTGCTTCAGGTTTCCAAGGCCTTCAATTCCACAAACCTCCAAAGTGAAAACACTCTAGAGTGTCATATATTCCAACACGCATCCAAAAATGTTCAACGGTCATGAGGAACTCTGACTCTTCATCCTTCAGGATTTCTCAACCCATACGACCCCACTTTCTTTTGAAGTGGCTAACCTCTGAAATGTAGAATCTGGTGCCACGCGTCCCCTACGACCATCAAGGGACCCACTATCCATGCTCAATAAGAGTTCCACGTGGCAAAATTATAGAAACAGACACATCATTCCTGTGCTTATTAACTTTGGAAACTCGGACTTCTGATATTTCTACCTCATCACTCTGTGATTTCCCCAAACATTGAACCGGTGAAGTATTGAACCGATGTCTCCTTGTAGCTCCAACGCTTCAGACTTCAACATTTTTCACAAATTCTTCTAACCTTGCCTCTGCATTCCAAGTTTATGAACTCGATGGTTTCCTTAGCTCTGTTGTCAGTCCATTATGGTGGTAATATGTGGTCCCACTGAAGAGAAACACATGTAAGGTCACCATAGGTTCTAAATGTTTTTCAAAGGCACAAGTAGGTGACATGTGGTAGGATAGGTTAGGTCCACATCACCCTAGGTGAAATCATCATGTCACGTCACATTGGTGCTTCAAAAATTTGACACCTCAGGCTTCAAAAGTTTTTACTTCCACAATATCGTTAAATTTTGAATGTTGAACTTACACACTACTTTATCTTTCAGGGTCCATATCATACCACTATCATCATAAAAGGTGGTGACACGTGGCCCCATGTGTCAGATTTATTTTGGTGCAAAAATTTCATCAAAGTTCCATTCTTACTGACACATGTTAGGACTAAGGAAGTCCACATCACCCTGGGTGACGTCTTCATGCCACGTCACTTCAGGACTTTGGGCTTCGGGTTTTTGTGCCTTAGCACACTTTGTTTCTCCCAAACACCGACTTTTGAATGGATGTGATTTCTACAGTTCACAACTCCCGCATGTAGATTTGACAGTTGAGATCTAATCTCCTCACCAATGCACCCTTACCACTTTCCCTTGGATTGATCTATTGCTTTGATCTATATTTGGCCAAATCTAATAGTAAAGAACTCCTCCTCAGATCTACAGTGTAGATCCACTCCGAGACTTCAGAGCTTCAGGCTTCGACCCTTTCTTCTCTATCACACATAAACTTTGTCGAAGTCGCAAAGTCCGAAGTACTTAGGGGTTAATCCTCATGAACCTTTCTCCATATCTAATGGTTTTGAAGGATCCTCCTTCTCCCGAAAATATCCCACAACCCAAATTCAAGCCTTGAGGTTCCAAACCCATGGTTACTATAGTGTCTTTTCTCTGTTATCTTTCTTGGACCACTATATCTCCTGAGCTTCCAAACAAGACCAAGGTTTTCTCTTGGCATTCTGGGATGCTCTGAAATTAAAATTTTGTCCCTCTCAACAACAATTTACTTTGATATTTTGATTCCATAACCACTTATATGGCCTAATTCAGTCTCAGTGTTGAAAACTAGGCTCTAAACTTCAATTTTACCCATTTCAACAAATATTCATTTCCGAAACCTTTTCTTCAACTTCCACTTTCCTGGCCCATCCAGTCTCAATGTTGAAACCATGGATTTGATACCATTTTTTAGCACCCCCAAACACCCAGGTCAGGCCATGATACTCCAAATAATTCTCTAATACCATTTTGTAACACCCTTGACCACCCAGGTCATGCCATTCTACTCCAAATAATGCTCTGATACCATTTTTTAACGTCTGAGCCACCCAATAGGTCGGGAAACGCCACAGAGGAAACGTCTTTCTCCTGTGATATATATATATATATATATATGTTGTAATTTTAAACAGACAGAACATTATGTTCATACACATATTCATGTGGAAGAGGTAGTAATACATACATGCAATAAACACAAACAATTATGATAACATTATAACACATGTACAAAATACACATCATACAAAGAGAAAATATTTGGTACTTATATTTTAATAGATGACCACCAACTACGTACAGAACTTCCATGAAACTCCCACCCTTATATCACACTACTCATCATGCTTAGTAGTGGGTCACCCCTGAGCTGGGGCTAAAATCCACCCAGGGAAAAGGAATGCTAGACCTAGGTCGAGGCTACGGGAAACTATATAGTGAAATTGGAAGGATTCTCTCCAAAAATCCTACTTACTCCCACTGTTCACAGAATATCATTCCCCACATGCATGTCCCACCCCAGAAATATGAACCTTCACTATTCCACAGTCCATTGACTACTCCACTTCCCTTTTAGGGCTTCAAGAACAAGTCTGATAAAGAATTCTTAGAGCTCTATAGTTGGTCCTGGACTCCCTCCATGATAAATTACTTCCCCAACAAACTCTCTCACCTGGAGAGAGTTTCTCACATGCATGAAAACCTACTTCTTCAACCATGGGCCTAACAACCCACCTCTTCAACCATAGGCTTGGCACCCCGCCTGTTTAATCCACAACAACCAAAATCAAGTAAGGAAAAATGAACAAATCAACAAATTACAGAGGTTCAAAATGGCAGAAAAGGATCTAGTTGCTAGCTTGCTCAGTGCATGCATGGACTACACAAGGGATGGCCAACATGCTAAGTATGAACTTGTGGGAAACTAAATGGCTAGACTAGTTAGAATGCTGAGAGAGAGAAAGGAAAATGGTGAGAATGGTTAGCTTGCAGAATCATGAGAGATCTGCAATGGTGAGAGAGAACTCCTTAGGAAGGTGGACATAATGGTTTGTGAACCCCCAAACAATGGTGGAACTTCTCACATAAATTTGCATGGGTCATGGGTGACACTTGGCTTCCCAGGAACATGCTCCTCTCCACTTGGAGTTTGTTGCTCTCCCCAAAGGAACTTAGGATAACTGTGTTTATTTCCCAACTTTATTATTTTTTAGGAATACATTATAATATTCCCTTGGGTTAATCCCTCGAGCTTATCCCCTCTTTCCTAGCCTCTCATCCCCATTCCTTTCCCTACTTAGTGGATCTTACTCCCCCATAAATATTTCTTCTTGATCGGTCTACACACAACGATGTATTTTATTAATAATCTACATAATTACATATACAAATTTAGGCCCAGTGGCTTTAACAACTAGGCTCTTCGGCCTAATAAAAAAATAATCATACCAGCTTATAATTACTTGTCTCACCAGCCTAAAAACATCATTATATTTCACATGGGCTCGACCTTGGGTTATTACAAATATACCTCAAACATGGCAATTCATCTTCCCAACTAACTGCTTCCTTATAAGGCATGGTGAAGAGTATGTAACACATTCTGAAACCAAATTCTTAGAGAAGTTGAACTTTGATATGACATATCAGGAACCTAAGAGTATTACTCAAAATTTTTATTTCATAATTTTTGGCCATGTAGCACTATGCTACATAGGAATTAGTGTATTGACCAAACTATACCTACTGCAACTAGATTATGCCTCTTTGTTGAAATTCCACCCATAACTCTATGTATAGCTACAATTGTTAGAAGACAATTCCTACTCAACTTGGCCTATCCAACATGCATAACAGGAGCACATCCAACCCTGGAGTCAAACATTGTACAACAATACTTAGTTAATCCTATTACTAGGAAAAATCATAAGCATACATGGAACTGGAAACATATAACACATAGGTAATAGAACAAAACACATGTGGTAAGGTGACACCAAGATGTTATCAGATAAATATCACCTATGGATAAGAAATACCTCTCTTATATCTTCCCTTGATCCAAATCATATAATGGGATACACCACTTTGAACTTTCCCTAGATCCAATTAGATTAAATTCGTTGTAAACTAGAAGGAAGATAGGCATACCTTGTTAATTGGTGGTTTTCATTACATATATTGGATGACATAGCTCTATACATCCAACTCCATCTCTTGCAATATAATTCCTTCACACAAGTGAAAAATAAATACCAATCTTCAAACCCTTTCAAGTGTTAAGAAATCTAAATCTATTCTATATCTAATCTAATCTACCCAAGGAAAACTTAGATCTACCATAAAAATCTAAATACAACATATTTGAGTAGAATGAAGGAAAAATATATAAATGTATTCATACATTGAGTCACGATGCAATCATGTTTGGTCCTTACTCCATCTCCTCCTTTTCCCTCACAAAATCAAGGATGACCTGGTATGAAGTCTAATATCTATAGAAGAGCTCGTCTAAAATTTCTACAACATGTAACTAAAAATGACTCCTCCTGCTCTTTCTCTTGGAAGGCCTTCCTTATATAGATTGGTGGATAAGGATAGGGGATGATTCCATATCTCTAGAACCAAATGAACCTCAAATAGATTGATAGTTCCTAATATCATATCATGAGAGAAAAAACTACCCCTATGTTGATATCCTCAAAACTCACCATTTATAGAAGGATACAAGGGCAGTCACAATATGTAATGGTGCAACTAGCGACCAATCGTGAGATTTCATTTACCCATCATGTGACTGGTTATGCTATGTCAAGTAGTTAAAGTGATACCACCCTAAAAAATGACTAAAATACAAGGTATGAGTCCATGGATGAATTGTGAATCATCAATGGTTCTTCCATCTGTCCCTAGGGTGGAAAATAAGGTTGTAACATATGCCCCAAAATGTGTGAGGTCAGAAGAGGAACTGATGGAAAAAACACATTATGATCATGTTCAACAATGTAAGGAAACATGAGGGAGATAAGATATCAAGAAGCTAATGATTACTTGAAATAAGACATGAAGTGTATATGTATATCATCCTAGAGGTAGGCATACCCATGCTCAAAAGAGAAACAAATAATGGTCACCAACAAAAAAATTACATGGTGGATCTATGCCAACAAATATATCATGCACACAAGCAAATGCATTATGGATTCATGGCGTAGTATACATCAAGAATACATCGAGCACTATTGAGAGTGCCCTCGTAGTCTTCAAATTACTTATAAAATAGTGATATAATCCATCATAAATTGGGAGTGGTAGCATGAATGAATAATGTGTCTCCAAACCCAAGGTATTCATCCCAATCTTGATGGTATGATTGTACATCATTTGAATAAATGAGCTAATGTCGAGCATGGTAAAAACCATATAATTATTGTTCATTTAGGTATTTCATTCACAAACATGAGGGAATCCACCAATGATGAAAATGGACCCCAAGGTACCTAGTACAATATAGAGAGTGTGGATAGAAAATATGATGTTGAATGCTCATGGAATCAATCTATCAATATTTAATGATGTAAACCCATTTTCGATTGCAAGGAATATTTGCACTGAGGAATTCAAGCTCCAATGTACTCCCTGGTTTTTATATGCCTCTACTAGATAATGTATTGAATTCAATATGAAGAGATTCATTGAAGGTGGGAATTAATATATCACCAATGAATTGACATGAAATATACATTGGGATATGATGTGAAGAGATGGGATCACTAAGTACAACTGACATAGGGATAAACGACTCAAAATGTCAACAAGAAAATAGATGGTTGACTTAGAGTAACTTCCCTTGAACATATAGCACCAAATAATTATGACCTAGAAGCAAGGCTCAAGAGAAACACTAGTATAGTGCAACAATGCATGAGGCATTGAATAAGTATCCATAATTACTGGAAGAGTAACCACCTCTATAGCTACCTACAAAAGGCCACTATGGTTACAACCTCACAATTTGTGACCAGGTGAACAATCGAAGGTCAGAACACACATATGAGCGAGGAAACCAAGGCCAAATATCAAAGAGTGCTACAGAAATAGAGGTGTGGGAAATTTTGAAATCCCAGTATATGTAGTAATCCAAGAAATATAGTAAACATCAAGACATGTAGAGAGGGGATATTACCCTAATTTCCCCAATGCTACCTTGTCTGTAACTCCTATGTTAGAGGACCTTCCCGACACACACATTGTGACAATGGATTTATGCTCTCGCTCCTGACTTCTAGGTTTAGTTTAGGTGGCCTTGGAAAATTTACTCTCCAATATTGTGCCAAGGCCCTAAATCCTATCCAATGTTGGATTTGTAAGAAGAATGTTAAGAACCAAACATCAATATAGCATATAAAAACCTCAGAAAAAGTACTCAACGCCTTGAAAAAGAGATAATTTTAGATAATAATCCTCTTCGAGGGGACAACCTCCTTTTACCCCACTTAAATGTTCAAGTACAAGATGATTCAAAATGAAAATGTCTCCTTGGTATATAGGAGACTAGGAGGTATAATTACAAATAATGGCCTAAAGCCGACATAATTAAAATAACATTACTAATCTAAAT
>ML792299.1:90741-112788 GCA_009831015.1 Picea engelmannii | reverse complement strand
AGAAAGGGGAGACTGGCCATTGTCAATGATGAAGGCAGGAAGAATGTGATGTGAGGTCCAAGGATCAAACCTGAACCATGCAAAAATACAAGGAATTAAATGACCCAATAGGGGGATACTCTAAGAGTATGGTGTAATTATTGAAGAATTCCAAGAAATAAAGAAGGAATATAGGTCATCAAGGTCACATAAATGAGGAATTAACCCTTGTTGCATTGGGTACATAGTATTTGGCTTTCAGAATCCATTCTACAGGATAACGTGAATGGAATATGGAGATATGGTTGACGTTATCCCCTTCATATCCAAAAATCATGATCATATCATCGAGGATTATATATCGAGGTACAAGACTCAATTAAAGGGTTGATTCCCAATGATTTATCACCAACGCGGGAAGTCTTTTGATCATTGATGACAACTTCCTTGTTGAAATTGCCTACACCAATAAAAAAAAATGATGACAAGGATTTTATTAAACAAAACCAAATCCATTGATTTGGAAGATGGCATGTAGCATCATTTTATCAGGCATAAGTTTCAAAATGGGGCCCAATATTGTTGAGTCAGGACAATTTATCCTTGTGAGTAAGTTGTCAATGAATTCACTGTTATCAATGACAGAGTTATCGATGACTGAAATCAAACCTGGATAAGTCATATAAATGACTCCTGTAAAGACATGTAAGAATCAATGACAATTCATTATGTCCAATTCCAATCAAGCACAATGACATAACAGACCAAGAGGAAGGGATTACATCATAGGATTAGAGGTGTGACATCACATGGAAGGTGTCCACATGGAGGAAACATCAGTATGACGTAAGAAATCCATGAGAGAATCCATGTGTAACGCACTGTACAAAACCATGTGTTAGGACATGAATAGGGAAAGGTGACATGGAGTTCGATGATGAAGGAAACTATGAGTTAATGACAATCGTTGATCTAATCGGAGAATGGTCACAACAAATCCTAAACTATTCATTGGAGTGGTTGTAGGAGATATATGACCATACATCAGAGTGCTTCAGTGTAAGGATGATGAAGGAGAAATATCGACCATAGGTCAGCATGCAGGCTAGATGAAATATTGGTTGTAAATCAACATGGGTCCCACCTAACCATATCACATACAGTTAGAGTGACAGGAGAAAAATGTCATGGAGGTTAAAAAAATGATGTGATTAGCACCATTGATCCCGAGTCTTAAAGAACTATTGGATCCATTGAAATACTTATCATTAGAGTGGATGGATAGACTCCATTAGGAGAAACCCTGAGTTAATATAAACCACTGATCTATCATAGATATAAAAACGATATATGGATCATCCATCGGAGAGGGAGTAATGAAGAAATATAACCATTCATCAGAGGAGATTTCAAGAGATCTGGACCATCCATCGGAGAAGCATTGGATGGAATTGATTGGTTGATTGTAGTGGATGTACTCCGAAAAAGGTTCTTCAAGGAGAAATATGGACCATTTGTTATCGTACAAAGAAGATGCGATGACAATCGTAGATCTATGTGGGTTCCACCTAGCCATCTTACGAAAGAATTGAGGAACGCAAGTTGACTATCATGCATGTTAAGGAGGAGATGTATATGGATCCCTTGATTTCATATTGTGAGGATGGTTGGATTCGTCGCAATACTTTCCATCTGTCACATAAGTTGACATCTGTTACAATACTCATCATTCATTGCAGTAATCTCAAGTAGTGTTGAGTGTTTCAGACTCGATGTGGTCCCAATAAACATGATCATAGGTTGACGATGTAGATTGAATGGAGATGTAAATATAATGGTGGAGGAATGATGAGGTCCCAAGGGTCTGATAGACTGGTGATCATGATGAATGAAATAGAAAATTGAAGGAGGAGATTGATTTTATATCCTTATCGGATGATATCTGAGCATCGAAGGCCAGTGAAATAATTTTTGTTCACCAAAAGGAATATAGAGACCACTTTTTCATGGAGAGTTTGTATCCTAACTTGATGATGAATTGATGGAACTGGATCCGACTTGTTGATTATGATTTGGTTGAGAACAAATGCTTAGTGTATGAGCTAGAATATATAATGATGCTTGAATTATGCTCAAAGGGAGACTGTGTGATGAAGCTGATTTTAAGATGTGTGAGGAGAACATAGATTCTAAGGTCTATATGAAAGTGTGGAAGAGATGAAGATGATCTAAGGTTTGAAGACATTGAAAATAAAGAGGTATTTTGAATCATAGTAAAAATTACAAATCTTTTCAGGGTGGCAGGGTGGAGCAAGGAAGAAGATTGGTGTCTGCTACAAGTTGGTGCCTATGAACAATAATTATGTGGGTTGGTGCCAATTTGTTGAGTTGGTGATCAACAAGGAGATTGGTGTTTCCTATAGGTTGGTGCCTGTGAAAACAAATTTATGGGTTTGTGCCCATAATATGAGTTGGTTCTCAATAAGGGAATTGGTTTCCTCTGTAGGTTGGTTCTTGCAAATATTATTGCATATTAGTGTCTGTTGTAAGTTGTTTCTTACCAATTTTATAAAGAAATTTTTTGTGGCTTTCTCCCATTTGGGTTTCCACATTAAATCTATGTGTATTGTGAATTTCATAATTAATTATTGGTAAATAATATATTTTGATTAAAAATAAAATGTGGATAAATAAATTGATGATTACTTTGTAATACTGACGCACCCCCCTCTTAGTATTCCAATATTGATTTCATAGAAGGTTCCTTTTGGAACAACCTAACCAATGGAAGGAGAATCCTCACAATAAAGGGACATGAAGGGTTCTCCACAAACAAAACCCCAAAATTTGATGGATTGACATATGTCTTATGGAAAATAAGAATGCAAGAATTGTTTATGTCACTTGGATGTGATGTGTGCGCTTCAGTAGTAAATGGTTACAAAGCTCCAAACACTCCTCCAAATGATACGACTAAAATTAGGCTTAGTAACAATAATTCCAGGGATGTTAATGTTATTCTTTTAGCATTAAAAAAATCAGTATATACCAAAGTCATGCACTATGCCTCAACTAAAGAAATTTGGGACAAAATACACCACAATTCACCCATTGGTTGCAATCAGACAGTTTTTTTAGATAAAATATTTTTAAAAATGTCCCTTATTTTGGAGGCATGGGATGTAGGGAATAATATTGTTTATTTTGGTTCTAAATCAAAAAATATAAGGGAATATATCCATCTATATTTAAACAGTGGAGAGGTTTCTACAAATATATTGTAATCACATTTATTTTAAAACTTTATGGTATGAATGAGTTGAAAATAAAAGAAGAAGACATGTCTTCCCCAACTCAAATAAAACCATTAAAAGCTTGTTGGATAAGAAATATAAAGGTTCTAAAAGAAATATTGGATGACTGTGACACTTTAGTTGTAAAAAAGGAATGAATTTATCACAAATTGATTGAAATAAACATGGTAGTAACTATAGGGAAGGTCCAAGACTTGAAATTAATTTTAAATTCAATATTTATGACAATGCAACAATTTGAGGAACACATGGAAATTTTAAAAGGTCTATCAACTAGAAAATTTAATAATGTTATTGAATATACTGAGTATGAAACTGAAAGTTGGTTAGTAAATTATGTAAATAAAAATGAGGATATTGAAGATACACTCCACCAACGTTCGTATGAATTGAGAGAATTGGAAGGTGTAATATTTTATATCAAAGTTAAAAAAGAAATAAATGTTTCACCAATGAAATATTTTTTTTTAAATTCGTTGAAATAAGCCCTCCTGAAGATAACTGAAGAATATCAATTAGAGGATGTTAGTACTGGTCAAGCAACTACAACAAGAGATGATACAAAAGGCACATCATAAAAAAAATGAAGGGAGATTCTATCACAGTGAGTAACAGATATCACATTCTTGCCAATTCATTTCTCTTCCCATTCATAAACTCATCCAATTTTTATTTATCTGTCTCAAGGAAATCATAACTGCTTTTTTGAACCTTCTCTTTTATCTTATTTTTAGGTCCAACCTTTTCTATATATCTTTTATTTATTTTAAGGTCCATGAGAGCCTGATCGCAATACAAATTTGGACAAACAAATTTTTATTTCCAAGACTATCATAGACTTGTATTATTTTTTGAGAAATCCCATAGAACTACTTCAGGGATAAACTTTCATTATATCTTTTGAAAGTCTATTTTTTTTATCATTATATATTCGAAGTTTCTCCAGGGATGATTTTAGGGGATAAATTTTGCTCATGGGATAATTTTCCATGGTTTTTCCAAAAACGAGATTCACTATTTTAAAAATGATTCGCCCAAATTCTATAGGATACAATTATTTTAACTTAAAAATCACCAAAATTTTATACAAACTGTAGAAAATCCTTATAAATTTGAATATTTTTACAAAAATATTGCCAAACATTTATAGTTGGAATATGAAGGATAAGTAAGATTCACCAAGGTTTCTACATTTTAAAATAAATTTCCATCCTTAAAATCATCCCTAAGTTTCTCTTATCATATTCTATTTTTTTATGAATGAAAAGACTCTTTTAAAGTTCTCTGATATGTGGGCCCTTCATCTTTCTTTCCTTGAATGTGATACAAAATATTTGAAACTGTGATGGATGTGAGATTCATGTTATATTTTCTATAGTTATTTTTCTTTGTATTATACTTCTGCAAACATATTATTTTATGAGTGAAGGTTCATGGTCCGTTTCTCACGAATTCTTGATTCATGTATATCTTTTTCAGTATTTTAATTTATTTGAATGAGGAGATTTCTATTTAACACTCTCATATTTTAATATTGTTATCTCAAGATATTCAAAGATATATATATTTTTAAATATATAGGAGTACCACCTCTATAAAAATGAAGGGGGATTTTATCCTCATGAGGTTGATGTTTCAATCTTAACTGATTCAAACATCAACAACACAATGGTTGATGATCTCCATTTTATAAATCTCGATATACCAATCATCACAATCATCCTCATAATCATACCAAGCATATATTTCTTAAGGATATTCTCATATGATTTAATTGTACATGGTATCCCTAATACATCTCTCTTTCTCTACAATTATGATCTCTTGAACATGTTGAATTTTTTCTTCCATATCTCATTGCATGTCTTTGAAGTCCATATTTTGAAATTTGTCCTTAAGGGATTCCATATCTCATCATAGGTCCATGAGGAGTTGAAAGTGAATATCCATTGGAAACAACACATATAATATACCAAACGAAATCTATTAAAATTTTCTATCCAATGGAACTAATATGGTTGCAATGTGAAAACCTTGTTAAAAGTTATGAGCTCTGCAGTCCAACCATTGTCACTAAAAAACCTAAAAAAATGGTTGATTTTAAATCAGTGACATCTTCACTTTTGGAGCTCCATTTTGGATGATTGTTTTTTTTAAATAGTATAATTTTGAAAGAGGAACTCATATATGTATTTGTTTTGGATAATTGGTCATTGATTGCTACAAAAATAATAAAAATCATGTGGTCATATGTAGAAAAAAATGGAAAACTATTAATTTTAAATCAATGATATGTTGGCTTCCCGAAATTCGATTCGGCCAATTTAGTTTTTTAAAGTGGTTTTCTTAATGAGAGAAACTAATATCTACAAATATTCCTCTTTTTTTATTCTTCTTTAAAAAATTGCAAAATAAAAAAAATTCCTTTTTTTGTGGCCGAAGAAGGTGTTCTGATGCCACTTGTCAAGTTCCAAAGTTCTAAAAGTACAATAACCATAAAATATCTAGAGAAAAATACAGAAAACCCACACTTTATTATTATGAAAATCCTTAGGGTAGGGAAACACCATATACTAGATCCTATTGCGAAAGGGATCCACTCCTATTCACTTTCCTCTTTGAGGGGGTGACCTCTTAATGAGCTACAGCCTCCAAATAAAATACTTTTAAACTTCCCCATTACATTTCTCATACCCCTTTATGTATTTCTACCTACCACCTAAGAAAATTCTAGAGGATAAACCTTCTAGAATCAAAACCTTCTAGTAATCCCTCTTACATTTATTATGTTCACAATAGGACTTATTTACTAATAGTGGAATCCATACATAACAATATCTCTATACTTTTATTCCCCTTGAGTACTACCCTAGGTAACCCATATTATTCCCCTATATACACTACACCCAGAAGGGGCCCACCAAACAAAAAATCAACGATAGGTTTTTATCAAGTGGTTTTTTCTTGTTATGGTTTTCTCCTTTAGAATTTTTATGGCACATGGTTTTGGGTCCATGTTAATGTAATTACGGTTAAGGAACTATGGTTGAATTCCAATACAGGGTTAATGGATTAGGGATCTTTTTTATGTCTCATGATCCTATATATATTGTGTTGTAAACAATCAAGAAGATGAATAGAATTAGAGGATCGGCTCTAAAATAGGTTTTTGTTTTTCTCGATCAGGTTTCGAAGGTAAATCTCTATGTATATTTGTTATTGCAATTATTTTCTCTTCTATCTTTAGAATATGTGTGTGAATTGCATTACTATAAAAGGTTTAAAACTTACATGGGTCATGTATCTACATTTGTAATAATGGAAATGGTGGGAATGGTATAAAAAATCCTATGTTGCCTACATCACTGCGAGTTAGTTTATTAAAGGTATACATGCTTGTTTCGAGAGAAATAATCACTATTTTTTGTGGTTTACCAAGATACACCACAAAGGTTTTGTCACCAAATTTATGGAATCCTTTGAGAAATTATCCATCCGTATAGAGAAATTAATAGATCCTTTCTATAAATAATGCTTCTTTAGTGGCCTCAAGGAGGATATTTGAGCACAAGTCTAAATGTAGCATCCCATGGCATGGTTAGAAGTAAATCAAAGGGCCCTAGAAGTAAGTATGGTGATTAATGAAGAAATAGAAAAACTCCTCCACTCCCCACACTTTCCCTCCCAGAGGTAATTCCCCAAGCACAACTCCTACTCATATATTGAATGTATAAAGGTTGTGTCCAATGGAAATTGTAGACTACCAAGAAAAAAAGACTATTCTATAATTGCAATGAAAAATATGCTTTAGGTCATTGTTGTAAATAAAAAGAAAAATCAAATTGATATGGCTACTCAGACCCTAAATGAATACACAACTACCGAAGAGACACCAAAGTTACAATTTGAAGACACCAATTCTCAAACTCAGGAAAATATCGAACCTCCATTCCCTCATTTAGAACCCCTAATCTCCCTACATGCATTATCAAGCATTTCAAGTCCACAAAACTTGCAACTCACAAACATCAAGCATTGAAAATTTGTAGTCCTATTTGATAGTGACAATACTCGCAATTTCATTCACAAGAGAGTGGTATAAGAAACCCATTGTTTCATACTACCAGTGCACAAATTTCAAATCATGATCACCAATGGAGGTATGATAAAATGTAGGGGAAGATGTGAAAATGTCAAAATCAATATGGGATATGATCATTTCAAAATCAATTTCTTTTATAATAATATTGTTTTTTATATATATTTTTATTTTGTTTTGATATAGTGATTGCATTAATGCAATATCCAATATATTACACATATGTTATTTGTAACAATGTAAATCATCCATGAATTAGTTAATCGACAACACAACATCTCAAAACATTTGACAATGAAATAAAATAAAAAATTCATTTTATTATATATGAATAAGATACCCCTCGTCATACAAAATGGGACAATGTAAAGGTACCCAATAACCAAAATAAAACTAATATATAATTGTTAAACTTATAGGTAACATGTCCTCATGCAATCGGGACAATATGTTGAGTACATTAAAAAAAATCTTTGATTTTCATAGACAAATATTCCAAAACAAACAAGTTGCAATAACATTCAATTACATTGATTGTCATTCATCACTTGAACTATTGTCATCGCTTTAGTTTTGTACATGACTCATTTCTTCATCACTTGTAGGAGATATTCTACTTTGGTTCCTTAACCTAATGTTTTCTTGATCATATTTTTTCTTTGTTTTTTTCTTCCTCTTCATCTTCCATCTACAAAAATAGAAATAAAGTGTAATAAGTATATCTACATTTATATAGTATAATATATTTGATTGCGTAAATAAAAATTCATACCATAGAAACGACTATTTCACAAAAAAACACATTATTTTGAAGCCATGTTGCTTGTCGTATCTCAAAATATCTTGTGTTGGTTGCACTCCATACTTTGTTTTATGCAAGTTTAATATGTCATGACAAAGAATAGTCAGTATAATTAATATAAATTTTTCGTGTTCTTCCATTAATTATAAAATTAGGAAAGTTAAAAAACAAAGATAGTTACAAGTTGTCCCGTTAAATATCTACTCCCAACCCATACTTAACCAAATTTCGATCAATTCTTCGGTTGGATCTTCTTTGTATGTTGGCACCTGTTAGAAGACATCCATGGATGAATGTAATTAAATTAATTATTTAAATATAAATATCACGACAAATATTAAATATTAAGTAAGTTCGAAAAAGTAAGTACTCAAAAACTTTGCAATAAATCCTTTTCTTCCTCGTCATTATATCTTATATGCTAAATGGGTTCCATTTTTTTCTTTTTTGCAATAAAAAATTGGAAATTAATATTTCATGTGATAGTTAAGTTCAATGTACATAAAAGAATAAATCAATGATTACATACTTCTAATGAACATTGTTGTTGGGATGGTTCATCTTGCGATGCAATTATGTTCATTTATTTTACCATCTCCTTGTAAACTTTTTTGAACATCCCTACTATAATGTATTGGTTTTACCCTCATTTGTCCCTAGGAATTTGCATAATCTTCTTGAAAAATGAAAATAAGAATCCTTTTTTTTAATCGAAATGAAAGTAAATATAGAAAAAATATTAGGTAATTTTTGGAACATATTATAGAAAAAAATATTTAGTAATAATGATTTTTAAATTATTATTTTTTGTTATTGTAATATTTTGTGATTGCAAGTCTCATGGGTCTCGTTGACCATTTCTTTGTAGATTCTTCTTGTCATTTATATATAACCTACTTCTTGGAGCCATTGGGTTGATTTTTGTATTGTAATTGAAAAGTAAGTCTATATTTTCTTCCCTTTATATCCCTCGTATATTTGTAAAAACATTTCCCCCTCTCATTAACTTTCAACTCCACTCCAAATGAACTGAGGACCAAGTCATCATAATTTAAATCCTTCATAATTTTTATCTTCTTAGGATGAATTTCTATTCCCTCTCTATCAGTCCCTGCACAACATTTAAAAAACGTGAAATCAAGTGTTTAAAACTTGTTAGCAATTAATGTCAAAAAATTCATTTTTAGCAAAAAGTCAAAGAAGAACTTCATGTTGATTACATTTTGATCCACCTGACTCCTCTCTTGAAAATAATTCCATAAATATTTTATGCCCCTTTTCACTAAGATTGCAAACATTATACCCCTTTTCACTAATATTGCAAACAATATAATCAAGTTTATTCAAGTTGTTTCTCTACATGACACGCCATAACCAATACACATCATTAATTTAAACCTATAGATAATTCAAGTTTATTAAATTTATAATAAATCTTAAATAATTTTCATTGTTCTCTTGTTGGGATACGCTACCATTGCATTCAATGCAACAAGTTGTTTTCTTTGAACTTTTATCTGTCATCTTCTACAAAAAGAAAGTCAGTAACCATCAGATATAGAAATTTTGAAATATTTAAATTACAAAATAAGGCTTTGGTGTGTATAATAAAATAGTATACATTGTTTCACTAAACATATCTATACACACCAGTATATCATTATCGTATTATTACAAAATAAAAAATGTTTTGTTTACAAATAGTTATATTCATGTGGTTCTCTATAAATTATTAAAAGCATTGATGCCTCATTACTATTTATTTCACATGGTTGAACCCATGAACAAATTTAAAACATAACACTTTTGGTATTAAAAACAATGTTACTTAAATTTTAAACTAGCGATGTTGTTGATAGGAACATGTTCACCGATGCAACTACCCTACCTCAACAGGTTCTACTTGACCTCCCAGTCTAAGGATTGTTCTTAATCTCCCCTTTTATTCTGATTGACTCTTTGACTCCCCGCAGGAATCTTCAATACACAAGTGTTTCCATAGGTCCTTCTTAGGAGTTACATCTGTGTGAACAAGCACTAACTGCAAACTCTCACCCACGTGAAAAATTGATATGACCAAAGCCTTCGCCTGAAAAGGTAATTCAGGTTTCATGAATTCATGATTTCTGATGTGAGTCCTCTGACTCCTCCAATCACCAAAACCTGAAATGGGCTAATAGTTCACTAGCTCCTCCCTTAACGTTTTAACTATATGACCTCAAGTCATGTCCTGGGGTCCATCTCTGAGCGTGTCGGGATTTCACAACTCTGAGTTCATGATACAACTCTCATTGGTTTCCCCAAAGTCCAAACTCATGACTTCTTTGTTGTGGATCTACACTCCATATCCTCCTATGATCTGACGGTCTAGATCCTTTCAGGATTTCACAAATTGGGATTTCACGATTTCTCACTTCTCGTCATGAATTTCTCCACAACCTCTAATTCTGAAATGCCAAAATTCAAAGTTCTAGATCAACAACTCATGTTGATTCAGATCTGGTGGCCACTACTCCTCTTGAGCGTGTGAGTGTTGAAAGACACTCAACCTTAACCCTTCCCCTAATATGCAATATCCAATGATCCACAAAACATCGGTGATTCTCGCTTTGAGAATTTCAACCATCTGTCTAGACTTTTAATGGCTCTGGACAAAGAACTCAATGTCCCTTCCTTCTAAACTTAACTTCTTTGAGTTGAATCCAAACCTCGTCCTTTATTCGGACTCTTTGAAGACTCTATCCCTTCCGAGCTTGGTTCTGGGTGCAAACTCAAGGATCCCATGGGATTCTACACGCACTCCTTTGCAACATTCACAAATAATCACTGATTATTTTATGTCTCCCTTTCCTGTGCACTCCTCGCAATAAAATTCTTCAACCACTCCCCTTGGTTGGAAAATTCTAAGACTTCAACCAGCCTATGCACACCTTGCATGACTCTGTGATATACCTACACTTTTGTTGATATGAGAACAATGATATCTCTCCTAAGCTTTTCTAAGATGAAACTCAGAACTCGTCAACGCACTCCTTGTGGACTTTCATTGCACTCCTTGCAAGAATTATCAGGAAGAGAAACAATTGAAACTCATACTTCCTCTCTCATGGACTTCATACATTCACCATGAAAACAAGAACATACATACACATAGGATTGAAACAAATGCATAATAGATAATATGAACCAATTGTAAACATACCATTCAATAGATGAAAATAGTGACCATGATACACCATGAAATGGAATCAAAGAATTCTTATATTAATTCCAATGTCTCTGTATGTGGGTTCAATAGCAACAACTATCTTCTTATACCACTTGTACAATCTCAGTTCTCCTCTTCTCTCTTTCTCTACAGATTCTAGCTTACAATTACAATAAGAATAATCTTACCATACAATACATACGAGGGAGATTTCTAGAGTGTTCCCGCCTACATCTCTAACTATCTAATTGAATTAAAGACAACAACTACTCTACATTGATTACATTAATTGCCTCCAACAAACAGATGAGAGAATCCACTCAAGATCTCTAATACAATCTCGATATTATAAAAAAAAAAATCCTCCCAAATATTACATTAACTCTTTATCTTTTCAAATTAAAAACATTCTCAAAATGTGTGCTGGTGCATTTCCAACTGTCCTCTGCTCTCATGCTTGCTTTGCTTGCTTGCTTACGATGCTCTTGCATCATACTCCCTTGGCTGGAAAATTCATGAACTCCTGTTCATGAGCTTTTGCATCATCTGTCGATGGTTTTGGATACTAGCTTCACTTTCCCAACTTGCATCCTAAATTGGGTGTCCTTTCCATTTGATCAGATACTCAAGATATGTGTTCCTCAAGGTCTTCTTTCTAACTCTCTGATCAATGATCTTTTCCATCTGTGGATTTTCAGCTACATGCATATGTTTAACCCATTCAACTTCCTTCTCGTTTTTTGCTTCTCCCGCTTCATCTTCTCTATAAGGATACATATTTGTTATGTTGAATATTGGTGATATGCCCACACCATCTGGAAATTCTATCTCATAAGAATTTTCCTCAAATTTCCTCAAAATCTTACACCACCCTATCTTATTCATCTTTAGTTTATTATATGTTCCACTTGGGAACCTTTACTTTTGCAGGTGCTCTAAAACTAAATTCCCACTTCAAACTGAAGCTCTCTCCTATTCTTATCTGCTATGTGCTTATATTCCTGGTTGGAATTTTGCAACCGCTCTTTAATCTTACTGGTTGTTGACTAATCCCAAACTAGTCATGTGAGAATAAGAAAAGTTTGATGAAAATGCTAGTCTCTTGTTGTGAAAGTTAAGGAAGGTTTGCAAGTATGTGATCATATACAACAGGTCTATTACAGATTTACAAATCATATTTGTATGATAAAATTGATGAGGGATTTTGGTTAAGGTACATGTTGGGTACATGGTTGAGACATGTAGTTGATGAGTTGGCACATAGATGAGGTGTATAGTTGATGATGTTGGTACATATTGATGAGTCATAGTTGATGAGTAGTTGACACATGATTGGTACATACTTGGTACATGGTTGGATGCACTTGTTTATGGTACAATTTGATTACAGGTTGTTTGGTATAGGTTGGTGCATGGTTGATGCACTTGTTTATGGTACAGGTTGATGCACGGTTGATGCATAGTTCATGTTTATTGGTACAGGTTTACTACGATATATCTCACAGTGATAGTGTGATAGGGGTTCCATCATTCTACTTCTACTTCAGAGAAGTTGGACAGGGCAAGGACAGGTGGTTGTAGCCACCTTCTCGTTGTAGTCAGATAACATAGGGGGTTGTATCCTCCTTATGGTTGTAGCCATAGAATAGGGGAGTTGGAGATTCCACCAGGTTGTAGCCTGAGAAAAAAGGGGGTTGGAAGCCTCATTCCACTTGCAGTTGGAAAACAAAGGAAGTTGGTTCTTCCAATGAATGTAATTCTTCAAGACTTATAAGAAAAAACATTATGTGGTTTTCTCCCGCTTTGGGTTTCCATGTAAAACACTGGTGCACTATGTATGTGTATTATTTTTCATTTGTTCATTGCTTATTTACTCTATAGTTATTGGATGATAATTCTACATTGATATAACACTTGGATTATATGGTTAAAAATTATTCAATTTCTCTATTACTGATTCACCCCCTCTCTGAATAATCGATTATTTAATTCCTCCAACCTAGTTACTAGTGGATCACCCTCTATCATTAGTATTTTTGTATGGATTTCCCACCAAGTTAAATCATGGACCTCTAAATTCAATATAGAAAATGAAATATTCTATCCTTCATATATATCATGAAAGATAAAATAAAATTCTATTTCTTGCAACTAATGATTTAGTTTTAATGCATCGATCTCACCTTGGTATGTATTGATGTCCACTTTTTCTTCCATATTGAATAGGGATTTTGAATGGTTAACGACACTCGAACTTGGCTACCCTTTCTCAGATTATTTCTATAACTCCTTTCATGAGTCTTATTGATCTCCAGATTTCCCCTCCGATATGATCTCTACATTATATCCTCCATCATCTATGAATTATCTGAGCTTGCTTACTAGAGTCTCCATGGGGAGGTTCGTATTGTGACTAATGTCAACGACTTATGATTCCAACCTTTCAAATATCTCTTCTACTGTATCTCAAGGGTTGTTATAAACATACTCATCCACCATATCTAAGGTTTTTCCAGCTTCTCTTTAAGTCGATTCCTGGGTTTTGCAACTTACCAAAAATACCCAAAAGAAAAACTTGATCTGATACCAATATTATATGTAAACTACCATGGATATTCCATTGGAATAGTTCGTCACAACAAATCTGATAAATAAAACTAAAACCTACACTATGAAAGTAAAACTCCTTTTAGATTCTAGAGTATTTAGTTATTGATTTTATGCTTATGCATGAACTAGATATTATGAGAAAAATAGAGAACGATTAAATACAATCACACACCATCCACAAAATAACAAAAAGGTTTTCACTAAGAAAATCTTACGAGAGAAATCCCATCTAGAAGGTGAGGTTTCTCTACTTTCATTTCTCTGGTAAGGATTTCCTAGAGAAAACCTTTGTGTTATTTGGTGGATGGTGTGTGATTATATTTTACTGTTCCTTGTTTTCCACATTTTATCTATTTCATGCATAAGAAGAAAATGGATAACTAAACACTCTGGAATCTAAAAGCAAATTTACCTTCATAGTGTATATTTAACTTTTATTTATCATAAATGTTGTGACAAACTGTTCCAATGGAATATCCACGGTAGTTTATAGATCATATTGGTATCAAAGAAGTTTTTTATTTCCGGTATTTGTGGGAAGTTGCAGTATCGAGGAATTGACTTAAAGAGAAGATGCAGAAACCCTAGCCATGGAGTATGATTCTATTCATAATAACTCTCAAGATCCATCATAATAGAGGTTTGAGAGGTTGGAAGCACAAGTAATCAAAATCAATCTCAATATGAACCTCTGCATGGTGTTTCTAGCAAGAAATATTTGACCATTCAGAGATTCTGTGGCCTCTAAATCAAAGACCATATTAGAGGGGAAATCAGGAGATCACAAAGAATTAGGAAATGATTCTTAGAAACATGATACTTAGAATATTTCCTTCAAGACAAGGTAAGGTTTGTATGAGTGGTTGGATATGCCATTCTATTTATGCAACACATAGACTACATTTATGAGACTAATGAATGATGTTTTATGCCCTTATCTAGATTCATTTATTATTGTCTACTTGGATGATATATTGGTTTATAGTGCTACCTACTAGTATCACATATCACATCATATGCAAGTGTTAGAGACTCTAAAGAAGCATGAACTATTGGCTAATCCCAATAAATGTGAGTTATATCATCAGTCTTTGGTGTACTTGGAGTATGTGATCGATGGAGGGGAGAAAAAGATATATCTTGCAAATATGGAGGCCATCATGAAATGGATAGTTCCCACAAATTTCACTGAATTTAGGAGTTTTTTTTGGCAGCATAATAATTGTAGAAGTGCATAGCTTCATTTTCAATGGTATTTTCATTTCTCCAAGCCATAACAGTGAGTGGTAAGAGTTTTCAGTCAGGGAAGAATCAACAGAAGGCCTTTGATGAGATGAAAATAAAGATCAATCAAGAACCAATGCTTGCACTAACAAAATTGAACAATCCTATCGAATTGGAGATATATGCAAGTGGGTATTCCCTGGGAGAAATAATGATGCAGGGAGGAAGGCCCATATTCTATCATTATGAAGTATTTCATGGGGCATTTCGCAACTAAAATACCTATGACAAGAATCTATATGCCTTGGTACAAGCTGTCAAAAAGTGGAGACCATCATCCACACAGATCACCATCCACTACAATATTTGCGGGCCAAAATTAAGCTACAAAAAAAAGGAATTACAAGTGGATGGGGTTTTTATAGAAATTTCATCTATTTATCAAGTATAAGAAGCATAGAAAAAAAATGTTGGCATACATGCTTTGACGACCACCCACATCCAATATTATATCTTTGGGAACTATGATTCACATTGATCCCTTTACCCATGATGCATACAAAGAGAGATACACAAAAGATGAGGACTTTAAGGATGTGTTTCAACAAACACAGTTCCAAATTCATATAGAAGAAGGTGATAGAAAGGATGACTATCATTTTCGAAATTATTTACTCTACAATATTGACAAGACCCATGTCCCTAAAGGTGAAAGGATGCATCTTATCAGAGACGTTGACATATCCAAGGTTGAAGAACATTTTGGTGTTGGGAAGACAATTGCCAATTTACAAAGGCATGTGTGTTGGCTCAAAATGCAAGAATATGTAGCACAATATATTAAAGGATGTATACTTTGTTGTAACATCAACCCCAATAACATGAAGAAAGTTCTATACCATCCCTTTCCTATAACTATTCAACCTTGGGAAAACATTTCCATGGATTTTGTGGGAGGTTACCAACCACATGGAAGGGACATGACTGTTTATTTGTGGTAGTTTATAGGTTCAACAAAATGTGCATTCTCATGCCTTGTAAAAAGAGCATAAAGGAATAGGAAGCACCAAACTTGTTCTTTGAATAGGTCTGGGTTCACTTTGGGATACGAAGGAGCATAATCTCAAATAGTGATACCATATTTCTCAGTGTATTTTGGACTACAATGTGGGAAAATATGGACACTAAGTTGAATAGTTCTAGAACAGTTGATCTAAAAATGGATGGGAAGATGGAAGTAGTCAATGAGTCTTTGGTGCAACTTTTGAGGGGTTACAATCATAAGCAAATGAATACCTGGGACAAAAATTTGATCTATGCACAACACTCTTATAACAAATAATTACACACTTCTAATAGTAAGTCACCTTTTGAAACTTTATTTGTGTATTTTCCACCTTCACTCATAGATGTTGTATATGGAAAACAAGGTGGAGTGAGGGAGGACCTCACATGAGATGCATTAAAATAAGAAAACTGTTAGGGTCCTAACCCACACATAGGTAGAACAATATATTCAGATGTAATAAAGGTCAATATTAATAAGGCCTTTCAATAAAATAGAATAAGGTGGATGTAAGAAGACCTAATAGAAGCTTCTGCTTCTAGAAGGATCTTCCTCTATATGCTTCTTTTTAGTATAAATAGGAGTCGAGGGTATGAGAACCCTAGCTTGGATATTATTGTAATAGAGCATTTCTCGACTGGAGGTTGCCCCCTTGAAGAGGCCCGTGAAAATTGCTCTCTGAATCAAAGTGTTATTCCTGTTGTTGTTCTTATATCATTTATGTGTTATTGTGGAGATTATGCTGGTTATATTACTGTTATTCTGCCCTTTCTAGCATTTTATTTATGTTCTTCATACTTTTTATATCTGGTATATTACAAGTGGTATCAAAGCACTTTCCTTGGCAGAAATTGTGGGTAATTTTTTTTCAGGGTAGAGACATATTCCGATGTCTTTAAGCCATAGAGATCTATCTTTATGCGCATAAACCCGCGGTTGAGGAATTCATACACGCAGGAAATACAAGTGGTTCTTAAGCGCACATCTATTGGCCACCCTTGTAACCCCTTTTGGTACCCCTTCGAGTGGTAGCGCATCAGACAACACCTGTGTATGGATCGACCTAGATTTCCTAAATCCCTCTTTAGATAAACTGATTGGCTGCCTGACAACTATAGTGTCACCGAGAACAACACTCGAGAAGATACTCTCTAGTACCTGGGTAGTCGGATAGTAAAACTAAGAGTATGGTCTATCCTTCTTAGTGAGTGCCCTGATATATTGGGCTGAGTACTACTATTGGACCATGCATGTATATCAGAGAGCTATAGCACAGGGAAAACCCTTGTCTGTAGAACCCTTGAATACCTAGCCCTTTGGGACATAAACATAAAAAAATTTAAACATACAAGATCTATTGTTGCGCGACTATGTTCGGGTTGCCAAATCACTACACATTTCTTCCTGGTTAATCATTTGGGAATCTCATCGCTGTAGTATTCTTCAGATCGGAGTATAACTCCGCAAGTGAATATATATATATATATATGGAAATTTTTTCACCATTATTTGAGACCTATCCCATTGGATTCATCTCTTCGCCCTTATCACATTCATGCATATCATTTTTCGGAAAATGTTTTGATCCCACCCACCCCTTTTCGGTTCCCTCATCCTCATGGCCCATAACCGTATCCAAGACTTGGAAGCTCACTTCAATACCTTGCAATCTAGTCTCACCGAGACCCAACAAGAAGTGAAACACCTCAGTGCCAATGTTGTTGCCATCAATACAACCATACAGTCCTCAATGGAGGAAATCAACCAAGAACTAACCACCCAGCTCGAATCTGTCTTTTTGTCACTCTGCACCAAGCTTCATATCCCTACAGATGACCCTTCCTCTGGCGCACCTATAAATATTGAAGGTGAACATTCCTCTCATTCCCATAACTTTTAGCACCATCACTTTCAACGTGACCTACACCTTCCGTGGGTGGATGTGACCAAATTTGATGTCTCAGACCCCACTGGTTGGGTAACCCAAATGGAACATTATTTCTCTTTATACGACATTATCGATGATTTGGCCAAACTTCGGTATGGTGTTCTCCATCTAGATCAAGAACATTGACAATGGTTGCAATGGAGAAAAACTTCTCGTCAAGGGTATATTGCTTGGACACACTTTGTGGCAGAGCTTTATGAACGTTTTGAAACTGACACCAACCATTTGGGTCATTTGACAAAGTTGAAACAATCAGGAATAGTGGAAAACTTTATAGCTGCCTTTGAGTGCCTTGCTTTTTGGACAAAGGGCATGTCTGATGTTTTTTTCTGAGAGTGTTTTATCAGTGGCCTCAAGGATGAGATTCGGGCCCATCTCCTCATGGCTTGGCCTAAGAGTTGGGTGGAACTAAAAAAGATAAATAAGCACAACAGGTTGTATCTTCTCAAAACCAAAAATCGTCCTGTATCCCTCGCCCTAAACTAGTAAATCCCACTACTCCCTTGGCTCCACTAAGGATCCAAAAATTGACACAGGATGAAATGGTTGAATGCCAACTCAAAGGACTTTGTTATAACTATGATGACAAATATTTCCCAGGCCACATGTGTAAAGAACAAAATATTTTTATGGCCATCTCTGAGGATATCTCGGAAGAGGATGTAGAAACTCCCTTTGTGTTTGAGTCACCTGAATCCACTGACACAACCCCTCCCTCAGACCCTCCCGAAGTAGAACCAACTATTTCCCTCAATTCTCTCACTGGTTTCTTCACTCCCCAAACCCTCAATCTAATCAGTTACATCAAGCATCAAAAGCTCATCATTCTGGTTGATAGTGGCAACACCCATAATTTCATTCATCACCATTTTGGCCAAGAAACTCATTGCTACATCCATGCCATCAATAATTTCCAAATCATGATTGCCAATGTTGGTTCTAAGAAATGTGGAGGGCATTGTGAAAATGTGCGTCTCCAAATTGGTGACTACCACTTGAAATCCCATATGTTTTCTATCGACATGGGAGGTTGTGACATTATGTTGGGTGCAGATTGGATAAGGACTTTGGGTCCCATTCTCATGGATTTTAAAGACTTAACCATGCAATTCGACCAGGAGGGCCACCAATATAAGTTCCAAGAAATCACCCCCGGTTCACTGGAAATCATTAGTTCCCATCGCATGGAAAATCTGCTCAAAAAAGGTCATTCTGGTGTTATCGCCCAACTCCATGCCATACAAGCAACAAAGACACCCTTGGTCCTACAAGACCTCAAAGCCATCCTTTCTAAACATCAATTGTTCTTTTCCACTCCCTAAGTGGTCCCTCCTACCCATGGTGTTCATGATCATTCCATTCCCCTTGTACCCAGAATCCTTCCTCCAAATATCCATCTGTATTGTCACCCCTTTTCCCAAAAAAATGAAATTGAGAAAATGGTCCAGGAACTCCTTAATGTAGGTGTTATCCACCCTATTATGAGTCCTGTTATCACTCAGTTTGTAGTTTAGGTCAAGTGGCTACAAGGTAAGGATCAAATTGGTGTAACAGGAGCTTCCCCACCCATTGTCACCTCGATGGGGGGCTCTTTCTATTTAGGGTGGCAAATCCCAAGGGAGACATCCCTAGTAATCTGGGGTTTTGAAAGGGGCTAAGGTTTAAAGGATCAAGATGAGTTTTCCCTTCATAGAATACTGCCAAGAAGATAGTCAAGAGTGAAGAAACACCACATTAGAAGCACCTATTTGTGAGACAAAACAACAATAAAACTAATACATGCAAATAGTGGTTAATGCTTCAATTGTCAATGACTATCAAATACTTAATATACATAAGCATAAATAACAGTAATTGTTGACGAAGTCAATGATTGCAATAAAGGCTACGGCTTATAATATTACTTCTCAATAAACACTGGAAATGATATAACATTCAATGTATATAATCAATCTTTGAATTAACACCATGCATCAAATATCATTAAATGCTCATAAATAACAGGCTTGCTGCATCACTATGCTTACTAGAGGTGACGTCGACTTTCTTCTAGGGTTAGTTTGGTAGACAAAGAGGTGCACGTTTTGCAAATAGGCTAATGGAAATTATCAACACTTCAATGTTTATTGCTCGATGACCAAGCCACAACGTTTTCTATCAACCAAGAGTTCAAAAGAGGCATGACGTCATCATGAATCTAGGGTTAGTTAGACGCTAGGGTTAGTTAGGGTTTTAAATTTAAGAGGTTTGAAAGTGTTGTTTTGGCACAATAAACTCAATGTTAGAGAGATAGAATAGTGTCGTAGGGTATTATGGAGTCAAGAAGCAAGGCTAAGTATCGGGAGAATCTAAATCTAAGGACAAGAGAGTTAGGTTTTATGGTGCTGCAATGGTAGGGCCATGAAGTCAAAACCCTAAGGGGAGGAGGCTCATTCCGGTGTTGCTTAAGAAAATCCTCATGCTCCTCCCCCTTTCCTTAAAAATCCTTGGCAAAACGGCTAGCTTCAAAACATAAATCTAAGGGTGAAAGGTGTTGCAATAGCAAGGCCCTTCAAACCCTAAAGTCAAAACCCTAGGTGTAAATTTAATTAGGCCTAGGATGTCTTCTTTCTTCAAATTATGTTCAGAAAACTAACTCAGAAAAAGGGGAACTAGTGTAGCAACGGCTAGGCTATATCCTCCTTAATCAATGGCCAAAACAAGTTTCCTACCATGGGGACATATAACAAGGACCTACTAGTGTGCTTTCTACCTAGGGTTTCAATGATTAAGCAAAATAATAACAATGTAACAATATATGTAAGAGATTTAACCTACAACCATTCATTCAAGAAGTTTTGCATGAGAAATACAATTACAAATCAATGAAGATCTTATCAAACCCTAGTTGTAAACCTTCCAATGATAGAAAACACCATAAAAATGCCAAAGATGATCCTCCACAAGAGTAGCACCTCACTTCCAATAGAAAAATACCAAGACAAAGGACTAAAAATGATTCTCTCACAAGAGAGTGAGTTGTGTTATGTTAAAAATGAGAGGCAACGTCCTCTATTTATATCATCCTAATGACCTTTAATTACAAAACAGGTCATTTAAAACAGCCGACAAGGCTGACTAACAATATTACACTGTTTGTCACATTAAATGCTAAAAATGTCATAATATGAGCTCAAAAGGGAGATGTCAGGCCCCTCTGAGGGAGACATTGGCCCTTTTTGGGAAAGATCTGTTGGACCATGTTGTCATTGATGCCAATGGTTTGATTGATTGATGTCAAGTGATTGATTGATTTCAAAGGATTGATTGATTTCAAAAAATTGATTGATTGATGATTTATGTAATATAATATGTATTGTCCTTGATGAGAATGCATAGATGAAGATGGATCAATGAGTTGTCATTGATATATGATGAATATGGATTGATGTGGTTCCATTGGTATATGATGCATTGTTGGAAAAATGTATAGATGTCTCATTATTGTCTTATCATGATTGATAAGGTGTAAAAATGGATGAACTCCAAAGTGGTCCCCTTATGGTGAAAGCCCTCATGGGAAGATGCTTTATGGATTGAGTTATCCTAGAAGAAAGGTTGGAGGAGCCATGCTTGTATGAGGAATATCGAGATGAAGATCAAGGAAATTGTTGTTGAAACTATCCTAGATGGATAGTGCTTGTCATGCCATTTCTGGTGGTATGTGGAATGTCACATAACTCCTCCTGGTTTGAGAGTTATGGCCTTACGAAGATGAAGGACCCTCACATGAAGGCTTGAAGCCCCCAAAGTCAAAG
>ML792299.1:59649-73551 GCA_009831015.1 Picea engelmannii | reverse complement strand
CCCCCTCAAGGTACAATGTATATAAAAAGAAGAATTACAATTGCTAGGAAATGGTATCCTTCACACCAAGACGACCTCGCAAAGAATGGAATTTTGGTTCAGTGGAGGTCTTGGTGAAAATGCTTGTCGTTTGCTTTGCTGAAGGATAGAATTGTAAGTCGATGATCCCCTCATGTACTAAGTCCTAGATGTAGTGCATGTGGATCTCGATGTCCTTTTTCCGCTGCCTCTGATCTTGATCTCTACAGAACTTCAGAGTGCTCTGGTTGTCACACCAGATGACAATCTATTGATGAAACTGACTGCCCAACTTAGTGAGAAAATGTTGTAGCCACATAGCCTGAATGGTTATGTTAACTACCCCTATGTACTCTGCCTCGGCTGAAAATAGAGGAATGGCGGATTGCTTCTTGCTCGACCAATAGATAGGCCCAAAAACAATACTAAGTGAGTAACCAGATGTGGACTTGCGATCAATGTTATTTCCAGCCCAGTCGGAATCAGTAAACAAAATGATATCTAATGTAGAGTTTGTTGCATAATGAATCCCAAAGGTGATGGTTCCCTGTACGCATCAAAGGATATGCTTTGCATCTTTCCAATGTAGCTCATGTGGCTCTTGCATGAACCTAGAAACAACACCAACTGCATATGAGAGGCCTGGTCTAGAGTGTGTCAGATACAACAAGCGGGTATGAATGACGGGTCTTGAGACCATCTTACAGACATTCTAAAATGACAATTAGATGAGGTTCATTTGACTTTGTTAAACCATGCATGCTTTTTCTTAACGATTTACAAAATTATATTGCTCATACGGACAAATATAGATTAGGCATAATGAAAGACATCAAAATCAGAACCCATTTCTAGCAATCCTATTCAGTACTCCGATGGGGTAATTATGGCATCTAAGAAATATCCTTCCTAGGCAGAATGGCCCCATTTCCCATGATCCTATTGAGTACCCTAATGGGTTTTCCTAGTTATACCACAGGCCGGTACCCGCTGCCAGTAGACCTATTCAGTATCCCGACGGGTTAGTCTCTTACACCCATTTTCCATCAAAGGCTCTTATCCCAATATTTACCCTTAAGATAAAATTTATAGATTTCTTTCGCATGGGCTATTGGGGGAGCATCTTTGAAAACCTTTTTATAGGATGGGATGGTATTGGGTTGGAAGATATTTTATAGATTGCCCATAAAATATTGTTCGTATGAAAAATAGACTTATGTATTGAGATTAGTTGAAAGACATATCATGGTCAAACTTACTTAACGTGTGGTGGATGAGGCCATGAGAGAATGACCTAAAGGTGCCTCTAGTCCCCAAGTTCATCTTCCCCATATAATATTGTGTTCCCTCACAAGTATAAGTTTCATTTACTCTCCTGCTACTATTTGATAAGAATGCTTGAATAACAAGTTCTTATATGAAACTAGGATGTACAAGTTACCTATGGGCATCATTATGCAGACCTTAAATATTTTTTAAATCCCCATAATATTTTAAAGACTAGGCTTATGAGCAACTGTTATTATTAATAGTCAGAAATATGTATGTAATAATAAGAAGAAATATCCTAAGTTGTTTTGGTTTTTGATGTTATATCACCAATATTATCTTCATCTCATTTCATTTATTTGAAAAGAAACACGAAACATGTTGCATTTATTTAGAACTAGGTTAACTATCATGCAACTTTTACTCTATCCTACCTAAGAACAAGAGATTATATTTCATGTGTAAAAATATTCAATATTTCCAATGTAACCATGTGCATAACAGGTGTAGAAACACATTCATACTAGGGTTTGAAATATAATATCTAATGTATACCAAAATAAGAAGAACCAGCTTCTTTGATGATGATGTGGAGAGTGGTGCTTCAATCTTGTTGTTGTCTGGAACCAATGTTCAATGTAACCTTCATGCTCTTGGTTCACTTCCTCATTTACACCACTCTGCATGTCTCCCTCTATCATGCCACACAAATCATGTTCTTTGGGATGGTTTGGCTCCTATATGCATACTGGATATAGGGATATGCATGTCAAGAACTCCTCGATATTAGGTTCTATTGGTGGCTCTCCATCGAATGTAGTCCATGATTCTTCAGTATCTCCTATAGGTTGGAAAGACTGATTACAAAAGGATTTTAGATCTTCTTATGGATGTAGCTCATGGAACTCTTCTTCTTCTATCACTTCCGGAGAGGCATATAGGTTCTTGACTATTGTCAAGATTTTCCCTTCCTGAGAGGTAGAGATCCCAACTACTGCTAGGATTTGAGAGAGTTTTATTAAAATCTTGATCATATTTGAGTTCTTGTTGTTGGTTGATGGGCCCTATTTCAAACATGGATTACTGTAGAGGGGGGTTTTTACAGTTCCCAATTTTTTTTTAAAAACCCTAAAGAAATAAAAAGAAGAAAACCAAAATAAAATGTAAGGAAACCAATTATATACTCGAAGTGCCACCATGCTACTAGGACCCTTTTGTCACCAAGTTATATGTTCACACAAGTTAGCTTCCCTTCTCATATATATAAAAAATGGCTAATGATAAAAAAAAAACAAATTCTAACTACTGAAAGGAAGAGGACAACCTAAATTTGGAGTAACCCCACTAAATTGGTTGTGTGGGCTCTTCCCTCATGTATTACCATCTTCTCTCTGCCCTTAGGTCGACCTTAAAATCACACCACACTTGCATGAAAATAAGCACACTTGCATGAAAGGAACACTCAAGTCTTTGGAGAAATAAAAGCAACCTACCTCTGCTCTAATCTCTTTAGCACCTCCCCGACAACGACGCCAAAATGTTGGGGCTATATATATGCACTATTAATTACCACATTTAATTATCAATCGGGGATCGTAAGCTTCCAGGTGCAGGCACAAGAAACACAGGATCAAATCCTAGTCTAGCCTAATCTAAAGCCGACAAAACATTCTTCAAAACCACACTGCAAGAAATTAACACTAAGGATTCATCACTGGGATGTAGGTATAACTTAGTGCTATAAAGGCTTATATCATAGTCTTTCATGCACTCAGGGTGATGTTTGTGTGATTAATCATGAGTAGCATACTTAAGTTTCTTGTCCTTCAATGGATTCCAGTAGTGGTTAGCTATGCTACAAGAAAACTAGATTAAAAGATAATGAAGACAATCTGAAAATAACTTGTAAACAAATGAAACTAAAACTTCAAGAAAATTCTTCAAATGGATACAACAATAATGATGAAATATACCTAATAGAATAATGGATCGATCGAATGAATGAAAATATGTAACAATGATCTATATGAAGAGGAATAGATGGAAGGAAATACACTCTGTGTTTTCTGTGTTCAATGGATTGCAGATGTGATAAAATCTTCTAATTAATTCCAAGAACAGAATTTTAGAGTGAAAGTAGAGGAATATAAGAAGAATAGTTTTAACTCTTTGTGTGTTATATATTATTGGAATAATGAGAACAATTCACAAAGAATTATTGAGAGCTAGAATGGAAATGATCTACCTCTATAACCAATCTCGAAACAACTCAAATCTAGGCACAATTGATTAGAGAGGGTTTATGTTTATTGATGTAATGTTGGGTATGATGGAATTGATTTCTTGTGAATGTAAGTTGATATATGGTTAATCGATTTGTATGACGAAAATGGAGGCATGGTTATTAGAGAGAATGGCAATAGGATAGGAGAGAATTGGAAGAGGGAATCATGCTCAAAGTGTAGTGAGTTTAGAAAAATGACATCGTTGTAAGTTGCAATTATGATTTGGGAAATGCAATCAGTGGAAACAAAATATTTAGAACAGAGATATGAAACCTAATGTGAAGGTACGTGGAGACATAATTTGGGGTGTTCTTGAACATGTACTCATACTCTGAAATCAAATTGCACATACTATTGGAAATAAGTGTGTTAGAACCTAATAAACATAAACAGAGAAGCAAAAGAAGGAAGTGATAAATACAATGGGAGAGATGGAACATTATTGCATACCCTTGAAGAATCAATCATGAGTATTTAATGAACATGAATTCATAAAACTAAATCAAATTGTAGTCACACAAAGGATGAATTGAAATTAAAATGTAAGTAAGCTAGAAATGCAATTAACTAAATCCTAATTACTATGCAAATTAAATAATAAACAAAACCAACACATACCAGGTTGAGGGGGGGCCTACCTCACCTAGCATGTGTGGCTAGAGAAGCTTACAAAACCAAGGATTAATCATGCTCAATGACTAATAACATCAACACTTCCTTATTCAATTCAAATTCATAAATTTACAACACCTTTCTTATAGATCCAAATCTCTCCATATGAGAAAATACTAACATAATGATGATAATAATTCCTTCTCCTCACTCAGTCTCATGAGGCTTATTTATACATGAAGAATCATTGAGGAGTGGATGGGACCGAATCCCAAAGCTCTGATTTCAAAATTTATAATTTTAGATAAAATCCTCAAAAATCGGGGTTTTATTGCAATTTGGGCAGATTCGAGTTAGGCCCCCACCCATATCTTCCAAACCAATTCAAATTTTGAAAAACTTCCTTCTCCTTACTCAACTTTCTGTATTATAGACAGAACCCATTTCGTATAATTTCTAGATTTGATGCCACCTGCACGAAATTTGAGGTGCAAGTTGGTAGTTTGAGATTTTTGCTAATTTTTGCATAATCATTCCCCTTGAGATGGAGGTCAACACGGGCATGTTGGGTGAATTATGACTCACTTTTCTGCATGAAAACATCATTCTGGACAAAACCCATGTCCCCTATTGTCCTCTAGAAGCTTTCCAAAATTTCTAATTATTTCTAGTATCAGATTGTTGTTGATGCTCATAGCAGATGACCTGGAGCATTCTGGTACCGGATGGTTTCTGGAACATTCTAGTATTGGATGTGTTGAATTGTGAGTATCGTATGATATGGAGTGTGAGTACCAGATGACATGGACTATGGGTATTTTATGACTTGTAGAACCTTCTGGTACCAGATGACGTGGAGCATCGGATGAGCACAATATTGGTACCAAACGAACTGAGTACTGGATGACATGGAGTGTGTGTAGCAGATGACATGGTGCATGGGTGTAAGATGACTGTGTAGGTACCGGATGACTGTGTAGGTACCGGTTCACTGTAGAGACTTCTGGTACCGAATGACTTGGAGTATCGGATGACCTGCAATGTGGGTACTGGAACATGGACAATGCATATATCGGAACTTGAATAACAAAGAACATGTTGTTGGGACATAGAAACATAGGGTTAAACCATCATCAAAAAAACTATTGTATAATCATCCTTTTAATCACTAAAAATATGGAAAATTATGTATTAACCACATAGGATGAATAACAAGAGATAATGGAGGTTTATGGTCTAATTAACGATATATTATTGATGAAATGCAGGGAGAAATTGTAATGATGAGTGTATTTGTATGGCGGAAAGTATCAAAAAACTAGATCTCAACACACCCCCAAAACCAAAGATTTGCATGTCCTCATGCAAACAAGGTGAATAACTTATGATACTTTGCTTATCGATTTATGCGACATTGTTTATTTTGATTAGGTGTTAATTCTTATAGAATGACACTTTGGAAACCATCATGGATTGATTTCAAACAAAGAAACAAAATTATCATAAAAATGGAGGACAAGCAGTTGATGAGGTATCAAAGTAATGGTGAATGGTGTGCATATTGAGAATGGTTTATAAAATGTTGATGATGGTGGCCTTATGAACTTGGACATCAATTTTAAGACCAATATTTACTTTGTGGTTCTTTGTTTGGATAGGAAACAGTTACTTCATCCTCTTTGACATGACTTAAGAATGCTTTATGATGTACGAAGAGAAGACACTATAGATGTTGCTTTGTATTTATTTCCTTTTCATTACTTGGTCTTATCATCATAGTATATTGTTCATTATGACAAGTGGAGTGAAGATGGAGGGTTTAATGAGTAGTTGTGATAATGCATAGTGGAGGGTGGAGTGGGTAATAGTGGCTATGCATCATGTTTTCCAAGTTCTTAGTAAGTTAAAAATATGTGTACCAGTTTTACCTCAAGTTACCCTTGCTTTGAATTATAATGCATGTTGAAGTGTAAACTATGCAGAACATGACGAAATGTCTGCAAAATGATGATGCAGGTTGTTGAAATTTGAAGATGAAGTGGAGCAAGGTTGAGAACTGATGGATATCTAGGAGAGAGTTGATGAATGTTGATTTGTTGAGATTCCTTATGTCTCTCCCTCCCCCAAACTCGTTGGTTTGCATGTCCTCATGCAAAATCTCATTAGCACATAAAATTTCTACAAGCTGAAAGTGGACTATGTGGAACTGGTGCATGTTGACAGAAGGAGAGAAATGAAGTTTTCCAGAGCCAAGAGATGCTGAAAATATCCTACAAAAATTACCCTCGAAAAAGATTTAAATTTATGTATTGTTGGTACAGGAACCTACTAGTTTCTCTACCAGCAGTACCGGAACAGAAAAATCTAAAAGAACTAAACCAATGCTATTATTATGAGAGAATAAATATACATTTATGCCATGCTTAAAGAAACAACCAAAAACTAAACTTTATTCGTGCTTGTAAATTTGGAAATGAAATTTATTTTAAAATATTACAAGCATAAAGGAAACTTTTGAATTACTTATTACATACGATTTCCTCAATCATTAACAGTTATATGCTCAAGAAACCATGTGAATAATGATGGGGGGTTTTTCCTCTCATCCTTGAACAGGAAAACATGAGGAGATAAATGGTCTTTGATAAATGATAAACCGATAGGAAACCAACCATCCTTGTTTGATTTTTTAGATAATTTCTATCATTCAAGTGATATTGATAAAGTTTGCATTTGAGTTTATTAGACTCCTACACTTATGGGTCCCACCTCTACGACAATGACATCCTGGGTATGAATGACGGGTCTTGAGACCATATTACGAACATTCTCAAATGACAATTAGACGAGTTTCATTAGCCTTTGTTCAACCATGCATTCTTCTTCTTAATGATTTCCACAAGTATATTGTTCATACGGACAAATATAGATTAGGCATAATGAAAGACATCAAAATCAAAACCCATTGCCAGCAAGCCTTTTCAGTACATTGTTGTTGATGTTGGTACTAGATGACCTCGAGAATTCTGGTACCAGATGGTTTCTGGAATATTCTAGTATTGTATGTGTTGAATTGTGAGTACCATATGATATGGAGTGTGAGTACCAGATGACATGGACTGTGAGTACCAGATGACTTGTAGAACCTTCTAGTATCAGATGACTTGGAGTACCATATGAGAACAGTATTGGTACCAGATGAACTGAATATTGGATGACATGGAGTGTGGGTACCAGATGACATGGATCATGGATATCGGATGACTGTGCAGGTACCGGATGACTATGCAGGTACCGATTGACTATAGAACCTTCTGGTATCGGTTTACTTGGAGTACCAGATTACCTGTAATGCGGTTACCGGAACATGGACAATGCATATATCGAAACCTGAACAATACATAACATGTTGCTTGGATATAGAAACATAGGATGAAACCATCATCGACAAAACTATTGTATAATCATCCTTTTAATCATTAAAAATATGGAAAATTATGTATTAACTACATAGGATGAATAACAAGAGATAATGGAGGTTTATGGTTTAATTAACGATATATTATTGACGAAATGCAGGGAGAAGGTGTAATGATGAGTGTACTTGTATGGCAGAAAGTATGACAAAACTGGAGCTCAACAACGTGCATGGGGGAAGCACTGATACAAGAAGAAGAAATGGAAAGAGAAGTGGATAAAGGAAAGGAGAAGGAATCCTTGGACCCAATTATGATGGATGAATACCATATCAAGCGGATCATGGAAACAACTCGAAAGACGCGTAGTGGAGTACCCTACCAATATAAGTTGAACACCAAGAAGAGAGTTGTAGCCATGAGGGAAGGCTTGGAAAATGATGAAGAGGAGGTAGAGGATCTTCAGGTTGTGGAGAAGATTGAGGAAATCTTGCGTGTAACATATGAGAGGAAGACAAGAGGTTCCAGAGTAGGAATGAAAAGAAGCACTCCTATACATATCAGTGTTAGTGTGGAACCTATAAACCTATGTGTGACTAATACACCAAGAAGAACACCACCATTTAGACAACCAAATTTTGGGAGAAGGAATACAGCAAGAAGTACATCTACACAAAAAACAACAACTTGGGGAGCCAATTCAAGAAGCATTAGTTAAGTATATCCACTGCATGGATGTAGTAGTTCAATATTCAGGATGGCATCACATTCTCCCACCACGAATTTACCATAATTCAAAGGAGAAGCGTCAAAGGATCCAAACAAGAACCTGTTTATTTGTGAAAATATATGGGAAGCAAAACAGATCACAGACGAGGACACTAAACTTGCATAGTTAGCTATCACTCTAAGAGATCATGCACTGGATTGTTACATGAGTTTAGCTGCAACAATTCACTAGGGACAAGCAGGACAATTGGAGATATTAAAAAGATATTGATAAATGAGTTCCAGAAGCCTAGTTTAGAAGATCAATACATGAACGAGATGATAGAGATTAGACATCAACCAAGAGAATCTGTATGTGAGATTGACTATAGATTCAAACGATTGAAGGGAAAGCTAAAGTATTTCATGTCAGATATGTAACATAGGCATATGTTTGTCAATTCACTTCTACCACACTTGAAATACCCATTGCGACAACATAAGTTTCAGACACAAGTAGAGGCTCTACAACCATCCCTACAATCGAAAGAGAACCAATATCAGAAGACAGATCCATCCATAGAGGAGCTGAAGGAGGATCTCAAGAACTTAACATTCTAGGTAAACCAGAACAAAGGTAAGGAAAAAAGAGAAGTTGTTCATTTTGTTCACACATTAGAAGGGATCCCAACAAACTGGTATATAGACTAGGAATTGCGCAGAGAAACTACAAACTGGACAGTATTAAAGCATAACTTTACAACCACTTTCTCATTTGAGCATGAGAACCCCATCATAGAATCAACACTTAAACAAATCAGAGGGGTGATATTCATTAAAGAATTGAAAGTTGAACTCATAATAGAAGAACAAGAGAAAAGCAGACAGACAATAAAGGAACTACTTTCATGTTATCATATGCAGAAAGAAGCATTAGATGAAGATGCCCCGTGAAACATTCAGATCACGGAATTTGAAGGAGAAAGAGAAGTGGAATTTCCACCTCTAGAATCCAAATTATTTTTTGTATCGATCAAGGTGAAGAAAGTCAACATCGGGACAGTTGAGAATCCCAAAATGGCCAACATTGGAGACTAATGGAATGAGGTAACAGTGGAAGGCATAACAAAGTTATTGCATGAGTACAATGATCTGTTCCCAACAATGTTCACAGAAATAAAATGAATAGCAAGAGAGCTAGGTGAAATGAATATACCTCTCAGAGCTAAGGAAAGACCGATAAGACATCAAACTTACAAACTAAACCCAATATATAAGCAAAAATTCAAAGCCGAAATCGATAAGATGTTGGAGGTTGGAATCATAGAACTTGTAGAGGAATCTGAATGGGTAAGCCTGATGGTGGTTCAGGATAAAAAACAGGGAGGGATAAGGATATGTGTCGACTTGAGGAAGTTGAATGATGTGTTCCTACATGACCTATTCCCTACTTATTTCATAGATGAGGTGTTGGAGAACGTAGGAGGACATGAGGCTTATTCATTCACCGAGGGAGTCTTGGGATACCATCAGATGAAGATATCCCTAGAAGACAAATACAAGACCACTTTTTCCAAGGAATGGGGATCCTACCAATAAACAGTCACGTCATTTGGAATGGAGAATGCACCAGCAAAAATTTTCAGAGTAGTCATAGCTACATTCAAATAATTCATCCCCCAATTTCTAGAGGTATATTTGGATGATTGGACAACCTATAGTCTGTCGAAAGACCATGTAGGGGTATTGAGGCTGATGTTAGAAATATGCAGGCAGTGTCAGATATCATTAAACATCAATAAGTGCATCTTTGGAACACCTTTTCAGATACTATTGGGCCATATAGTATGCAAACAAGGCTTGCTAGTAGATCCTACCAAGATTGCATTAATTGTTAATCTACCCCCACCAAAATCAGTCTTTCATTTAATATCAACATTGGGACACATGAGATACTATAGGAAATTTATAAAAGGGTATGCATAGATGACTGCGCCAATGAAGAAATTGTTAAGAAAAGACAACAAGTTTCAATGGAATGGGGACTGTCAGTGAGGATTGGATACCCTAAAAGAGAAGGTGGTAATTGCACCAATACTAGTATTCCCAGATTGGGAAAATACATTCCATGTGAATGTAGATGCATCCGCCATAGCACTTGTAGCTATTCTAGCATAGCCAGGATCAGGAGAATTGGACTATCCTATAGCATTCGCTAGCAGAAAACTATCAGAATCAGATCATAATTACAATACCACGTAGAGAGAAGGCTTAGCTATGGTCTATGGGATTCAAAAGTTCAAACATTACTTATTGGGAAAGAATTTCAAGATGTTGATAGACCATTAAAATCTCAAATACCTCATCAACAAGCCAGTGTTAAGGGGGAGAATTTGTAGATGGTTATTGTTCTTCCAGGAATTTGACTTTGAAGTGATAGTCAAATTAGGGAAGTTGAATGCAGGACCTGATCACCTGTCGAGGATCACTAATGGAGAGGAACCTACAAATATAGAGGAAAAATTTCCTGATGCACAGTTATTTTTAGTGCAAGTAGTCGATGAATACTTCACAAACATCATTCAATACTTGAGTACAGAGACTGCACCACAAGAATTCAACACTGCGCAGAAGAAAAATCTGGTAGTCAGGGATGCAAACTATTAGTTGATTGTCGAACACTTACACAAAATGGGTGCATATAACATCTTGAGAAGAGGTGTGATAGAACATGAAATACCTAGGATTTTAGCATAAGCTCATGAGGGAATAACAGGATAACATTATGAAGGAAAAGCTACTACGCAAAAGGTATTTCACGCAAGAATATCTTGGCTGACTGTTAACAGAGACTCAAAGGACTACTGCCAGAGATGTGATGTATGTCAGATGGTTGGTAAACTGAATAGAAGGGATGAGAAGCCTCTAATACCACAAGTAACCTTGCAAGTATTCAACAAATGGAAAATAGATTTTGTGGGACCGATTAACCCACCAACAAAAAGGTCAGGAAAAAGGTACATTATTACTGTGACATAGTACTTAACAAGATGGGTAGAAGTAGCACCAGTAAAATTTTGTAGCATAGAGACAACAACACACTTCTTGTTTGAGCAAGTGATCACTAGATTTGGATGCCCAAGGATTTTGATGAGTGACCAAGGAAGTCACTTCATTAACAACACTATTAAAGCTATGACTAAGGAGTTTGAAGTTTATAATCAAAAGAGTACACCATATCATCCACACGAAAATGTAACAGTGGAATCCTTTAACAAGATCCTCGAGAATTCACTGACAAAGATCTGCAACGTTAATAGGGACGATTATAACTTGAAGATACCAATAGTACCATGGGCATACAAAGCCACATGCAAAAAATTGACAGGGAAGACACCATTCAGATTGGTGTATCGACAAGAAGCAGTGGTTCCATCAGATATTTTGGTAGCTAGTCTATGTGTAGCAACAATTACCAACGTGATAGAGAAAGGTGCATTACAGGAAAGGCTAAGTCAGTTGATGATCATGGAGGAAGATAGGATTCTAGCAGGGTTTCACCAAGAAGTACAGAAAGAAAGGGACAAATCTTGGCATGACAGACACATCAAGAATAAAAACTTTAAGGAGGGAGACTTAGTCTTGGTATATGACAGTAAATCTCTTCAACACCCAGGAAAACTCAAGATGCATTGGTTGGGACCATACGAAGTAAATACTATCACAGATGGGGGATTTGTACAGTTGAAGGATTTAAGAGGAACATAACTCAGAGGGATGATCAATGGGAGTTGACTGAAGCTATATAGGGACATTCAACCTCCTAGAAAAAAAAATTATAACTAAGCACAACAACGGAGGGGTTACCACGCTAGGCATCAAAAGATAATAAACAAAGGGGTAGCGTGCTGAAAAGAGAATGTTCACGAGCACTCAGAAATGTTAGCGTGACGAAGAAAGGACCAAACAAGTAGAAACAATGGAAATGGAAGGTATGGAAAATAGGCACCAACGGACGAATACTATCAAAATTGGATGATAAGAATGATTGATGGGATGCCGCATTAATCACACCAACTGGTGACAACAAGGGAATTCAATGGAAAATACGTGGGAAGAGCCAGTTCATTCAAAACACAAATTGGGTAATGTCTATGAGAAGTTTCACACGATTCCCATATAAGGTAATCATGTGGGGATCAGAAGGGTTATTGTGACATTGAGAAAATCATAGAGCGAGAGAGTATACAGAGAAAAGAGAAAGTTTGCAGAACTTACAGAGCCAACTAAGCTCGACAGAGAACATTTTTACCACCATGGAACCATGCAATATAGGAGCATTGAGCCAAGCCTGCAGACGAACTCGAAGCAACCTCAGAGCACCTAAAAAACAACAGGGAAGCAAATAGAAACCACCTCAGCCTCCAAAATTCATCAAATTGGACGAAATCCCGTCACCCAATATGGAACCAGAAAACCCAACAGGAAACACTAGTGGGAATGGATATTGATATGTTGGAAGTAGGACATAGCCAACAAACCCGGGATGTAGGAAATCCTTTTCTCTTTGAAATACCTGAAGAACCCTTGAGGGTTAATGGCATGGTCCCGAACCAGACAGAAATGACCACGCCTGAAAGGTGACAAACAACCATGCCGAAGCATCCACAGGAGGGCATAGTAGAAGATGCCACTGACTAGGCAGAGACATATGCATAAGAGAGAACAATGGACGTTGGAACCTTGAGTCATCCACCACAATGGAAGGGAAAAAATCTAGTAGCAAGATCATTGTGTAGGCAAGTTGCCACAACCATAGTCTTACTGTGCATTTCGGAAGGGGTGCGTGTCGCGGGTAACCTGTTAGGCTACGTGGAAAAACTATGGTACTCAGATCACAATGTGACCGACATAGTGTTATTGGACTAATCAGTAGGTGATAACACTAACATATCTCCCTAGATCCACCTATATCTAGAACAAAACACACCAGAACATGATGCTTTCCTTAAGTTTTAGATATTGAATTTACTAACTAAAGAGGGATGAGTTACATACTATTTAAATGTCACTTCCTCTCGCCATCACCATCCTAGCTTCGTTTTAGCGCTCATACGATGATGAACCTGCAAAAGAATGCAACCAACCAAAGTGATATCAATAGCATAAACTCAATATAAACCTATGTATGTGATCAAGGAATCATACAATAAAACACAACAAGTTTTATAGGAAAGAATCATATTACTGTATCATATTAAATGTGAAAGAGAGATTACAACCATGGCCTTGATGTCGTAAGGTCCCTTCCAACTGTCCTTCATTCCCCACACACTTTCACTCCAATAATTATGAGAGAACAGGTCTGATAATATTCACAATCTATCTTGACAAAGCAAATCTCAAAGGCACTCTAATCCAAGCTAATCCTAAAAGCTCCAAGGCTAACCAAAGATAAATTTCTCCATGAGAACTCCTCTCCTTTTATAAGTTGAAGAGGATAAGGTGAGGAGGTTAGGATGATCCCACTAAATCATGAAAGCGAGTAAGATCCAAACCATTCGGATGCCACCTCACCATAGAAGTTTCTCCTT
>ML792299.1:47811-59599 GCA_009831015.1 Picea engelmannii | reverse complement strand
TCATGAAAGCGAGTAAGATCCAAACCATTCGGATGCCACCTCACCATAGAAGTTTCTCCTTCTAGAAGATTCGAGAAAATGCTTGTTTTTCCCACGTGTAGGCATTCTCGCACCCTGCCTATAGAGAAACCTGTGAACATATTGCACCCTAGCTATGGCGCAACCTGCGAGAATCAGGCATTATCACACCCTGCCTATATAGCAACCTACAAACTTCCTTTTTTACAGGGTTTTTACAAAGGAAAATGCAACTTCTTTTCTCAAGAAAAGTTCTTCTCCCTTCTCTCTTCAGGAACTCAGGCCACTGACCCCTCTGAAGGAAACAGATAGGTTTACATCATTAATAGTCATAGGGATGATGAAAATAATGTGTAACAGAGAGCCCCCCAAAGTATGAAGTTAGAACAGAGTGATAGCTGAAATACTTTGTCGAGTGTGTGTAGGGAACAAGAAACAGTCGGTCGGAAACTTGCCAACAAAGAAGGAAATGCAGTACAATAATATATCATCACTGAGGTAGGCATTCCCATACTCAGAATACAAATGACTCAAAGCATAAATGTCGACATGCGAAGATCCATGTCAAGTAAGACAGGTCATGGCCACCAAACATACACTGTGGATCCATGCCGATATGACTCAAATCTGAACATAGCCACCCAAAAATACATTGTGGATCTATGTGTTTTGGACTCAAATTTGAACATAGCCACTAGACTTACAATGTGGATCTATGCAATAGTACACTGAATATACTCCAATGCAACCTGGATCTATCAGAAAATATCTAGGGTCTTCATCTCCGCCACTCTATAGTATGAATCTAACCATGTGAATACATGTGTTGAAGTCGAACATGGTAGAAACCACTTGATTACAGGTTATTAGTGTATACCATTAACAAGTGCGAGGGAAATCATTATTAATGTCAATGACCCCCAAGGTACACTAGTACAATCCAATGAATCTGAATCAATGAGCTAAAGTCGAACACTCGACGAAATCTCCCGATCAAGGGTCAATAATGAAAACCCACTGTTGAAAGCGAGGAAACCTGCCATTGAGGCATGCAAGTTCCAAGGTACCAATTAGTTTCTAAGTCTAATTCCTGGATAATGAGTTGAAGTCGATAGGAAAAGACTCATCACAAGAGGGCCTTAATGTATCCCACATCAATGACAAAAAACAGGTAACAAGATAATGTATCCAATAATTCTGAGAGCATAGATCTAATAATATTCACAATCTATCTTGACAAAGCAAATCTGAAAGGCACTCTAATCCAAGCTAATCCCAAAAGCTCCAAAGCTAACCAAAGATAACTTTCTCCATGATAACTCCTCTCCTTTTATAAGTTGAAGAGGATAATGTGAGGAGGTTAGGATGATCCCACTAAATCATGAAAGTGAGTAAGATCCAAACTATTCGGATGCCACCTCACCATAGAAGTTTCTCCTTCTAGAAGATTCGAGAAAACACTTGTTTTTCCCACGTGTAGGCATTCTCACACCCTACCTATAGAGAAACCTGCGAACATCTTACAACCTAGCTATGGTGCAACCTGTGAGAATCATGCATTCTCACACCCTGCCTATATAACAACCTATGAACTTCCTTTTTTACAGGGTTTTTACAAAGGAAAATGCAACTTCTTTTCTCAGGAAAAGTTCTTCTCCCTTTTCTCTTCAGGAACTTAGGCCACTGACCCCTCTGAAGGAAACAAATAGGTTTACATCATTAACAGTCATAGGGCTAACGAAAATAATGTGTAATAGAGATCCCCCCAAAGTATGAAGTTAGAACAGATTGATAGCTGAAATACTTTGTCGAGTGTGTGTAGGGAATAAGAAATAGTCGGTCGAAAACCTGCCAACAAACAAGGAAGTCGAACATGGTAGAAACCACTTCATTATCGGTCATTAGTGTATATTGTTAAAAAGTGCGAGGGAAATCATCATTAATGTCAATGACCCCCAAGGTACACTAGTACAATCTAATGAATGTGAATCAATGAGTTGAAGTCAAACACTTGATGGAATCTCCCGATCAGGGGTCAGTAATGAAAACCCACTATTGAAAGCGAGGAAACCTGCCATTGAGGCATGCAAGTTCCAAAGTACCAATTAGTTTCTAAGTCTAATTCCTAGATAATGAGTTGAAGTTGACAGGAAAAGACTCATCACAGGAGGGCCTTAATGTATCCCACATCAATGACACAAAACAGGTAACAAGATAATGTATCCAATAATTCTGAGAGCACAGATCTGATAATATTCACAATCTATCTTGACAAATCAAATCTCAAAGGAACTCTAATCCAAGCTAATCCCAAAAGCTCCAAACCTAACCAAAGCTAAATTTCTCCATGAGAACTCCTCTCATTTTATAATTTGAAGAGGATAAGGTGAGGAGGTTAGGATGATCCCACTAAATCATGAAAGTGAGTAAGATCCAAACCATTCAGATGCCACCTCACCATAGAAGTTTCTCCTTCTAGAAGATTCAAGAAAACGCTTGTTTTTCCCACATGCAGGCATTCTTGCACCCTGCCTATAGAGAAACCTATGAACATCTCGCACCCTAGCTATGGTGCAACCTGCAAGAATCAGGCATTCTTGCACCCTGCCTATATAGCAACCTGCGAACTTCCTTTTTTACAAGGTCTTTACAAAGGAAAATGCAACTTCTTTTCTCAGGAAAAGTTCCAACTTGTCATAGGAGGGCCTTAATGTATCCCACATCAATGAAACGAAACAGGTAACAAGTGATTCAAGACTGACTCAGGGACGGTCGACACAATAGAAGGCTTAAAGACTATAGAAATGGCCGACGCAATAGAAGGCTTTTCAGGTTGGACATCTTTTTGAACATATTGACAACACGACAATCGTCTTGGAAATATTGTCTCAACAACAAGGATCACAGACCAATTTGTAATCTTATAAAGGAGTATGAACAAGAGATGAGTGGATTTTCCAACCTAGACACAAGGTGAGTGAAAAGGTGTCATGTTCAAAAGAGACTCTTCCACATAATACAGGTTTCGATACATTTCTTTCCCAATTTTTTCCCCACCATTTCTGGCGAGTACCTATTTATTTTTACGCAAGCTTGAGGAGGATAACATATGCTTGTCAATTTAAGCTCATCCTTCGGACGAGTCCCTCTGAGCATGTTTAACGAACCCTAGGAAGGAGTGGTTCTGTCCCATTGCGGGTCTGTCGATGTTTGTTTAACGAGTCCAAAGATAGAAAACTCGAAGGTTTTTCATGATTATAGAGTCTGGAAAAACACTTAAAACAGAAATCTCTCAGTTCCTTTTTCGTAAAGTAGTCTGATGAGACCAAAAAAGAGATAAAGTATCGCTCAATAGATGTTTTCTTCAAATACTTTAACGAGCGTGAAAAGAACAAGGTCGCTCAGAAATCTTTTCATGTTTAGAGAGTCTGAAAAGAGCTTAAATGGAACTCCAAGGGGTTCCTTTTTCGTATAACCTTTACGAGTTCGAAAAAGTGATAAAAGTATACTCGGTTACATTCTCACTTATTTACGAGCACGAGAAAGAACAAAGACTAAGCTCGACAACTTATTCTCATGTATTTACGAGCATGAGAAAGAACAAAGACTAAGCTCGGTAACTTATTCTCATGTATTTACGAGCATGAGAAAGAACAAAGACTAAGCTCGGGATTGTTTTCATTTTTACGCAAGCTTTAAAACAAAACACAACTATGCTTGGACCTGGTTTTATTTTTGCACAAGCTTGAACTAGAGGAAAATATGCTTGAGGTAAGTGGTTTCATTTTTACACAAGTTTGAACCATAGAAAACTATGCTTGTGACTTCCCAATGCATAACACAGGGATGGTTGGTACTTAGCCCCCAGCTTAAGAAGCTAGCATCTCAACCTCAGCATGAAGTCCAGAGGCTGAGGCAAATGCCCCCCAAGATTCGTTTCATCCAACTACAAAGGAGAATGAAATGAAGCTTCAAATACTAGACGTAGGACTTGACTCAAACAGAGAGGGGGAAAACTATTTCATTTTTTAATGAGCTTGACATAGAAACAAGAACTATGCTCGTAACCTATGTTTCATTTTTTAACGAGGTTGCCACAGAGATGAAAAAAACTATCCTCGTAAGGGGTTTCATTTTTTAACGAGATTGAAATCAAAAAGCCATGCTCAAGGCTGGTTTCATTTTTAAATGAGCTTGAAATCATAAAATCATGCTCAAAGACCTTTGTTTCATTTTTTAACGAGGTTGCCTCAGAGACGCAAAAACTATCCTCGGCTCTCTTCTTGATCACGGGTTCCAAGAGGACAATGCTCTGGAAAGACACTATGTCAAGGGACAAAACTCAGTCATGGCTTCCAAGAGATATTCACTGGAAGGAAGAAACACGCTCTGGAAGGACAACATGTCGAGGGTCGTGACAGGAGTAAAGAGATCAATCTCTAACAACCCTATCGAAGAGATGACCATGTCAACTACTGGATCTAAGTCATCATAAGTTGAAGCCATGGGTGACAATGCCACATAATTGACCTGTAGCGGGGGCGATACCATCTGCATATAAGAACCATTTAGGGAGGCAATCCAGTCATGGTCAATGAATGAAAGTTGGTAAACAGTCACAATTCTTCCATTGTGAGGGAAAGATATCACATGAAAAAGAGTGGACACAATAGCTTTCATGGCATAGACATAATCTCTCCCAAGGAGTAAAGAAAAATCCAAGGGGTCTTGGACTACCATGACATCGATAAAGAAAGTTTTCCCTCCCAGAGTTACAGGAAACTAAGGAAGGGTCCCTAAAGGTTGACTAGTTCTTATGTTAAAAGCTAACAGATTCTGGTTAACCGACACAAGCTGAGGACAACCCAAAGCCTTCCAAGCAATCGAGGACAAAATACTAACGGACGCACCTTCATCTATTAGTGTCTGAGGAACATATCGACCAAAAACCTGTACTGTAATATGGAAAGGAATGTGAGATGGAAGACTAGCTTCAGTTAGCACACCCCAATCAAAATGGATGGCCTGATTACTTGGAGGGGGTCCTACGGGAGAAGGAGGAATACCCCTCGGAATGGGATATTATCTATCGACGAGAAAAACATGGGTAGTATCGAGTTTACTCTCTAGCGGGAGAGTAGGATAAACTGATGGAGAGATCAGATCAACCAGTTGAGTTTTATTCACCAAGGAGAAAATGGGGTCGACAGATGGAAACGGATCAACCACTTGGGTGACACTCTCTAACGAGAGAGTGGGATTGACCAAGGATGGGATCGGATCGACTGTTTTAGTTTCAATCTCTGAGGAGAGAGTGGGATTGACTGAGGAAGGTATCAGATCAACCACTTTGTCAATTAGTTCAACTAAGGACGTGACCAAATTGACGACGTGATCAACCGGATTGACCGGTGAAGGGACCGGAGTGATCATTCCATCAACTATTGGAGGGTTGAGAGAAAGCTTACGGTAAGCAGCTGGAAGTTGAGGTTGTGAAACAGTCATGTCTTTCAGTAATTTAGAGGCTTTGCCCATACAAGGGAAAAGGTGAGTGAGATGACTCCCTTTGCATAACATGCATGGGAACTTGACTCTAGTTTTCTTCTTCCCAACATTATCGTGACTAGTTGACGGGAGGTCATCAGCATGTTGTTCAGAGGCTAACAACATAGGTTGGCGAGGATGTGTAGAACATGCTTCTATAACCTTGGATAGACCCAGACATTCCTTAAGAAGATGGCTACCCTTACAAAGCCTGCAAGGGTACTTGGGCTTATGGGTTGTTTGGGTGATCTTGACATCATCAACACTCCCAACACAATTAACAGTTACTGGTTGTTTTCCAACATGTTTGACAATGGTCGGAGGTTTTGACCCTCGCTTATCTTTCTTCTTCTTAATCTTTCTTTTCTTCTTCTTCTTATCCACCGAGTTATTAGCTTCAAAACTTTCACCCAACGAAGAAGATGAAATGGAAGGTGACATTGCAAGAGAAGAAAGTGAAGAATACCTTACCGGTGAAGAAGGTGAAGGATCAACATGAGGTTGATGCTCTTGGGGGGAAGTTCTTGCAATTGAAGCACTAACTGCATTCGAGATTACCTGAGTGGAAAACAACCATACCGGTAATCCAATAGTGAGACCTGGTAGGCTCAAAGTAGCGATGTGAGGAGGACCAATGTTTCCATAAGAAGGAAAAACAAAGGGTTCCCCTGGAGTAGGGGTTCCTTCATTTTTCATTCCAGGAATTGATGCCATTAAATAAATCCAACCTAAAGTTTGCTAGGGAAAACAAACAGCACACACTAAAAATCTAGGAAGCAAGCAAACAAACAAAACCTTCTTACAATGAGCACACTAGTTGGTGATGAAATTCAATGTCATGGGAACAAAGTAAGAAGGGGTTGAGATAGAGCGGGTGGAAAAGTTACATTGACGACCTACTTAATGGACTTACACCCTAGTGCAAGCTCCCACACATAATCGTGGGTATACCCTCCAAGGAGCCCGAGTGACTTTGGCCAACGTCGATTCCAGGTACCATGAAGACTTGCCCCTTCACAGTCACCTTGTGTAAAGTGTTTCAGGATAAATCTGTGAGTGCGGACACAAACCGATCTCCCTAGATCCACCTAGATCTAGAACAAAACAGGACAGAATAATACACTTTCCCTAGATCTAACCTATTGAATGAACTAAGAGATAAGGATTATGGACATACCTTATGAACGCTTTCCTTAGGTATTTGTTGTTCCAATATTTGCTCCAATGCTCTTGCACCGTCCAGATCACAACAATACAAACCAATCGAAGTAAAGGTAGATTAATATATTCAATAGCTAGTCTATACATATGATCAAGGAGTTATGTAATAAAGTGACATCATCTTTATGGGAAAGGGACATATTACTGTATTGAATTAATTGAAAGTGAAACTTACAACTTGAGCCTTGATGTCACAGGTCTCGTTTCGATGGTTCCTAGCTCTGACACACACACTTGCTCATGCATGAAGAAAATCAACCACTTTTGATGACTTTGATGTTGTCTCTTGCTGCTGTAGCATCAATCCTCCATACAGTATTGCACTAATTCTCCAATCAATATCTTGCTAGTTTGCTTCTAACCTTTTCCATGACCCACCTCTTCAATATATAGGATAAGATAGATTAGTTACTTGGATAGGAAATGATCCCAAGATATCTGGAATGCCAACACTTGAACAACCATTCGAAAGCCAACTCATGTTTCTAGAAGATTCCCTTCTAGAAGATTCGATATTTTTATCTTTTTCCTTCCTTTGGAGCATGTTCGCACCCTGACAGTTAGTTACAGTGCGAACTGTTCACACTCCAGCTTAATGCAGCCTATGAGAATCAGGCATTCTCGCAGGCAGCTATATAGGTAGCCTGCGAACATCTCTTAAAAGAATGATTTCTGGAAGCAGACAAATGTAACTTTTCTCAGGAAAGTGTTCTTAGTGAAGAGCTTGATTTTCCATCATCATAACATCATCACGATGACCAAAATTGTGGATAACAGAATGCCCCCCAAAGTCTGAGAGTGGAATCAGTGACAGTCGATAGACTTTGTAAGCTGCATGTGTGTGTCAAGAACCAAGAGCGCATCTAGTCGGAAACCTGCAAACATCCAAGCATCAGCAAAATATCATATGTATCCCTCCTGAGGTAGGCATTCCCATACTCAGATCATAGATTGATGACATAATAAACAAAGTTCATGGCCACCAATCATACACTGTGGATCCATGCAGTCATAATATAGCACAACCACCTGAATACACTGTGGATCTGTGCGACAAATTTTCAATCAAGACGACATAGCCACAAAACATACACAGTGGATCTATGTGTCGCAAATTAGACATATACTCCATCACAACCTGGATCACTAAGACAATATCCAGGGTCTTCAATATCATTGGCCAAAGTACGAATCTAACCATGTGATTACATGTGTCGAAGTCGAACATGGTAGAAACCACTTGATTACCAGTCATTGACGTAACCATTAACAAGTGTGAGGGAAATCACCATTGATGTCAATGACTCCCAAGGTACTACAGTACAATCCATCTAATGTGAATAAATGAGTTGATGTCGAACACCCGACGGAATCTCTCGATTAGGCGTCAATGGTGTAAACCCACTGTCGAAAGCGAGAAACTTTCCATTGAGGCATGCAAGCTTCAAGGTACTAAACAATTTCTAAGCCTTGATTCTGGATAATGTGTTGAAGTCAACAGAATAAGACTCGTCACATGAGGGCATTGATGTATTCCCCATCAGTGACACAAAATGCGTAACAGATTTTGAAAGTGAAACAGAGTATGTTGCAATTGGACTTTGGACACAGGGAAGGCCGACACGGAGTGAAAGGATAACTGCAGATGGCCGACTCAAATAGAGGTTTCAGACGGACTGCTCTTGAACATATGAATGACACAACCAATGATTTAGCAGCATTGACTCAAAGACGACACATGGAAAGACCTTGTTATTAAATCAAATGAGAGACAAATGGATTTCCAAAACCGGCTTCAAATGATGAATAGGGGGTGTCATGTTCAAGAGTGACACTTACTGCCAATTAACACAAATATGAAACATATCCCTTTCCCAAATTTTCCCCCACCATTTATGGCAAGTACCTCTTTATTTTTACGTAAGCTTGAAGAGGATCACATATGCTTGTTGATATAAGCTCATCCTTCGGACCAGTCCCTCGGAGTATTTTTAACGAACCCTAGGAAGGAGTGGTTCGGTCCCATTATGGGTCTGTCAATGTTTGTTTAACGAGTCCAGAGATAGAAAACTTGAAGGTTTTTTTGGAAAAACACTTAAAAGAGAACTCTCTCAGTTCCTTTTTCGTACAGTAGTCCAACGAGACCGAAAAAGGGGTAAACTATCGCTCGAAGGATGCATACTTCAAATACTTTAACGAGCATGAAAATAGCAAGATCGCTCGACAATCTTTTCATGTTTAGAGAGTCTGAAAAGAGCTTAAAGATAACTCCAGGGGGGTTACTTTTTCGTGTAACCACAGCGAGCCCGGAAAAGAGATAAAACAATGCTCGATCACGTTCTTATATTTTTCGCAAGTGCAAGAACAGATAAAAGGCGCTTGAGGTTTTATGTCAAAACCATAACAACCAAACAAAATCACACCACACCAAGTAAAAATTCTGCCCATAATCATCCATATTTTCACATGTCAATCATTTCACTCATTTTTACATCAGTGATTAGGGTTAAATAAAGAATAAACATAAAAACCCCACTTTTGATATAGTAAAAAGTAATAAAATGAACAAATAACAAAAATTACCATACCATTTTCACATTTTACCCTTTGAGTGCCAAAAAGCCCTCATTTACCCTCTACCTTTGGCATCGAATTCCAGGAGCTACGGGAGACCATTTGACGTGCCGTCAGCTATATTCTGGTAAGTGCCTCATCCCTTATCTTTTCATGGTTCAAAATTATATTTTCATTGGTTAAAAATCAAGTTTTAAGTTAAATTGTTGAACCCTATGCGCTTGGGAACATTCTCGCAGGTGGCCCATACGGGGCCTACGAAAATGACCCATTCTCGCAGGTGGGCCATGGGCCACCTACGAGAAGTTCTCACTGTGCGAAGCAGGCCACCTGCGAATAGCGCAAAATCCAAAAATTTGTGTAACGTTTAGCCAATTGCCATAATTTTTTCTCATGAAAAGATCACTCACTCTGTTTGTGTGTTTTTTGTATGCAGATTGCTAGCCACAATCATGGTTTTAGAGTGGCGGGAACGAGAGCACGAAGAGGATAATGATAATGTGGAAAACCATCCTCCAACCATTGCTTCACTAAGAGACTGTGGTCTCTTAAAGTATTTCCGCATCCCGGGTATGAGAGCCCAAGTTCGATTGTTGGAATACTTAGTCCGAATGTGGGATCCAGACCAGCAAGTCTTCATCGTGGGAGCCCATACATTGACCATCGATATCAAGGATATCTATTTCTTGACTAGATTATCCAGACATGGATCATATGTCAGTTTGTCTGGCAGCAGAAGAGGTGGGCTGAAAATGAGCGAGTATTGTAACCAGTATTGTGTACCTGAGGCAGAGAGACAGAAAGGGAAAGTGGCCATTTGGGGAGTTACTGATTTGACTCTTCATACCATTCTCTTTACCATTGCTCGAATGGAGGGAAGTGATGCTCCACATATGTCTCTACAGAGCTACTTCCAATATGCCATCGAGTGTACTGAGCCCCGGGTCTTTAACTGGGCTGACGCAGTATTACGCAATATCAAGAAACAATTGACTATGTGCAGGCGTGGAGACTTGAAACAGTTTAGATATGGGTCTCTGTTAGTGTCTTTCTTCCTGGAGAGAGTCCTGGTATTCCGTCTACAGGTTGAGTGGGATCTTCCTGGTCCCAGAGATCCGAGGATGTTACGGTGGTGTCGACTCATGGCCCGACATGTGGCAGGTTCTATTGTCAAATATGACAATATTTTCTTTGACTGGTTACAGACTCAGATGCTGATGGTGGACGAATATGCCTACGCCGGGCTAGATTTCAGAGGAGATCCAGATATTTCACTTCCTGAAGACGCACAATGGGGAGACCTCGGTAAGTACACAAATTTTTTAAGTTTTTAAAAGTTTTTGGATTTTTAACCATATTTAAATGTTTTTGTTTTTATAGTTTTACCCAAAGACTAACACCAAATTCTTGTTGATAACACAGACGTTGGACCATACAGACCTGCTGGCAGTTCTCCTATCCAGAGATGAGGAGAGGCAGCAATAGCAGTTCCACAATATGCTAAGGACTATCTGACAGTGGAGCGGAACTTATAGGGTATGATGGAAGACGTTCCAGATATGACTCTGGAGGAGATTCCATGACGCGATCAACGTCACACTGTGGGAGTCTCTGCCTCTATGGGTTGCTTGCTCCACAGACTTGCTAGGACATTAGTGTGCTATCGTGAACATCATTGATGCCATTATGTAGAAGCCATGGGCTTCAATTTTGATATATTGGTCTTCGGACACATTTTGTAAAAAAAAAATTTGATCGTTATTTATATATATACACGGATTCTACCGGCTTACTTTACATTGTGTACATTTTAATGTGTTTGATTTATAAGTGATTTAAATGTCTGTCCAATACATAATTAGCTAAAGCATCTGTCAATGTATTAAGACATCTAGGAATGTGTTGATATTCAATATGATCAAAATGTCGTTCCAAGAGGTGAATCTGCAAATATACCCTTAATAAAGTAGGACTTCGAATAGAGTAGAAATTACTTAACTGTAGTACTACTAGCTGCGAGTCAAGTCACACAACCAAGTGACGAATCCCGAGAGAGATAGCATCAACCAATAATTCAATAACGGCGCTATACTCTGCAATGTTGTTGGTTTCTCGGCCAAGACATACACCTCGTAAAGATATAAGCTCGTTTGTTGGGGCATAGATCGCCTCGACAGCGGAATCTAGGTTCCGAGTACTACGGATAGCACCGTCGGCGAAGCCAATAAAAGGTAGCGAATACTCTGACATATGGCAATCAAACACAACGTCACGTAAGGGAAGATACTAGATAACGTCAAAAGAAAAACTAAAGTAACACACACACGCAGTATGATACATAAAATACAAGTACTCATGCACAAATAACTTATGCATAGTACTTCTTCAAGTACAACCCATTCCTGGGTTCACTCAAAGGTACACCATCATA
>ML792299.1:35622-47761 GCA_009831015.1 Picea engelmannii | reverse complement strand
AAAAACTAAAGTAACACACACACGCAGTATGATACATAAAATACAAGTACTCATGCACAAATAACTTATGCATAGTACTTCTTCAAGTACAACCCATTCCTGGGTTCACTCAAAGGTACACCATCATAATCAACTAGCTCATATGCTCCTTTTTCGAAAACTTTGCTAACAATGTAAGGCCCACGCCACATTGGTTCGAATTTCCCAGCTCCTAAGACATCTTTATCTTGTTCATACAAAAGAACAAGATCGCCTTCAGAGAAGACACGAGGTTTGACATGCTTGTCATACTGTGCCTTAACACGTTTCTTCTGGGCTTCGATTACAAGAGAAACGTCATGACGAGTCTCATCTAATCGCATCAAATACAACATACATTCCTCTTCGGCAGAAGTATTAGGTAAGAGCTCTACAACTAGCTTCAAAGAAGGTATTTCACATTCTATTGGCAGAATGGCTTCCATGCCATAAACTAATCGAAAAGGCGTAAATCCTGTAGCAGACTTAACAGATGTCCGATATGCCCACAATGCCAAAAATAACATTGTGTGCCAGTTGGTTTTATGTATTCCTATCATCCGTCGAATCATAGTTATGAGAACCTTATTGATGGCTTCGACTTGGCCATTAGCCTGTGGATAATAGGGTGTTGAGCTATCATACCGAAGGCCCAACTTCTCTGTAAGTTTAGACATCATATAATTCCTAAAATGACTACCATGATCGGTAACAATAGCCTGAGGAACACCAAAATGAGTAATGAAATGGTTGAAAAGAAATAACGTTGCAGTCTTCCTAGTATTATCGAATGTCAGCATCGCCTCGGCCCACTTTGTAAAATAATCAACAACTACAATAATATAACCATGCCCCCCGGCCGAGTGAGGGTGACATGTCATGAAATCAATGACCCATTTAGCGAAAGGACCTACTGAGACTACAGGATGAAGGGGAGAAGGATGTGACCGAATCTTTTGATTATAGGTCTGGCAGGCATGACACTTCTGAACAACAGTAATGCAGTCATGAAACAAGGAAGGCCAAAAGTAACCTGCACGTAAGATCTTCTGGGCAGTAGCATACCCAGACATATGACCACCACATGCTCCTGAATGGAAATCATTCAAAGCTTTCTCAGCTTCGTCAAAAGTCAAACAACGACGAAAGACAGATTCAATGCCTCGACAGTAAATAGTATCGTCGAGGATAATATAATGACGTGCTTGATAACAGACACGACGACGTTTAGCACTGGACAAAGAAGGCCGGAAAGTTTGAGTTTGGAGATATATAATGATATCTCCGTACCAAATATCATCGGTACTGATAAGGAAAAGTGATTCTTCAGGTAACGAATCAACTACTACTTTTTCCGTGGTAGTGTGGGGAAAATCACAAATTAACTCAGCGAAAACTAATGATTTCTTCGATGTGGCACGATCAAATTCCAAATCGAACTCCTGGAGAATGACAATCCACTTGGAGTATTTTCCCCCCAGCAATTGATGTGTCAATATATGTTGCATGGGGTTACAGTGTAAAATCACTGTAGTCTTCCTAGAGAGAATATAGTGACGAAAACGTTGAACTGCTTGAACAGCAGCCAAAGCCAGTTTCTCAACATGTTGGTACTTGATTTCCATCGAAGTTAGACTCCGACTCAACTAATAGATAACATGTTCATCGTGGTTATCATATTCTTGAACGAGGACCATGACGATAGTATACTCGGAAGAAGCCAGATAAAGAAAGTAATCTCGACTATAATCAAGAGGGAAAAGAAGAGGATCTTTTGTGAGAGACAACTTTAAAGCTTCGAAAGCGTTGTTGGCAACTTTATTGATCCGTCAGGATTTTTCGAAATGACTTATGGTTGAGTTTTTATTTGCATGCATTTATTACTCATTGGGAAACTTAACGAAAGAGCGAGAAAAGAAATGAATTATACAGCCATAGACATATATGCAAATCTGAAATGCAATAAAGAACAACAAACCATAATGCACAAGTTTGATAACAGAGTTTGACAACTTTGCCTATGTCTCCGAGCCTTTTCTCTGTGAGGGAGGCTTCTTTATTTCTTTTTGAAATCTTAGTAGTACATCTTTACAATGTCGATTGGCTTCTAGACTGATCTGGTCTTGTTTTCCATGATCTCTAGAATCTTGCACAACTTACGGCACCTGAAACGGATGTCCCGAGCTCTCAGAAATCGTCCGACAACATCTCTACCTCAACAGCTTCCTTGCCTCAAACTGGCTTAGACCTGGCTTTGCCTCAGCATCTCTTCTCTCCAAAACCATCCAAAATCTCTCCAAAGCTTCCCCCAAATGGCCTCAACATGGCCTTGGTTAAATAGTGGGAAAGTTGGTTGTCAATCTCCAACTTCCTCCCAAGAATTAGGCTCTAAAAAAGCCCAATAACCCCCAATTACATTAAAAATGGATTTAATTACATTAAAATATCAAGAAGTGGTTAGAAACCCACTTTTAAACTATATATTAGTTTTAAAACGGGATTTTAGCCCCCGAAGGCTGGGCGCGCCCCTTTTTGCACGGTCGTATAAGCTCCATGTGGCCATGTGCTATAGCACGGGCCACCCCATTTGTGCTAGCTCTGGTCGCATGGCAATGGTTCTAAAATTGTGGGCTAACCACATAACCGCTTGCATAAACAAACCATTGAACCGTTTAACCGCGCTAATAGACATATGTAACGGAATGTATATATTACATATAACCGCAAATATAACCCCGCGCTCCCCCTCCGTTCGCGCTCCGGGTCACATAACATACATAGAATCGGGGGTCGGGGCTAAGCCCCGGCCCCACCCCCCGCCATTTAACATACAACGTAAGTTTAAATACATTGAAACCCGTGTTCATAAAAAGTCATAACACGATGGTCTAGTGGTCGGAGGTCTATACACGAAGGCGTTGCGGTCGGGCAGGTCGCGGGTTCGATCCCGGTCGACCCCAAATGATTTTTGAAAACCAAATCAAATTGAAAAAACCCAGGGTGCCACGTGGAAGCCCATGATTGGGCCACGTGGCACCCTTTCATCCACTCGATGAATGCCACGTGTCAACAGCTGATTGGCCCACGTCACTGCCACGCGTCGCTGCCACGTCACTTGCCGTACGCCCAATCAGCACTGCCACGTCATCTGCCGTATGCCCAGTCAGCACTACCACATCATCCGCTGACATCATCCATGCCACGTGTCACCCTTTCAATGGTGACACGTGTCACCTCATGATTCATCCAAATCCGCTTGACACGTGTCGCCTCCTGGAGCTGCCACGTGTCCTGTACGGAAGCCGCCACGTGTCCTCTCCTGATGCTGCCACATGTCGTCCTTCAATACTACCACATGTTGCATCCTATTTATGCCATGTTAGTTGTACGGACATGCCACATCAGCTGTACAGACTGACACGTGTCACTGTACGGATAGGTACAGTCAGCATCCCAAAATTTTGCCTGTTTGGCTTGGCGGACAGAATGCGATATCTTCTTCATACGGACTCCGTTTGAGATAAAAATTATACCACCGGAATCAGGAAGACGAGCCAGACGCAATGATGTTAGTTTCATCGGATTTCGATCACTTTCATTTTTGAGCATTTTTCATGCCCTGACAGCCTTCTGAATCCGATTTCGGATCACACCTCCCAACAATAAGACCTTTTGGTCCCCAAAAGGTTACAGACCACTCGACAAGCTTGGGATAGGCCACCCGGCTTGCTCTTTGTCTTTGAAAGATGATTAAATCAGGGGAAGCAAAACACAATGAAGCTGAGACATCCACTTCTGGCAGAACCAAGTGACTGCTTTCTTTCCTTCACGGTGTTCTTCTTGCTTCGCTGGTAATCCTTCCTCCTTCGTGGGTTCATGCAAAATCCTCTTTCCCTTCTTTGGACGAAGCTCCGGATTAAGCTTCCAACAACTAGCCTCTTGATGTCCACTCTTGATGCAAAACGTACAACGAGTTTTTGGCATCCAGACCTGCTTAACCTTCTCCTTCTTCCGTTGTGGACTTGATCCTGTACGTCATGTTTCCTTCTTGAACGACATAGATTTCCTGTACACAGTTTGTCTCTTCCAACACTTGGCAACACAATGCTTAGGTGAATGACAATAAGCACATGGATAAAGTTTCCACAAGTTCCGGTTTACTTGATTATGCTTGTTATAATCAAAAGGAGAATTAATAAAAATATGACCATTATACCTTCCATGCTGATCTTCACCTTTCTTTGGAGACGACTTGCATTCACTACAGCAACCCTGAAGTGATGCGTCATTTCCCTTTGTGAAGTGTTCTTGCAATGTCTTGAGTTGGCCATTTGAAGCTCTACTTGCTTCCGAAGATTTGGAACTTATCTTGGAAGACTCTCCAAGGTCCCCTCTTTCATATCCCAATCCTAAGTATCGAGGCCTTTCCTCAACCTCAATAGGATTTACAATTCCTTGACCTCGACATCCAAGGCCCTTTCCTTTTTCATAACCCATCTTGGTTAATATTCTCAAACCTACACCTTTTGTGTGTTTTTCAAATTCACCAAAACCAACTTGATGAGAATGATGAAAATTTGATGAGAAACCTTCACTGCATACCTCAGATATGTTGTCTAAAACAGATGTAGAAGGCACTTCCTTCAATGCTTCTTTTCCTTTGTTGTTCCTTGAAGCTTTTACTTGAACCGTGCTCTTTCGTTCCAAGTAGTCTTCATACAACACCTTCACCATCTCGGCCATGGAAAACACTGAATCTTTGAACTTCTTCTCGTCTTGAGAAAGTTCTCCTGTAGATGTCATTTTCCTCCTTGAGATGTGCTCTTCCCTGGCTAACATGCAAAACTCAATTCCAAATGTCAACTAGCTCTGATACCACTTGATCCGTCAGGATTTTTTGAAATGACTTATGGTTGAGTTTTTATTTGCATGCATTTATTACTCATTGGGAAACTTAACGAAAGAGCGAGAAAAGAAATGAATTATACAGCCATAGACATATATTCAAATCTGAAATGCAATAAAGAACAGCAAACCATAATGCACAAGTTTGATAACAGAGTTCGACAACTTTGCCTACGTCTCCGGGCCTTTTCTCTGTGAGGGAGGCTTCTTTATTTCTTTTCGAAAGCTTATTAGTACATCTTTACAATGCCGATTTGCTTCTAGATTGATCTGGTCTTGTTCACCATGATCTCTAGAATCTTGCACAACTTACGGCACCTGAAACGGATGTCCCGAGCTCTCAGAAATCGTCCGATAGCATCTCTACCTCAACAGCTTCCTTGCCTCAAACTGGCTTAGACTTGGCTTTGCCTCAGCATCTCTTCTCTCCAAAACCATCCAAATTCTCTCCAAAGCTTCCCCCAAATGGCCTCACACATGGCCTTGGTTAAATAGTGGGAAAGTTGGTTGTCAATCTCCAACTTCCTCCCAAGAATTAGGCTCTAAAAAAGCCCAATAACCCCCAATTACATTAAAAATGGGTTTAATTACATTAAAATATCAAGAAGTGGTTAGAAACCCACTTTTAAACTATATATTAGTTTTAAAACGGGCTTTTATCCCCCCAAGGTTGGGCGCGCCCCTTTTTGCACGGTCGTATAAGCTCCATGTGGCCACGCGCTATAGCGCGGGCCACCCCATTTGTGCTAGCTCTGGTCGCATGGCAACGATTCTAAAACCATGGGCTAACCACATAACCGCTTGCATAAACAAACCATTGAACCGTTTAACCGCGCTAATAGACATATGTAACGAAATGTATATATTACATATAACCGCAAATATAACCCCGCGCTCCCCCTCCGTCTGCGCTCCGGGTCACATAACATACATAGAATCAGGGGTCGGGGCTAAGCCCCGGCCCCACCCCCCGCCATTTAACATACAACCTAAATTTAAATACATTGAAACCCGTGTTCATAACAAGTCATAACACAGTGGTCTAGTGGTCGGAGGTCTATACACGAAGGCGTTGCGGTCGGGCAGGTCGCGGGTTCGATCCCGGTCGACCCCAAATGATTTTTGAAAACCAAATCAAATTGAAAAAAACCAGGGTGCCATGTGGCAGCCCGTGATTAGGCCACATGGCACCCTTTCATCCACTCTATGAATGCCACGTGTCAACAGCTGATTGGCCCACGTCACTGCCATGCGTCGCTGCCACGTCACTTGCCGTACGCCCAGTCAGCACTGCCACATCATCCGCCGTACGCCCAGTCAACACTTCCACGTCATCCGCTGACATCATCCATGCCACATGTCACCCTTTCAGTGGTGACACATGTCACCTCATGATTCGTCCAAATCCGCTTGACACATGTCGCCTCCTGGAGCTGCCATGTGTCCTGTACAGAAGCCGCCACGTGTCCTCTCCTGATGCTTCCACGTGTCGTCCTTCAATACTACCACATGTCACATCCTGGTTACATCACATCAGCTGTACGGACATGCCACATCATCTGTACGGACTGACACGTGTCACTGTACGGACAGGTACAGTCAGCATCCCAAAATTTTGCCTGTTTGGCTTGGCGGACATAATGCGATATCTTCTTCATACAGACTCCATTTGAGATAAAAATTATACCACCAGAATCAGGAAGACGAGCCAGACACAATGGTGTTGGTTTCGTCGGATTCCGAGCACTTTCATGTTTGAGCATTTTTCATGCCCTAACAGCCTTCTGAATCCGATTTCGGATCATTTATCCCAAAAAAACTCTGACCCTTGCTTTAAAAGATGGGTGAAACCTCGAGTAATATCGACGTAATTCGGGATGAAATGATGAAGAAATTTTTCTTTCCCCTGCAAACTTTGTAACTGGTGTAGTGAAGAAGGAGGAGGGAGATTAAGAATCGCCTCAACCTTAATAGGATCTACCCGGATACCCTGACGTGAAACAATAAAACCAAGGAGACGACCGGACTCTACACAAAAGACACACTTTTGAGGGTTTAAACGAATGCGATAGAACCGACAATGAACGAAAATTGATCGGAGATGATTAGGGTGATCGACTCGGCGTAAAGAATGAGCTGGCAAATCGTCCAAATAAGGTTGAACGATATGCTTTATATCGTGAAACGCATAAGACATAGCACGCTGAAACGTAGCACCTGCATTTTTAAGACTGAAGGGAAGTTTTCTGTAGGCAAAAGTACCCCAAGGAAAAATAAAAGAAGTTTTATGTTGGTCCTCACGAGCGATGTTAATTTGGTTATAGTCGGAGAATCCATCCATAAGAGAAAAGATTTCGCTGTCGGCACAGTCATCGACGATCTGGTCGACGAAAGTTGTCTTTTGGACAGGCTTTGTTGATATCTCGATAATCAACACAAACACGTATACTACCACCTTTCTTGTCAATCAGTATGGGGTTGGAAACCCATTCTGTCAGAGCCACGAGATAAATAAAAACGGCTTTGAGAAGTTTTTCAACTTCAAGCTTGATGGCTGTCACTTTGCGTGGATGGACAGGATGGAGGCGCTGCCGGACTGGTTTAGTTCCGGGGTATGTCTTAATTTCATGAACAACGATAGCAGGGTCGATACCCGGCATCTCTTCGTAACTCCAGGCAAAGACATCACGAAATTCCTTGAACAAAGCAGTATAGGTGACAATTTCCTCTAGAGAACATGAAGCTCCAATATGAACATTTTCAACTATCCTAGGTTTAACTGAAATATCAATGGGTATCATGGGAGAAATATTACTGAGGTTCCCTTCTGCAAACACATCATGTGTAGATCCGGGAACAGTCGATATAACAACAACGGTCGACGGAGTCGAAATCCGCTGATAATTCTCGAGAGTGTGTTGTTCCAGAAATAGTATGGAACGATGATGACCATCGTCCCACGGTGTATCAGCCATGACGAACATGATCATCTTGTCAGTGGGAAAGACGACACAGAAAGGGTTGGGAGACAACTCCTCAAGAGAGGGTGAAGGTGTTGCCGATTGAATCGCATGATAAGTAGACTCAACCAGACTTAACGGCATGACGTCGTCGAAACGAGTATGATCTCCAAGATCAGGGACTATCCAAGGGTCAAAAGACACTGGAAGTTCATGAGGAACAATAGAGATCATATTAATTGAAGCAACTGACAGGCGTAGAATATCAGGTGGTGGTGGTATGGGAAAAGTATCCATTAACGAAGATTCTTTTAAGAGACCGACTCCAACATTCTCATAACCCAGCGGGGTTTTAGCTATAAATGGCAGATTGCCAGTGCGAGTATCAGAATTAAAGAAGGCAAGTTGATCAATCGTAATGATATTTCCTTGATGGGGAAAACAGACTACACGGAATAGTGTTGACACAACAACTTGCATAGAATCTACCCAGCTACGAACAAGAAGAAGATTATAATCTAGGGGAGCATCAAAAACTTCCACTTCAACTTGGACTGTCTTACCTTCAAGGGTAACCGACAAAAACGGAAGAACACCATAAGGCTTAAAACCCGAGCCATTGAAGGCTTTCAAAGTATTTTGTGATTCAGTTAACGGAGGAGAGCCAATGGCTTTCCAACAAGTAAAAGACATTACACACGTAGAGGCACCCTCATCAACAACAGTTCGACAGATGCTCTTGTTGGAGACAATAACTTGTATCTGAAAAGCAAGATGTGGGGGTAACCTTGGAACATGGTCTGCCAAGTCAAAGACTATTAAATTCGTATCTATAGGATCAAGTCCACCTATGGCTTTCAATAGAGCCCTTCGTTGTGCAGGACAAGACTGAAGGACTTCAAGGGCAGACATCGTTGAAGGTGCTTGGGCTAGATCTTCGACAATGTTATAGTTCTGGGCCACACAAGCATGAGGATTGAATGTCGACTTCTTAACGACACCTTTTGGGGGTCGTAGGACTATATCAAGGCTTGGTCTTTCGAGATGAAGAGGACCGTTCATAGGTGGATTTGGCAGAGAGAGTTGTACCAAATCAGGGGGTAAATTGTCAACCTTCTCCTTAGAAGGAGAATAGTCTTTGGCTTTAGTTGCGATGGCAACGTCATTGTTCTTAGAATCACTGGTGCACATCAAAACATATGATGTGGTAGAAGTAGATGTTTGGTCATGGATGACCAAAGAGGCCTGCTGCTGAGACGGGAAGGGTTGGGACAAGACTGTCGGTGTAGAAGGTTTGGCCGTTCCTTGAAGAAACTTATTAACTTCGGCACGTCTAGGACAATCCTTCGTGTAGTGATCGTCACCATAGATAAGGCAAGGGTAGCGTGGTTTGCGCTTATCCCGATCATCAACAGGAGGGGTTTTGGTTTGTTCATTTGGATTATTATTTTTACTCTCCTTATTCTTGCCTCTCCCTTTCTTTTTATTTTTACCAGTCAACATAGATTGAACAACGTTCACTTCAGAGGTTTTACCGGTGGGAGGAGCAGGAGACAGAGAATTTTGAACATTAGAAGATGTGGATTTAGGGATTGTAGTTGAAACGAAATGTGAGTGGGTATGAGTAGAACCAATCACACCATCAGCTGCATGCGAGGCAGCTGGAGTAGTTGAAGCGCTGGAAGTACCAGGAGGGGGTAGGTCAGGTAGCAGATCGTACAATGTTCCCGTTTGTGAATAAACGAGATCAAGATATTGGGCACGACTTATAGCTTGCTCCTCCATAACAACGCCACCCATGGTGATTTCCTTACCAATCTCGTTCACAAAGGATTTCATGAACCATTCTACCAGTAACTGATCAGGGAGCTCAAGTTTGATGAGACGTCGTCTCCGTCTCCATTCATGTATATGATCTGAGATATGAGTTCCTTTAGATTGTTTAAAAGAAGTTAAAATCTTAGTCCCGGTATCATAATGGATCGGCAACTGGTAATGTGTAAGAAAAGCCATAGCCAGGGTATTAAAATCAGAGAAGAAGCCTTGTGGTAATTCAATGTACCACTTCGCAGTGGAACTAGTAAGAGTTCTTTGAAAAAGACGTAGACGGATGGAGTCATCCATCAACGAGTTGGACGAACACCATAAATGAAAAGTCATGACATGATTATTTGGGTCCTCTCCCGGCTTTCCATCGAATTTCGGAATATCCGATGGAAGTTTAGCAGGGATAGCAGGTCATTGAGGAGAGTGACGAATAGGATCATTTAGAATCCTAGACAAATCTGGAAAATCCAAAGTAGCAAGGAAAGGCAACTGTCGGTTTACTTGCGGGTACTGATGGATTTGGGGTGGAAGCCCTATAGGCAAACCAGTAGGACCGTAAGCAGACTGTCCATAGAGGGAAGGCCCTGGCTGACTTTGTGGCGGACGAATAGGATAGTAACCCCAAGGATTGTAACCTTGAGTTTGAGTAGGGACCTGGGGTTGAGTAGTCTGACCCGAACCCCAAATAGGATTGGTTCCACCCGGATAAGGTTGACCCACTGCAGGGACAGTTTGTTGCCCCCCTGCATTTTGGGGAAAGTTATGTAGAAGTTGAGTCCAATATTGGGCCAACTCAGGGGGTATATTTTGTCCAAAAGGGGAGGTTGGTCCTCCTACTGTAGGTATAGTTCAGCCCAGAAGTTGTGTGCCAACCGTGGCTTGTGTAGTAACTGTGTTGTATACGGGAAAAGGAAAAGGAACCATACCACCCTGTCCACCAACAGGAATCTGTGTGTTGGGTGAAATAGTCGGAATAGTGCCACTAGGATTAGGATTACTAGAAGGAAACTGAGAGAGTGTCGGAATGAAACCGGGAATAGGATGCCCAGGAAAAGGAGGACCACCTGGAGAACCGGCTGGGGTTTGTAGAGGTGTTGGATTGGCAGAATTCAACAACGCATTCAGCGCGTGGTAACCATGTGGTAACATCGGGATAGCATCAGGAATTCACTGGGTATTGATAGGAGGAAGAGTAGTTGCAGTAATTTTGGTTTGGACACCTGTAGTATTAGCGAGATGGGCCATCTTGGGAGGAAGAAAAAAGCGGTAGGTAGTATTCCTTGGTGTAGTTTCTGTCTCAGAAGTCACAGGAGGGTTGATAGCGTAGACAGGGGGTGACTATGTACCGAAAATAACTCGACGGAGATTATCGGACCAAAAAGTATCTTGGCCTACTACACCGGGAGAAGGCCCAACAGTTGATTCAGAAGATGTAACAACGGTTTCTTCAGAAGGATTTACTCATCCAACAGGTCGTTCACCACGACGAACGCGATAGTCCTCTATAGTGTTGGTAACTCAAAATTCTTCGAGAGAATCAGGTCGTTCGACTTGTGGAAGTGGTGTGGTGACAACTGGAACGTCACCGGTTTCCCCTTGTGGTGAAGTAATCACAGGGACTTCAGTCTGATGGGGTGAACCCTCAGGTGTTTCGGTATGCAAGGGTTGTGAAGCTTCCGGATGTTCTGGGGATAAACCTTTCATCCTACGTGAACGTCATGGGGGAGAAATTGTAAACAAGTGACAAGTTCCACGTTAAAATTCCTAAGGTCAACTTCGAGAAAAGAACAACACTCGCTAGCAAATAAAATCTAGGAAGCAATCACCAAGCAAACAATACCTTCTAATTTCGAAGCCACTAGTTGGTGATGAAATCCAACGTCGCAACAATGAGACGAGAAGGGGAGGGGCTAAGGTGGAAAAGTTACGTTGACGACCTGCTTCACGGACTTATGCTCTGGTGCAAGCTCCCACACATAATCGTGGGTATACCCTCCAAGGAGTCCGAGTAGGTTTTATCAATGTCGATTCCAGGTACCATGAAGACTTTCCCCTCCACAGTCACCTTGAGTAAGAACCTAGAGAGATAGGCCACTAAGGTCACCACAAACAATAGTACAGCCTGGGGGAACAGTCGTCAGTCCGATCCACATGCAAGGGCAGGGTATCAAGCCCGAAACCAACTCAAAGGCTTCCACTCATAATTGTGGGTATACCTCGGAGTGATCCCCGTAATACGTGCAATCTCTACACCGACGTCAACAAAGAAAGGGTAGTAACTCTGCTAACACCAATGCGACCTAGTGCTTGACCCTTGTGTTAGAAGGGCGTCCCAGGACAATATGCTGCCAATGGAATTTAACACTCCCTAACTCAAGATTCTATTGTGTGTTTTTGAGCTTTTGGAGAGTGTGTCTCTCTTCCTACTC
>ML792299.1:7260-35572 GCA_009831015.1 Picea engelmannii | reverse complement strand
CAGGACAATATGCTGCCAATGGAATTTAACACTCCCTAACTCAAGATTCTATTGTGTGTTTTTGAGCTTTTGGAGAGTGTGTCTCTCTTCCTACTCCAAAGCACTAGCCTAGCTAAATGTTGGTGTAAAAGAGCCCTAGAAAAAAGTTGCTAGATCAATTTTAATATTACGCAATGTTTAAAAGTTGTTGATTACTCGAAGGTAACGGAAGTGAAACTCATGATCTATGACTCTGATCCAAATAATGCAAGGATAATCATGAAATATGATTCTTTTCATTCCATGAATCCTAGCTATGGGAGAGAGAGAAAATTTTCCAAATCAACTCAAATACTTCAATGCAAATGCAAAGCTCAATTTCTTTTCAGATGCCAAAGCAAACAATCATTTATCAATGAACAATCTATATGTCTTTTTCAAATGCTTCAATAAACTCTAAAATTTGATTTTCAATGTCTTTGAAAAAGAAAAAAACAAAATCTTGAAAGAAAACTGGTTGTTCACTTTCCAAGAAGAACTCTGATTAATGAGAAAAGAAAATCAAACCATAAAGACTCAAACAAAAACAACCCAACCAACACTTTCAATGAAAGTAAAAACCAAAAGCAAACCAATGAGTTCCTCAATGCAAATGAAAAATGTTCTTTCGAGCCACCAAGCAAGTGAGAAACACCAAGAACTTGACTCTCTACCAATCACTGGTCCTCAACGAATCAGACAGACTCAACTCCAGAAGTCAGAGAGAAAGAAAATGTCGAACAGAGCCAAGAAACGAAAGTCAAGCTACCAAAGGAAAAAAAGACCTAGAAACCCTAAATTTGTTCCAGCAAGCAAACTAAGGCAAGAGATGTATAAGTCAATGACCCAATAAGCCAAAAAGACACAATTCAACTATTCTGAGTAATTGAAAAAGTCAAAACTTAATTTGAAAAATTTCAAAAATCTTTCTCGGAGGCAAGCAGTCTTACACAGTGCGAGAAGATAGTGTTCTCGCAGGCCACTTTGAAGCAAAGTGCGAGGTGTTTTCACTGGACCCTATATGTAGGGTGAGAACTTGACTGTTTCTCGCAGGCTGTCAATGGACACAGTGCGAGAATCCCTGAAGATAATAAAATTTTTGAAAATGCAAGAAAAATTTAAACTGGCTTATAGACCCAGAAGGTCTCCCAGGGTATCCTGAGGACTCAGACACTGACAAAACAGGAGAAAAAATCAAATAGAGAAAATGCCCACAGGAAATTCAAAAAACCATACAGAAAAAAGGAATAGATCCCCAGTGGAGTCGCCAATTTTGTTTTAGGATAAATCCGTGAGTGCGGACACAAACCAATCTCCCTAGATCCACCTGGATCTAGAACAAAACAAGACATAATAATACACTTTCCCTAGATCTAACCTATTGAATGAACTAAGAGATAAGGATTATGGGCATACCTTATGAACACTTTCCTTAGGTCTTTGTTGTTCCAAGATTTGTTCCAATGCTCTTGCACCATCCATATCACAATAGTACAAACCAATCGAAGTAAAGGCAAATTAATATATTCAATAGCTAGTTTATACATATGATCAAGGAGTTATGTAATAAAGTGACATCATCTTTATGGGAAAGGGACATATCACTGTGTTGAATTAATTGAAAGTGAAACTTACAACCTAAGCCTTGATGTCATAGGTCTCCTTTCGATGGTTCCTAGATGTGACACACACACTTGCTCATGCATGAAGAAAATCAACCACTTTTGATGACTTTGTTGTTGTCTCTTGCTGTTGTAGCATCAATCCTCCATACAGTCTTGCACTAATTCTCCAATCAATCTCTTGCTAGTTTGATTCTAACCTTTTCCATGAGCCATCTCTTCAATATATAGGAGAATATAGATTAGTTACTTGGATAGGAAATGATCCCAAGATATCTGGAATGCCAGCACTTGAACAACCATTCGAAATCCAACTCATGTTTCTAGAAGATTCCCTTCTAGAAGATTCGAGATTTTTATCTTTTTCCTTCCTTTGGAGCATGTTCGCACCCTGACAGTTAGTTACAGTGTGAACTGTTCGCACTCCAACTTAATGCAGCCTGCAAGAATCAGGCATTCTCGCAGGCAGCTATATAGGTAGCCTGCGAACATCTCTTAAAAGCATGATTTCTGGAAGCAGACAAATGTAACTTTTCTCAAGAAAGTGTTCTTAATGAAGATCTTGATTTTCCATCATCATAACATCATCACGATGACCAAAATTGTGGATAACATAAAGAACCTAAAGAGATAAGCCACTAAGGTTACCAATCACTACAGTGATACCTGGGAAAACAGTCGACAGTCCAATCCACGCGCAAGGGCAGGGTATCTAGCCCGAAATCAACTTGAAAGGCTTCCACTCATCATTGTGGGTATACCTCTCAAGTGACCCCCATAATACGTGCAAACTCTACACCAAGACCAACAAAGCAGGGTGAGTAACTCTGCCTGTCTCAGTGTGACCTCATGATTGACCCTTGTGTTAGAAGGGTTTCCCAGGACAAAATGTAATAAGTGGATTTAACTGCTCCCTAACTCAAGATTCTATGTTTGTTTGCAACTTTGTAAAGTTATCTTTCACACCTATTCCAAAGCTCTGTAACTAATCTAATGTAGGTTTTCTACAGAAAAGATAAAAAATATCTAATCAGTTTTTATAAGCGCTTTATTTTATGGTTGTTGTTACTCAAGAGGAAAATGGCGTGAACAATATGGTGTTTTGACCGACTCAAAAATTATGCAAAGAGATGAAGATGCAATCTTTTCATTTCGATGAAAGCTATGCTACGAGAAGGAGAAAACATTTATCATTCCCATATACACAATGTCCCAAAATATATTAAACTCATCAATATTAAGAATCACAATATCATGCAATCTCGCTACTTCAAATGCAAGGATGCCCCCAATATAATATAAAGCAAGAAATTAAATCTTTTTGTTTCAAAAATTTCACTAAAAGAAATAATGAACTTTCTTAAAACAAAAAAACCAAAACTAAAAGTTTTCTTTTAAAGAGAACTATTCAGAAGAAATCTCATCTTTCCTTAAACAATTCTAAAGAAAACACACGCTTTGTAATTGAAAGACACTCAAAGCAAGAAACTAATCCTTCAAAACCAAACAAAGAAAAAGTGGCTAAAAGTAACTCAAAGGATGTCAAGTAGACTGTAAGAAGATCAATATAGGCTCCAAAAGTTCAATCCAGCTGTTCAAAGCAAAACTGGGCATCAAAAAATGACAAGACCCAATCCAAAAAAAATTTACAAACAAGTTCGCAGGCTGGCAGTGTATTACAGTGCGAGAATCAAAGATTCTCGTAGGTTGAACAAAGGTTGAATGCAAGGGGTTCGCACTGAACTTAACACGAGGGTGCGAACTCAGGTGTTTCTCGCAGGCCACTAAAGGGTACAGTGCGAGAATGCCTGTAAACAAGCAAAAATTTCAAAAAGGACTAAATTTGAGTGAATTTTCATATCTAGAGAGTCTGGATGGATCTCCCACAGACTCAGAAACTAGAAATCAAGCAATCAAAGCAAGGGAAACTAGACTAACTAGGAAACAATCTGTTCCCCAACGGAGTCACCAATTTTGTTATCGGACTAATCAGTAGGTGCAGACGCTAACAGATCTCCCTAGATCCACCTAGATCTAGAACAAAACACACTAGAACATGACGCTTTCCTTAAGTTTTAGATATTGAATTTACGATCTAAAGAGGGATGAGTTACATACCATTTAAATGTCGCTTCCTCTCACCATCGCCATCCAAGCTAATACCAAAAGCTCCAAAGCTAACCAAAGCTAACTTTTTCCATGAGAACTCCTCTCCTTTTATAAGTTGAAGAGGATAAGGTGAGGAGGTTAGGATGATCCCACTAAATCATGAAAGTGAGTAAGATCCAAACCATTCAGATGCCACCTCACCATAGAAGTTTCTCCTTATAAAAGATTCGAGAAAACGCTTGTTTTTCCCACGTGTAGGCATTCTCGCACCCTGACTATAGAGAAACCTGCGAACATCTCGCACCCTAGCTATGGTGCAACCTGTGAGAATCAGGCATTCTCGCACCCTACCTATATAGCAACCTGCGAACTTCCTTTTTTACAGGGTTTTTACAAAGGAAAATGCAACTTCTTTTCTCAGGAAAATTTCTTCTCTCTTCTCTCTTCAGGAACTCAGGCCACTGATCCCTCTGAAGGAAACATATAGGTTTACATCATTAACGGTCATAGGGATGACGAAAATAGTGTGTAACACATAGAAAAGTTTATGGTGTTTGAAAAGCAATTTTACCTAGATACTGTGGGTATAGGACACTTCGAAAAACCAATTAACCAACCAAAACAATGGGCAACTAGACTGGCTAAAAATGAGATACTAGGCCTGTTGGAGATCATGCACTTTGGAAGGGGTTGGGACATAAGAAACTACATTAAGCAGCTGATGGAAGTTACCCACAGAGGATACTTATGGGTGCAAGAGCCTATCTCAATAGACATAGATCTCATTATGTATATTATAGGGCTTCCATCTTGGGGGGAGAAACCCATGCAGTTCCTTGATGAAAAAACGAAGGAGAAGGCATTGGCCGAGGAAATGGAGGAGACGTAAGCTACATAAAGAGGCTCGCACATAATCATAATTGATGCAGCAACAAGGATGGACACAAAAATCATGGCGTGCAAGTTTCTCAGGAAGTGCCACAAGGAGGAAGTCCCTGCTAGGGTCATCACAGCTACAACACAGTGTGCGGAGGGCACTGCACTTAGCTAGGCCTCGTACTTGTCAAATCTGCTCCTGGAAGACTGCAAGGATGTGTAGGACCTGGGGACAAAATTTCACTATTTTTGGATACTCATCCTAATCACCTTGTTCGAATGGAGGGAGCCTAAGTATACATACATTGTCGAGAGATCCAATCATTTCCCCGCAGCGTGATACCTGTTATCACTCCAAGAAACTCCTTAGGGTTGTAAGCTAAGGATGCTTGGTAACTTAGAAATAATGGTTTTTTGGTATTTTACAGGTGGATCAATGAGATAACAAATCATAACTTGAGTACTCAGACCATAAATGGGTAATCAAATGAACAGAGCTCTCATAAAACAATAATCAGATGGAAAATCTTAAGTGAGTGAGAAGACGGAGCTAACAAGCCAAATACAATCTGTAGGGCTTATTAAACTACGTAAATCAATTTTAAGAAAATTATGAGCTGACTGGTGAGATGACAGTCATTGCAGCTAAAACAATTTACATAAAATAGAGAGAGACAGGTGAGGAATCTGATATTGTAGAAGAGAGAAATCTATCTTTTTATTATCCTTCAAGTCTGCTTACAATGATAGTATAACAAGTATCTGAAATTGAACCCCTACTTAGACTGAATTCCCAGACTTTATATCTTTTACAATGTACAGATCAAATCCTATGAAAAGGGATCTAGGATACTAAAAATAACATAGCATAAAACTAATTGTAAACTCTAAAGAACAGATCCTTTATTAAAGGAAATCAAACCATATCTAAACTAAAGTCCTCGACAGCTACAAGAGTATTCGACATCCTTCAATGTGATGACAAGGCAGAAAATCTTCAAAGGTTGAAAGATAAAGCCAAAAATGCCACCTGGAAAAACATGTCATTCTTTGCTATAAATAAGTAACAAACTTCATATTGCTGGCACCTCAAAATGTGGTTGAAATATGATGATGTGTAGCTCAGCCTCCCAAGGCTCTCTGGTTTGATAATCTAATAATGAAATTCGAATTATGTGATGTGGCTCCCAAAACCCTGAAATTCTGCCTCTTTTAAAGATGGTAAATGACATTTGTACACCTTTTCTTCTCTTCATTTTCCAAAAGTGGTTGATTAGATGGATTTGAGAATTCATTAATAAAGCCTTAGAAGAGGTTTCAATTCATTCTCATGCAAAAATTTACGATCTGGGTGAAAACCGTAACATTCTGGCCATGACAAGATTTTACCAGCTTATTTACCGACAAATCCGCTCCTAAGCTGGTGAAAGGTGGCGCTTTCACCAGCTAACTAGCAAAATTTTTGGTGAATTAGCTGGTGAAAAGAGCAGATTTTTCAAAATCAAATTTCTTGGTCATAGAAAATCCATTTTTCATGCCTGAATAGTCGATCCACATATAGAAATCCTAAGATTTCCAATGGTGTTTTCAAATCTTCATTTGGAGCTCGGGAAGGGATTGAAAAGTTCCCTGCAAGTTTAAGCATCATTCTTTCAAAAATGCCAGTGCATTTTTTATCGCTAACAAGAAGGACAGACTGTCCAATTCTTTTCTCAACAAAGAGCCACTGCGTCTTCTTTCCATTTGAAATTCAAAACCCTAAACGATTTTGCACACCAAACACTGTGATATGCTATTTGGGCCGAGGTCTTGCGCTGGTGAAAATACTCAGTTCTGTTTTTCAACATTGAAAACTTACCATACAATTGTGGGTGATGTGTGTTGGGGAAATGATGTGACGATTTGATGTCACCAGCCATGTAGTATTGTTCCTGTAACTGGGATGATGGGTTCAAATTTTCCATTTCCGACGCCATGATTGTGAAGCATGCGTTACTGAACGAGATCTGCTTTGCAATCCGATTTAGACGTGCAACTCGAGTTTCCTTGATTGTCCGCTTTCACCAGCGCATCATTCTTGATTGCATGACGTGGGATGAACATATCATCATTAGATTTTTTACAACGTGGATAAAACGCACGTGATCTCTTCTTTCACTAGTGCACAACCTGTGAGAAGTGATCCTCGGCTATTGAAAACTGCTGCTTTCACCAATGCACAACCTGTGAGAAATTCTCCTTAGCTGTTGAAAGTCACCACTTTCACCAGTGCACACCCCGTGAGAAATGCTCTTTGGATGTTTGAAAATCCCCACTTTCACCAACTAACGACCTGTGAGAAATGCTCCTTAGTTGTTGAAAGTTGCCACTTTCACCAGCTAACCATCATCTTTTAAGCACGCGTTAGTTGTTGAAAACATTTTATGAAAATTTTAAAGAGAATACCTTTATGGGTCATCTTATTTCTAAGAAAAAAATCAAAAGCTAAGTCTTGCAACTAGAAAAACTCAAAACCAATTTGAGAAAACTACCAATAGCCATGCTATCAACCACAAAATGAAAACATGGTGACGGATTCATTTTGGGAGCTAACATTTGTCTCCAACTGGGATGGAGACCTCCATGTGAGGTTTCCAAAAACCTAGTAGTTTCAGTAGCCTTTAGCATTGGGCATGGAGTCATCTGGCCTGTGCAACTGTTCTTCAACAAACCTGTAGTCTGATTGTAGCTTGCCTGTAACTTGCCTGTGACCTGTCCTTCTTATTCATGAAATCAACAAATGAAAAAGATCTCATTTTCTCGTATGGAAAGCTTATTCCTCTACCTACTCCTATACTAACCAGTAGAGGCAGATTTATTAAGTAAGATGGAATTTCCAATGCAGCCAAATCATAATCTGATTTACTATTAAAATCCTTGATCTCGACCCGAACAATAATGAAAGAGATATCGTGCAGAAGAGAGATTTGAACAAATGATAAAGACAATCTTCTTCTGACGGAAAATGTTTAACATCTATGCTGCTCATAGACTCCAAATAGTCAGCAAAAGGGTCATCAAATTCATAAAGCAATACCTCTTTGGACTGCTGAAAACTGCCTTTACTAATCTCATTATTGAATGCAGGCTGCTCGAAATCCGTTGGAAAAACATATATGATAGATCGTTGCTCCGGACTGTTTCGTTCCTTGCCTTATTTTTTATATTTGCTACGAACTTCCCGTTGCTGCAAATATTGAAAATGACAGATACCCTTAGGATCTGTTGCAGATTTAAAGTTTTCATATGCTGATATACAAATCTGCTCATCATTTTTTAATCTTTCAAAGGAGGCAATATGATCTTGATAACTATTATTAACCATGATGTGCATATATCTCTGATCATCTCTTTGCTTATTATTTCTGCTACAATTCTCCTTTGTCCGCAAAATTGAAATTTGATGGCTGCCCTTAGTATTTTCCACAGATCCGGAACTGTCACCCATAAACATTGGCAAACTAAGGAAATCTGAAATCTTCAGGTTTTCTGAAAAGTATAAGTCCATGAAAACTGTTACTGGATCCTGAAAAGGAAAATAAGTAACATGTTGCTCCTAGGAAAATAGTTGCACATCTATGGCAGCCTCCTGCTCAATCATGCTTGTTCCTTTGCTGGAAAACTGATCGCCTTGTTGTTCCCTTGATCTCAGATTTTGATCATCAATCATCACAACTTCCTCTTCAGAAAAGTTCTCAGAAGATGATGATAAGACAGTATTAAAATCATATGAACAAGGATCAGTTAAAAACATATAATTGCCTATGCAATCATCATTCATCATAGGCTCTTCCTGATTTACAAACTGATCATAAGATTCACATGCATACCTGTCTCTGGAATACTCAGCCAACACTGAAAAATCTAATTCTGAATCTGACATGTACTCACCTTCAGGCTGTTGTTCCTTATCTACTTCATACTCACTACTTTTTTTCTCTGAATCTAAAATGTACTGACAGTTTACTTGCTCATGCACCTGCAAATTTTCAAATAAATCTCGATCTCGTATCCTTCTGGAAGCATGAATGTTCTCCTCCACCTCTCAAGCATCTTCAAACAACTGGATTAGGGATGGAGATTTTCGTTCTAACAGAAGAAGGGAAAGTTCTGAATGGAGACCTATGATATAATATATCATGGCAAATGTCTCTGTAGCCTGGACCTCCAAAGGCATCTCATGATAAACACGGTAAAACCTTCTATTGAAAACAAGCAAGGCTTCATCCTGCTCTCATTTCAAAACATAGAAATCAGCGAGGTAAGAATCTAAAGATTTGTATTCGCCCCAATACTTTAGGAACGCATTAGAGAACTCAATCCAAGAACCAATTGAATCAGCTCTCAGACCCCTAAACCATGCAGCAACATCTTTGATTAGAGATTTAGAGAAAAATATCATGATTACATCTTTGTGAACAATCTGAAAATGATCAACAAAATCCTCAAAGTATTCCAAATGCCTTTTAGCTGAAACTTGATTCTCTCCGTAAAAACAAGGAAGATATCCATAACAGTCAAGAGGATAAGGATGAAGGGGATGGGGAAATTTTAAAGGCCTAAACATTTTCATCCTAATCTTGGTTTGAATGGAAGTGGGTTGCTCATAAGGGATACAATGTTGATGAAAAGGTTCAGCAGTAGTAACAACAGGTACTGAAGTTTGAGTATACTTGGAGTCAATTTCAATTTCGACAAAGTCAGAAAAGTGATCAAATGCAAGAGAAATTGGAATACAAGACTCATTTTTAAGAGCAAGTTGTGATGAGGATATCAAATCAATATCTATAACACAGGGTTGTGGAGTCTTTGTTTCTTCTAAAGATGGATAGATGAAAACGGGATGGTAGTCTTCTGAATATACAAAACAGAAAATGATTCTCTTTACATGTAAAGGGAATAACATGAAAGAGTTAATAAAAAATATCAATAATTCATGAAGCAGACTGATAAACTGATATCTGGATTTAAAGTGTAGCCTCTTCATCTCTTGTTAAATGGATCCTCCCAGTGGAGTCTTATTCAAACTTAGATGGATCAAGGAAAGAACAAGCTTTTGCAAATCTGCCCTAACAGCTGGATTAGATTTCCACACCTTTCACAAATGGTCTCTTAGGACACTCTTTTCAACAACCAGACTAATATGGATATAGATATTCCTCTCTATTTGTGAAGGATGGAAAAAGAGGAGCAGTTCTCTCCTAAGGCCAACTTGTAAGACTTATTTCCTTGGGTTATACACAATGTCGAACTCATAAATCAGGTTTGTAATTTCAAAAACTAATGGAGGTTGTCACCCTTCAGGTTTTCTGTTTCAATTTCAGATTTCTGAAAACATGAAGATTCGGAAAAATAGGCTTAACAGAAGATGGTCTAGATACAAATAAGAAACAATACCTCTTGAAATCCCTGAGGTAAATAATTTGCAGATCTGAAAATTTATTTCTGTAAGGCTCGTCTCCTTTTGATGATCTTTTCTGGATCTGTCACAGGTCTTCAATGGAGTCGCCACTGAATTCGTTCTTCATGGAGTCGCCAGATAGATGATTATGACCAAAATATGTCCAGGCTTTGTCTATCATCAAAGTTGGATCTTGTCGTCTCCCAAGGAAGCTGAGCTTCAATCTCCTGTCCCCGACAATGATGCCAATTTGTTATCACTCCAAGAAACTCCTTAGGGTTGTAAGCTAAGGATTCTTGGTAACTTAGAAATAATGGTTTTTTGGTATTTTACAGGTGGATCAATGAAATAACAAATCATAACTTGAGTACTCAGACCATAAATGGGTAATCAAATGAACAGAGCTCTTATAAAACAATAATCAGATGGCAAATCTTAAGTGAGTGAGAATATGGAGCTAACAAGCCAAATACAATCTGTAGGTCTTATTAAACTACGTAAAGAAATTTTAAGCAAATTATGAGCTGACTGGTGAGATGACAATCACTGCAGCTAAAACAATTTACATAAAACAGAGAGAGACAGGTGAGGAATCTGATATTGTAGAAGAGAGCAACCTATCTTTGTATTATCCTTCAAGTCTTCTTACAATCATAGTATAACAAGTATCTGAAATCGAACCCCTACTTAGACTGAATTCCCAGGCTTTATAGCTTTTATAATGTACAGATAAGATCCTATGAAAAGGGATCTAGGATACTAAAAATAACATAGCATAAAACTAATTGTAAACTCTAAAGAACAAATCCTTTATTAAAGGAAATCAAACCATATCTAAATTGAAGTCTTCGACAGCTACAAGAGTATTCGACATCCTTCAATGTGATGACAAGGAAGAAAATATTCAAAGGCTGAAAGATAAAGCCAAAAATGCCACCTGGAAAAACATGTCATTCTTTGCTATAAATAAGTAACAAACTTCATCTTGCTGGCACCTCAAAATGTGGTTGAAATCTGATGATGTGTAGCTCAGCCTCCCAAGGCTCTCTGGTTTGATAATCTGATAATGAAATTCGAATTATGTGATGTGGCTCCAAAAACCCTGAAATTTTGCCTCTTCTAGAGATGGTAAATGACATTTGTACACCTTTTCTTCTCTTCATTTTCCAAAAGTGGTTGATTAGATGGATTTGATAATTCATTAATAAATCCTTAGAAGAGGTTTCAATTCATTCTCATGAAAAAATTTACGATCTGGGTGAAAACCGTAACATTCTAGCCATGACAAGCTTTCACCAGCTTATCTACTGACAAATCCGCTCCTAAGCTGGTGAAAGGCGGTGCTTTCACCAGCTAACTAGCAAAATATTCGACGAATTAGATGGTGGAAAGAGAAGATTTTTCAAAATCAAATTTCTCGGTCATAGAAAATTTGTTTTTCATGCCTGAATAGTCGATCGACATCTAGAAATCCTAATCTTTCCAATAGTGTTTTCAAATCTTCATTTGGAGCTCATTAAGGGATTCAAAAGTTCCCTACAAGTTTAAGAATCATTCTTTAAAAAATGCCAGTGCATTTTGTATCGCTAACAGGAAGGACAGACTGTCCAATTCTTTTCTCAACAAAGAGCCACTGCGTCTTCTTTCCATTTGAAATTCAAAACCCCAAACGATTTTGCACACCAAAAACTGCGATATGCTATTTGGGCCGAGGTCTTGCGCTGGTGAAAATACTCGGTTCTGTTTTTCAACATTGAAAACTTACCATACAATTGTGGGTGATGTGTGTTGGGGAAATGATGTGGAGATTTGATGTCATCAGCCATGTAGTATTGTTCCTGTACCTGGGATGATGGGTTCAAATTTTCCATTTCCGACGCCATGATTGTGAAGCATGCATTACTGAACGAGATTCGCTTTGCAATCGGATTTAGACATGCAACTCGAGTTTCCCTGATTGTCTGCTTTCACCAGCGCATCATTCTTGATTGCATGACGTGGGCTGAACATATCATCATTAGATTTTTTACAACGTGTATAAAACACACGTGATCTTCGCTTTCACCAGTGCATAATCCATGAGAAGTGTTCCTCGACTGTTGAAAATTGTTGCTTTCACCAGCGCACAACCTGTGAGAAATGCTCCTTAGCTGTTGAAAGTCGCCACTTTCACCAGCGCACACCCCGTGAGAAATGCTCTTTAGATGTTTGAAAATCCCCGCTTTCACCAGCTAACGACCTATGAGAAATGCTCCTTAGCTATTGAAAGTCACCACTTTCACCAGCTAACCATCATCTTTTAAGCACGCGTTAGCTGTTGAAAACATTTTATGAAAATTTTAAAGAGAAGTCCTTTATGGGTCATCTTATTTCTAAGACAAAAATCAAAAGCTAAGTCTTGTAGCTAGAAAAACTCAAAACCAATTTGAGAAAACTACCAATAGCCATGCTGTCAACCACAAAATGCAACCATGGTGATAGATTCATTTTGGGAGCTAACAATAGCTATCATTGGCGAGAACTTCAAACCCTAAAAACAAAAGTGCGAATGCAGGCATGTTTGCAGGGTATTACAACAACCTGCAGGAGAGCATTGCCAACACTTGGCAGATTATGCCAGAAGTGGTCATGAAATATCAAGACGTATCCAAATTTAAAGTGACTAGGCATGCAGTATGGATCCAACCAAGGAAGGATCCCAAGAAAGAATGGCTACAACTACGATACTGTGTCAAGGAAGAGGGCATAGAAATGGCCTTCAAGGATTGGCACGATGACTAGAAGGTTCCAGAATTGAATCAAGAGATGTCTGCGAATAAGGAGGCTGATGCAGGGAAAGAACAGACACTTGCAAGAGAAAAAACGACACCCAATAATCCAAATCCAAGACAGATAGTGGCACAGTAAAAGAAATGGGGTGCATCCAAGAAAGGTACCCAGGCGAGGAAGAAGAACAACACCCAAGTGTCATAGGAACAAGAAAAAGAGACCGAGACAACACAGGAGACCACATAAAGTGCTACTTAACAGGAGTAAGGCTAGACCAATAGGCCAATCATACAAACAGGTGGTGTGCACAAGAAAACTAAGGTGCACAAAACACCACCAAAATATACAATCATAGAGGATGATGCGGACCTCGTTGCCCAAGTGGTCCAGGATCGAACAATGGAGGATTTTGACGAAGCCCAACACCAAAGGAACAAGATTCGAGATGAGATGGCCGACATGAGGTAGCTCCTCGAGTAGATCTAAGAAACACAGAGGGAAGGTAGAGGAATAGAATTAGTCCCCACAACATCACAAGCAAGATCCAAGCCTGGGTCAAGTAAGCAAGATAGGATCTAGACGAAAGCACAACCAAGCTTGATGTTTCACATTATACCCAGCATGTTGCGCATGGATGAAATTGTGGGCCAGACACCCTTGAAATATTTGGCACAAATATAGTTGGTAATGGGGTGGATACCAACCAAGGCGTTATATAAACTGCAAGTCAGCGTTGTGCAAGAGGTACAATCGCACGGACGCATGGACACAACGGAAATGAAACAAACAAAGGAGAAAAAATAAGCCTTGGATTTGGTGCTCGAGCAGGTCAATGTTGAGACCAAGGATGAGAAATATCATGTGGATAGGCTCGAGAAGGGATTGGTTGTATCCTATGACAGGATTTTGAAGAGCACATAGAAAACAAAGCTCATGATGACATAGAAAATTGAACAGTTTTTGCACACAATCGATCAATATAAATAGGAGATCTAGAACCTCTGGGAACAACTCATCCCTACCACTCCCATGGAGGTGAAGGAGAAAAGGAAGCAAGAAGCATCAGGGAAGATGGAGGAGATGGAACGACAAGTCAACGCAATTATCGACTTATTCGATAAAGAAGCACAGCTATGGACAAAGTTGGATGAGGATCAATAGGTCCAAAAATGGTACCATGAAGAGGAGAAGATAAGCGCAGCTATCCAGGACCTCAAGCAGAGACAAAAGATGATGCAGATTACCGACTGCCTCAAAGGAGTACATGATATGAAGAAGCTACAGGTAGAACTCATAGCCTTGCAGACATAGAAGAAGGAGCACCAAGATCAAATGGAACCTCTCTAGGAGCGAGCAACAGAGGTCATTGCGTAGGAAGAAGAGGAAAAGAAAAACATGGCACAAACTCAGGCAGAGTGCGCAGATATGATCAGTAAGGAGATTATAGCACAAGTGTTGGACGTACTAAGAGAAAATTCCACACAAGCTCAAATACAAGCAAGGGAACTCACAAAGAAGTTACAGGTTCTCATAGGATTTCTTTAATACACACAAAAATCTTAGGTTGCTTGGGATGAGTGATCCAAAAAGGATCCATAAATGACTAAGAAAAACTCAAAACTCACAGAGTAAACTCAGGACGTTTAGAGTGGCTTTAGCAAACAGAGAAAGGGAAAAAAATCAAAATTCACAAAACTCAGTGAAAATGACATGATCGCGAAGAGCGCATCGTAATAATTCCAACAGCATAAACAGATCATCAAACGGAGTTACAGATTTAAATATATTCATAGTCAAAGTTTGGTCAACCTAGCATAGTGAGCAGGGGTTGAGTCAACGTCTGTACTACTGACATCAACATCCATAAAGTACACATGGAAGGAGGAGGAAGGTGACACATGGCATGTTGATGTTAACATGGTGACATGGTAACACCAAAGGTTGTCACGTGTCACCCAGTTTTGTCATTTTTAGGTCGATCCATGGACCAATCGGATCATGCCAAGTGGTAGCCCGTACAGTTCGTACACTGACGTGGCATGATGATGTTTCATGCTGACGTGAGGTGCTAACTTGGAAGGGGGAAACTTGTACTAGTGAGAGACCACCACGTGGCCCAATCAAAGGCTGGCACATGGCAGGCAGGAAATTCTCAATGACAGTCCATGAGAAAACATTTGAGAACAAATTAGTTTGGTGGGTCCACCAAATCGAATGGACCACGCCAAACTTGGCCACAATTATATCGTTGGGATATGAATAGTGTCATCGCTAACTATAGAGAAACAAATCATATGTTAAATTATATATTGTAACAATACAAATCTCAAAAGGGGGAGGCCTGCGGGTCCTCCTCCCCCACATGTGCCTTAACAAATCCACCCTAACCAATAGGCCATGGGCCACACATTGTAACCAACACCCAAACAATTTATTAAATGTTGCATTCGCCCAACCACCAAGAGGAGGCATGTGTATAGTATGGTCATCTGGGTACCAAAAATGATTCAGTACAGTCATAAATGCAGGTTGCAGAGAGGGCACAAAAATTGAGATGAATTTCTTCTTGGGCCTGGGAGTGCCAAAGCTGGATCGAGACGTGAAGATAGTCATTTTTGGGTAATTCGACACCACGAATTCAGTGGTGTTGTCTGTTTTCTTATCTAAGCATTATTTATGCAACTTGATTTCAAAATGAGGTAGACTTATGTATTTTTCCAAATTATTTTGCTGAGTTAATGAAAGAGCCTACCCATTTGAGAGCAGGACTCGAAGACGTAGTCCTCTACGGACGAACTCTATTATCAATTTTTTTGTGTTCAGATTTGATGCTTATGTATCTTCCTTTTTAAGCTTTCTTTCTTTAATGGTGCACTTTAATTTATGTTCATTTAATGCAATTCTTTACAATTCACTCGATGAAAAGATCCCAGATCAATGAGCCACATGTCAATGTTGGGGGCATGTTGGATGCAGACCTAGTCAGGAGAAAAGACTAATTTTGGGAGGAGAAGAGGACAGCTGGAAGGAAGAGAAACACATGTTAGGAAAGCAGGAGAGGCGTGCATACAAGGAATACCTAACTACGCTAGGGTTAGGGTTTTTGTATTGTATTGTAATGGCTGATGAGCCAAGAATATAAATAGGTAGTATGTAGAGGGATAGAGGGGGTCGGCTAAGAGAAAAATGAGAGGACAAAGATGTCATATAATTGTAAGAAATGTACTACTCAATAATTTGCTGAGCTAGGGAGGCAGTGAGTGACTCGATCCTGAGGGTTAGATCATAGGATGAGGAGCTTGGTGTGATCTAGTCAGCCTCACGGAGATCGAGGAGCCTATGGAAGAAGAGTAAGACGTGAGATTGTAAACATGAACAACATGATATATTACCGAACCATAATAAAATCTTGAGAGCCAGATCATTGTGGGCGTATCCCACGAGGGGGTGAACCACAGTAATACCTATGTTATGTGAATGAATGTATGTGTCTTTATGGATGATTAATTGTTGAATGTTAGATGAATGAACCAGTTAGTTAGATATGATATTCCACATGCATGAATAAAATGACTGCTATAATTAGATGTTAGACTGAATGAATAAATATTACAGAGTACAACTGCAGATCTCCACTCATTCCTAGGTTGCAAACACATGAGTATTGCAGACACTAATAGAGATATCTCAGGTGAGACTGTGCAGTACACTCTGTGTGCTACGTTGCCTTCTTGTATACCAAAGGGGCCAATATTTTTAAAGGTATTTTGTTGGGATATTATCAAATATGAACTAGGTTCAATCTATGATAGTAAGGTAGAATCAGAATAACCCATAAGGAATCCTAAATACCAATAAAAGGGTAAAAATCCAACAGATTCCCAAGGCTTCTCGGGAGTAGGAAAAGGGGTGTGTAAGCTTTTCTTCTTGGTGGTTGGCTTGGAAATGGCAGAGGAAGTGCAAGATCTGATATACTTTTTGACATTGTATCGAATTTTTGGCCAATAAAGATGTCTCTAAAGAACGACCATAGTTTTCTCCATGCCAAAATGTCGTGCCATCCGACTATAGTGGGATTACCAAATAATCTTTCCACGCTCACTTGTAGGAACACAGATATGGCCCAGATGGAGTAATAGTTCGTCCTGAATGTGAAAATCGGTGATAGTCATGCCTATACCCAAGAGATGATAGGTGGTGGTGAAGTCTGAATCTTGCTGATAAAGTTGGGGCCAATTAGATGCCTCATGTCCACAGGAATGGAGCACAGTGGTAAGTGCAGCCACGGGAGGTCGACTAAGGTAGTCAATGGCATGATTTGATATCCCAGTCTTATATTTGATGTTGAGATGGAATTGCTGCAGGTAGGTGGACCACTTCTGATGGAGGCCATTCTGCAATTTCCCCTATGTTTGTATGAACCAAAGAGGCTTGTGATCAATGTGGATGCTCGTCTCGTCTCTTAGAATGTAATGTTTCCATTGACGATAGGCTTGTACAATGGAATAAATTTCATTTTCATAGGTGGGGTATATTTGGATGGTATCTGAGAGTGTCTCACTATGGTATGCCATCGAATTACCATATTGAGTGAGAACTGTGCCTACAACATAGTTAGATGAATTAGTCTCAATATCAGGAAAGGAGAGTACTAGAGATAAGCACAAGCAATGATTCATATCATTGAATTCTCATTGTTGTTCCTTCCCCCGCATGAAATTTTCCCTGCCACTTCCCTTGGTCACCTAGCTGAGGGCCCATGCAATATGGGAGAATCCCAACACGAACCATTGGTAGAAGTTGGCCAGTCCCAAGAAGATCTGAATCTCGGTTAGTGTGGCCAGGGATGGCCAGTCACTGATGACTTGGATCTTATATGGATCAACATGTACTCAATTCTCATCAATAATGTAGCCCAAGTATTGGAACATGTTCATGCCAAAAGAGCATTTTTCCAAGTTGGCATATATCTTGTGCTACCGTAGAGTGCTCAAAACCTGATGAATATGTTGCATGTGATCCTCCCAATTTCTGCTGAAGATGAGGATGTCATCCAAATATACCACCACAAATGAGTTGATGAAGGGTCTCAATACATCATCCATCAACCTCATGAAAGTGGTTGGTGCATTTGTTAATACAAAGGGCATGACCATCCATTCGAAGAGACCTTCTTTATATTTGAAGGTTTTCTTCCATACATTAGTTGGTTCCATGGGAACCTTCTGGTAGCATGACTTTAGGTCAATCTTACTTAATAACTTTGCCCCCTTGAGTTATTCAAGAAGGTCATCAATATTGGGAATCGAGTATCGGTTCTTGACTGTGATTTTGTTAAAGGCTCTATAAGCAATGCAGAGTCTCCAAGTCCTATCCTTCTTCTACACCAACACAATCAGGCTTCCACAAGGGGAGGAGTTGGGTCTAATGTGCCCCTTTTTAAGAATCTCCTGGATCTGATGCCTGATTTCATCATTTTCCATCAATGAGTGATGATAGAATGGTCCATTAGGTAGAGGTGCATAGGGGTTTAGATCAATTATATGCTTGACTTTGTAGTGATTTCGTACCTCGGTGGGTGAGGAGAATATGTCTTTGTATTCTTCAACAATCCTGTCCACTTTCTTCTGCTGCAAAGAGACGCTCTGTGTAGAGGCCACGGATGTGGAGGTGACCTTTTGTTTAATATGAACATAGATCACAAAGAAGATGAACTTCCCGATTTGTGAAATGGCCTTACTGCATTGCTTAGGAGAGATTATAGAAATAGCAGTAGGCGACACTACTTTTAGTATCCTGTACAATTGTCTACCTAAAGTAATAATAAAACTACGGGGTCTAGACTCATACACAACATGATGCTTCCACAAATATGGTTTTCCTAAAAGAACATCACAAAATTCAAGGGGAGTAATATAAAAAAATACCTCATCTTTGAAAGGCTTGATGTCGTAGTGCAGGTGACACTATTGGATGACAAAAATATCTCTCCCTTGGTGAAGACAGCCGATGGTGTAGGGATGCAGGTGCGGTGTCATCTATAGTTCCATGCACTTGACGACCTCTTCTAATATCAGGTTCTTCTGGTTGCCTCTAGTGATAATGAAATGAAGCAGAGCCCCCTTTACCCACATATGTGATCGAAAGAGGTGTTCCCCTTCCTCTCGTGCTTTTGGTTCGCTTGGTCGGACTTGGTGGTAGCGATAGCGGCACTGAGTTCAACATCGATAATCTGATTCCCTCCTTCTATATTTGATGCAGAATCAGAATCAGCCTCTGACTCAGTAACCTTCAACTCAGCCATGAGTGACTACTTGGAGTGACATTCTTCGATGTTGTCCCAAGGGATTTTATGGTACTCCCACCATTTTCTCATGTCCTTCTTCGTGTTCTCATTTCCCTTCTTATGTTATGGCTTGGACTGGTTGTCCTAAGGGTGGCCATCTCAGCTCATTCCTTTAATGTGTGGGTTGGGGCCACCTTTTCCTTGCTTTTGCAGTGAGGATTTTGCAGATCCAAACTCTCACCTCTTCTACTTAATTTTTTGTTCGATCTTGATAGTGTATCTATAAGTCGTACCTAATGGGTTGATGTCCAAAAAATCCATTTCTTTTTGAATGTATCTATGAAAACAATCGTGGTATTTGAGCACCAGATGTCTCTTAGAGTATTTTATACCCAATTTGGTGTGCAGGGTATGGAAAATATTGGTGGAATGTGGTACTGTTTGGTCCCTTTCTTGACGTAGGGTGGTCCATCTGGTGTACTGGTCCTCGTAGCTTCCAACAGGGTAGTATTGTTCTTTAATGGCATCTTGGAAGGAATCCCATGTAGGGGCAATCACAAATATTACAGATTCCTCTACAACTCTTTTCTGAGAGTAAGTATCCCACTAGTCCTTAACATGGGGGATGGCCTTGAGGAGTGCAAAAATAATATTTTCCCTATCGAAAAATTGTGGACTGAAAAATACCCTTCGAGCATATTCAACCATATATCTACAACATATGCATCTATCAATCCTTCAGATAATGGAATATAAAAATTTACTTGTACCTTGAAGAGGGTTGCATGGCCACTTGATGGAGATACTTCTCATGTGGGAAGTCGTTGAAGGATCCGTGCAAATTTGTCCATAATTTTGTTCCTTTGTCACACGAGGGCTTCCTCGAGAAACATTTTAATAGGATCTCCCTATCCATCATATTTCTTTTCATACCCCAAATAAACTTGACAATTTATTTGTTTTCCTTTAGGTGTTAGGTTGTCACTTCACATTATTTTTGAGTTTATTTGCATGCAAGATTAGGTTTCTGCTTTTGTCCTAGGAATAAATGAGATCCATGAAGTCTCCTTTTTTGTAAATTGGCATGACTCACTTTCAGCTGCTAACCAACGTCCGAGAGATCCATTATGCGTTGTGGAAAGAGCCCACTTTCAACATCTAAGGACGTCGTTTCATCAGTTAATGCGTTGTGGAAAGTGACAAAGCGTAAAAGGTCCGATAGTCAGTTCGCACATGGCGCGCTATGGAAAGTACCTACTTTCCTCAGCTAAGGAACATTTTCAAGTGATATGGCACACTGATGGAAGTATTCACTTTCCGCAGCTAAGGTAAGTTTTCTATAAAAAGGTGCGTTGTGGAAAGTATTCACTTTCCGCAGCTAACAAGGGTTTTCAAAGGAGTCGCATGCTGGTGAAAGTAGCAAGTGTGCGTGGTGGCAGAGGCGTTCTCCATGCACCGTTGTTGCATGAAGTGGGAATCACGTGCTCATTATCCACGTATGAAAGAAATAATGAGGTGATCACCCCCATGTCAGAACAAATCCAAGACATGCGCCGGTGGAAGTGGGTGATCATGGAACTTCAATCATGTGTGTCAGGATATGATGGTAATTCGAAATCGTTTCAGAACCCACGCTCAACCCTCATCACACCCGAAATGGCAAGTTTGTGTTCGGTGACGTAGGTACAGAGGAGGTACCGTCAGTTTGACGCCATCGAATCAGACAGAATTGGCATATCACAGGTTATTTCCAAAGTGCAATCGGGGTTTTCATTTGATCCAACACAGAGTCGAAGCCGAGACTACTTTCAGCAGCGCAGAACCTCAGTTCGACTAAAGAAGTTACAGGGTTTACAGTGGTCAAGTGTCGAAGCTGCAGAATGGTGAGAAAACGCAGTGGCGTTTTACTCAAACGAGAACTGGATAGCTTATCGTTTTTGCAATCGCATCCCGATGAACAGAGGCACATTTCAAATGCGGGATGTATGGAATTTGCAGAAAGATTGCAAATTGGGTGTCACCAAGCCACGGCTGAAGCCTTCGCCACGACATTTGATGGAAATAGAGCTCGTGTTGGCTCTTTGGAAATCAAAGTAGATGAGGAGTTCATTGCAGCAGCTACAGGATTGCCGAGAACTGGTCAAAGATGGTTTAAAACCACCGCCCCTAAGAGTCTAGATTTCAGGTTCTATTTAAAATATGGGTACAAGCACAAAGCGTGGAGAAAGGGTATGCTTGTTGCATATTTGGATGAAGAGTGGCAAGATTTATTCAAAGCCATCCAACTATACATTACATCAGAAGGAAGATATGACAAATTGATGATATATCACTTCAAGTTATTGGATCATTTCACAGGTAAGACCCCCATCAATTTGCCTTATTTCTTGTATCACAGTTTGACTAAAGTATGCAAGAGGATCAGAGCTCAACCTTCAAGCGTGAAAACTACTCTATGCCACCTTGGCCTCATAAAACTAATTATCCTGCAAGAATTGAAGCAACAAGAGAGGAGCTGGGAACACTTCCTGTTCTGGGAAGGTTTTGAAACTCAGAATCAGACTACAATTCAACAGATGGCAGGTGCAAGAAAGCAATATTCTCCTCAGAGCAGCTCAAGAAGAAGAAGGGCCTGGTCAGGACCTTCAAAAGACAGGGTATCTAAATTGAAACTTCACAGTTTGAAGAGGAAATTGAATTTTGAACAGACTACAGAGCAGACTATACAGCAGGATTCAGGACACCCTACACAACAGAGCACAGGGAAGAACATCCTCAATTTACCTTACTCAGATTCAGAGTCTGGGCAGAAAGATCAGTGCCCTGCCACCAAGAGCTCTGAGCAATCAGCAGAATGTGCTCAGAACTATGAAACATTAAATCAAACAGAGCAGGGAGAATCATCGAAAAAACCTAGATCAAGTAGATCCCAGAGGATCAAACACCTCAAGGAGGTAATTTCCCAACAGGAGGTCTTGGAGCGAGTCATAAAGGATAGATATCAGAATTTATCTGATAACTTTGCAAAAACAAATGCAGCGTTTGAAAGACTGGCCAAGGAGAGCGTTAAGGAGAAAAAGAGGAAGGAAAAGATCACAAAAAACTGCAGCAGCTTGAGATTGCATGTCAAATGCCTCAAGAAGCAGATCAGGGGGTTAAAACAAAAGCTGAAACAAAAGCCTCATTCAGACTTGAAGGTTCTAGCTCAGGTAGCCGTCAACATGCAGGGTGAGACGTCATATGCTCATTGATTTTTGTTCGAAATCAATTTTCAAAGCGAAGGTTCTTTTTGTGCACTATCGGGACTTTCAACAGCGCCAGGCTACTATTTCGTTACCCGTTAGTTGTGGAAAGCGATAGCTTTCAATAGCTAACCAGTGAAAAGTTCCAACGGTTGCACTGTTGAAAGCTGGGCGAGCAATTTTGGAGGCCGACAACGCAACAGTTCATTTCAAACGGGTTTCAAAGGTATGCCAGTGTATCAGGGAAGTAGAAGATCAAATGTTAGAAGTCCAACATCAGAGATTCGAGGGATTTTGGTTACACATCAAAGAATCATTTCCTAAAAACTCGGCCACGAATACTGGAAAATTCAACAGTCATACACATGTGTCATTTCATTCCACCACACTGCAGATGCTGGAGATGAAGGAGGAAATTGGCGACTTTTTGAAGACTGAAGACAGACTTGATCACTTAATTTAGCTGTTGAAGATTTTAATTTTGAAGTTATCTAAATAGAATAGAATTGTTTCCATTTAATGACAGATCCATGTTTTTAGGATCTGTTCAACTGTTTGTAAAGGCTATAAAATGCCTGTTTTGATATCAAACAAGGGTTCGACTTGGAATACTATTATTCTGCTACTGTAATACTCAGACTTATTCTTATTTTATAAAAAATTGCAAGCTTCTTTCAGTTTTGTGTCAGATTTTCTCTTCTGTTCTTTTATAGCTTATGAGTGGAAGTCCTTTGTTGAATCTCATTCAATTTGCAGTGACTGTCATCTCACTGATTAATTGTCTTAGTGGATTATCATAAGCTATTTCTCGGTTGTTAGACCCATTGTGTTTGTTGGTATGAAACATAATCTGGTTCAATAGTTGTTTTCTTTTCCCCATTTAATCAAACTTGATCTGACCACGGTACTAGAAAGCCTTGTGAGATTTTGTATCTCTAGACAGTCTTGAAACACGGTACAGCCTCTAGTCATTCACCTTGATCCACAACCCATTTCAATTATTTAGAAAATTGCTTCAAAAAAGAGTTAGTTACTAGGCATCTCCGACTTACAGCCTAGGAGAGTTTCCTGGAGTGATAACAGATAGCACTAATCCGGATTTAGGAGTGGAGTGAACTGATTAATAGACTGAATATAATAAACATAGAGACGTGAAGAACAACACGGATATCCAGTGAACAATATCTTCTATTGAATAAATGAAAGAGGTTGAAACTGTAAAACTTCACAACTGAAACACTTACTCGAATGATGGTAGCTATATCTGAGAAGAGATGTGGCTGCTATGCACATTTGTCTGAGCATAGTGATTACAATGAGGCTCTAGAGGCCTTTTTGATATTACTCATGAATTCCAAAACCCTAGACATCCAAAAACTTAACCCTAGGAGGTGAAACACCAAAAGTCATGTGGGCCCCTATGGGTAAGTTGGTAACTCAATTTCCCAGGGTCGTAAATTTTGCATACTACCTTTGTTTTAGGCGTGTGATAGCTCATTGGAAAGGTATTTCATATAACTACAAATTATGCCATCAAACTCTGACTCCATCTACAATTTGACTTTGGCGAGCCAACAAAAATCATTGTTTAGGGCTCCAAAACAACCCTGGAAGTACAATAAGATGTGATGACATGAAAACATACAAAATAAGCCAGTTGGATAAGGTGAGAGGCCACAAGTATCCACCTATATTATGTGTATGGATTCAGACAACCCCAGAAGTGTAGAACCCACAAATAAAAATAAGTACAAAAGAATGTGTTGAATTCAAAACAGACAAGATGAGTCAGTTGGAATAGGTGGGTGGCCACTAATATCCACCTGGATCATGATTGCAACAAAGTTATGATGGAAATGACTATGATTCAATGAGATTTGTTGATTTATCGAAGGATTCGACGCTGAAATTTGGATCGTCAATGTCAAGTGTAAGCCTATTGGAAGGTAGACTATCAGATACCTGGAAATAGGGCTTGAGACGAGCATCCAACAATGAGGGATTTCATAGACCGTCGATCTACCAAAATTTGTCTTCGTGATCTCAGTCGTTAGATATATAACAATCTCTCTCGAGGTGGAAAATCTAGAGCCCTTAACCCTCATGAAATTACGAGACCCTGAGTGGACCTCAACCCTTAGATGTGGTGTTATGAGGATTGTTGGATCTTTCAAAGTGTGTGCTACCAAAGAGAGCTCGTCGGAGTGGCCTATGGTACTCAGAGTGGATGTGCTCTGATAGTGGATGATTCTGAGCAAGAACATGGGTCGTAAATCGAAGGGTGGTCACAATGTAATGACAACCATAGATATTTCATGGGCCCCTCTTGCACACTTAATTTTTGGAGGATAACATGGGTGAGAAGCACCAGGTGACTCAACGTACAGATACAATCAAATCCGTTGATTTCTAACTTTGAGGATTGTTGGATCTGCTGGAATGACCTGTCGGAGAGGATTCATTGGAGTGGCAAGGAATGATTCTATCCATCCGATTAGGGGTGTTTAGGTCCATGTTTTTTGTAATGAACCCATACAGGGACTATCATTGGTAGTTGGAGGCCAACCTAGAGTATTTATGAGAGTAAATATTGGTAAGGGGAAGTTCTTGTGTATGAACATGAAAAACAAGAATCTAAGAGGATCTGATCTGATTCCTTAGCATGAGAGAAAGAGGAAAAAATTGAACATCCCACCAGCCTAAAGAGTTTTAGGGGGTCCATTGTGTTACATTATGAAGCCATATTCCTTGAATAAGGCCGATTAAATAGATAGTTAATAGTCATTCATTGAAAAATGGGTTCTCTTTATTAGTAAGGCCCAAAATAGTTAGTAGGCCCTTATTATAAGTGGGCCTATAGGTAGTTAAGATTCTCTATGGATGGTTATATATTCAATAGAAGGTTATGTAATGTTTTGTTTAGAATTATTATTATAATTGGATATTTTCTTTAGGAGGTTGCCCCCTTGAAGAGGAAAGTGAACACAAGTCTCTATTTTTTATTACCAAGAGACATTTCTTAGGGTTTATCTATTTTCTCATATGTTCTTTGGTTTTGATCTACATTTTATGTGATTTCTATGAAGTTTTGGAGTTAAATAGATTACAAACTCCTTCCATTAGAGGAGGTTATGAGGTGCTATATGGATTTAAATAAACTTTTACGAGGTCAAAAAACCTACTTTAGAAGAGCACCCATTATTGGAGTTGGATGTGGACTCAAGTGTACTTTTCTTAAATCAAAATATATATGACCCATTTTGTGGGTTGTTTTGGGCTAAGAGAGGAGGTGTGGTTGTGATATATAGATCCTATCATTCCTTAAATATGTAATTATGCCACTTGGCCCTATTCATTTAGTTGGAATTTTTTCTATGCTCTTTTTAACTTGGGACTAATATACCTCTAGTGAATAGGTACACAACACAATTGCATTCGTCCACGTGCAAAATTAATCATGTTGGCTGCATCAAAATTTAGGTCTCTAGGTATCAAGATATCAATGAATGAATGCATATTATGAATATGGTTTGACATTAGTTGACTCAATTCATTAATGACCTAACAATTATGCCAAAATAGGAAAATTTCATCAAAATCCTCAATTTGGAAATCATAAAATTGTGATATTCGGTGAATATAACATTAGCATAAGCTTAATGTTATAATTTAGTACTTATTATCTTAAATTTACTTATACTAGGAGCAATAGGAAACATGTATGACCCAACCCGACTATTGATTGGTGAAGGATGACTCTATTATGAGCTTAGTCAAATTGATTAACATTTACTTTATACCAATATTTCATTGTTAAATTTTAGGTGAACCAATGTTATGATTTATCTATTCAGATGCTACAAAGTTAGATGTTGTTATGATTGATACTTTTGAATAAATGATTATTTAAAAATGTTATTTATTTGATTATGTTGGTAATAACAATCAACTAATGGTAATAGCATGTACCATGAAAAAAACGATCTTGGGCTCATAAAAGATTTTTATTGTAGGGACAACAATAGCACCATTTCTTTGTGAGCGCCCATTATCGCGAAGAATTTCATATTATCTTGCCACATGGGTCATGAATAGAAGCATGGCATAACATGTAATCCTTCACAAGTCATCCTCTTCATATTTCATAATATAGGCCACATTCCACTTTCTGCTATGCTTGATTTGCATGCTTTCTTGACTCATTGGGTGCATGCTTGATGGAATTTGTATAAGGTATGGTGTCCAACATTATAGGTATTAATAAGTGCATTCTAGTTGATAGTTGTGAATATTATATGCCAAATGTATACATAGTCTTTATGGAATCATAATTTTTAAATATAAAAAGATGGTGATTAAGATGGGGGACAAAGGTGGTAAGTGGGGCATTCATTGGATTTCTTTTTCCTTTTGGGGGAAATAAGGGGAGTTTGGGTGGTATGGGATGCTTGCACTAGAGATGATGGTGTAAAATACAAGCTTCGAAATTGCATGATTATTTGGCATCGCTACGAGTGATGGGGTTGCATATTATATTGGTGCATGAGATTGGTAATAGTTTGAAGGTTGTATGCTTAGAGGTCTCAATTTATCAAGATAAGTAATTAGGCTAGGAAGAGAGTTCTCCTATTTCATATGATTGCACATGTTTGGCTATTAATTGTAAATTTTCTAGACAAATTGAATGCACTATATAAAATTAACTTGAATAGTAAGTATTCATCTTTACCTTTCTCTAAACTTAGAAGATTATTAGATAGTATCAAATTATATATCCTTGATTATATGAAATTCTAATTTTTCTTTTTCTTTAATAAAATATGGATAACATAAACTTTAATTCATTGTTATATTTTATAGAAATTAATATTAATTGTTAATAAAAAGTTAATATAATTCAATGTTAAATTCTATAAAAATTAATATTAATTGTTAATAAAAAATTAATATAATTCAATATTAAATTCTATAGAAATTAATATTAATTGTTTAATAACAAGTTAATATAATTCAATGTTAAATTCTATAGAAATTAATATTAATTGTTAATAAAAAGTTAATATTAATTATTAATAAGACAAATTTTGGTTGTTATATTGAATAGCAACACATATTTACTTACTATTAAAAATTGACTATGAGAAAAATTATAGGATGACATAATCACTACACTTGATATCATAACATGGTTTACATGCTTAGTACCTGTGTACCTTCCAAGATAATAAATCTATACATTTGTTTTCAATTCCCTTTCATTAATGAGTTCCTCTAAGATACAAATTAAGCTAACTCAAAAGTGACACATAGTATACCAATGTAAATTAATATAATCGGTGTTAAAGAAAATGGTGGTGAGGGTCCCAGGATAGAAAACCTTTGTTGAATGTTCACATGAAATCTGTGAGCTCTTCTTGCAGCAATTCTCTCCTTCTTAGCATTCTGGTATGCTGCCATAGTTTGAGAGCTCTAGAACTTTCTAGAACAAAACCAACATAGGTAAATGCGAGCTTCCAAAGATTCCCCGAGCAAAGGCAGTGCTTTCGCCAACCGCTCTGACACATTTTCCACAGTTTCGTTTCCTCCTGCCCATTCTCCTCATCCTTCATGTTAATTTCTTCTCCCACAGTGCTTTCGCCAACTACTCTTACACCTTTTCCACAGTTTCGTTTCTTTGTGCCCATTCTCCTCATCCTTCATGTTAATTTCTTCACCCAACCACGCCCATTATAGCAACTCCATATATCAGGCTAGTTGTTATCATCATCACTAGTCAGATCAGCTTTAGCTTGGCTACAAGGGACCAGCTAAGTATTTCTCCATTTGCTTAAGGATGAGTTTTCACTATAATTTAGTCACAACTAAGCGGTGAGCGGTCAAGGAGAAGAGTTTGAAATTAATTTTAAAACTAAATAGGCTGTGTTAAATTTGATGGTTTTGAAAACTTCAA
>ML792298.1:711518-727980 GCA_009831015.1 Picea engelmannii | reverse complement strand
GGATAAAAGTTAAGGAAAAGGTCTAATCTAGGGAGCTTAAGACAAAAATGAATATTATAATAATATTCCTTAAAGTATAAAGTATGGATAATTATTTTATCCTAAGTTCTAAGGATGGGGACAAGTGGGCCAAAGTAGCTCCCAACATGACAAGTGTGAAATTGGGAAAATGCATACATATAGTTTGGAATTAGTTCATTTGCCGAAGGAATCATTCACTCACTCATTGAGTTGTCCTCCGTACCTTCCTATACCTGTATCTATAACCATACTTGGATCTATACCTAGTTATCTTGGGAGCTAGACTGAAGAAGCAGGTTGTCAGGCCTGCAGGATATTGAAGAGGCAGGTTGTCAGGCTTGTGATCAATTTCTCTCTAGGTGAGAGAATTGTTTGGAATTGATTTACGAAGGTGCTAAACTACATCTACATGGCTATGAGACTTCCTGTCCAACCTGTTTCTCAAGCCCTGGAAGGGAAGTGGGGAAACCGAGGGACTATTGAGAAGAGAAGGGGAAAACTTCTTGGGGTGGGACAAACATGTGGGGAATGAGGGACTGTAGGTTGTTAGTTTTATTTGGGACTTGTGACAGAGTATTTCCTATTGTTTGTGATACAACATCCTAGTTAGGATTCCCTTTACCTGGGTGGAGTTTAGTTCCATCTCGGGGGTGACCCACTGCTGAGAGTGATGAGCAGTGCGGTCTAAGGCTGGGAGGTTCATGGAAGGTATGCACATAGTTGGTGATATTCTTACCAAGATAAGTGTCAATTGTGTGTTAATTTAGATGTTGCATTATTAATTATGTGTTTATTTTTATGGGTTTTTCCTATGTGTGGTTTATACCTATCATTATATTAATGGGTATTTCCTATCTATGTTGCATGTATATGTTTACTTTTATTTCCATATGAATCTATGCATTTACAAAATGTATTTGTCTATTTTAAGTTATATGTATAATTTCCGCAAGATTTTATGTGTGTATATGATTTAATTTTCATATAGTTCAAAACTGTTTACGTGGCATAGCCTAGTTGGATGTTGGGGATTTTACATATTAATCCATATTTTAACCAATTAGGGGTTTCTTAACCGATCTTTGGGGCTTCCAACTTCACGACCTCATAATTCCTCAACCATGAGGAACCACGTGGTGTACCACCTATCACTGGAAATGACACGATAATGAATATCCATCTATGAGTGTCTTAACTGCATTTACACTATCCTTCATCTCCATATTCCTCAACCAAATTCGGGTACTGTAACCACACCTTTGGGGATTCATGTAGACTACATCAAATTCACCTGTCAAATCTATTGATATCAACCACTCCATCAATGACAACTAACTCACCATCAATCTCAACCACATCTCTAGGGTTTCCAGACATCTCCAAGGGTTGACATCAATATCCAAGGGTTGAAATCAATGACAACTAACTGTCCAACATATATTGGAATTTACCTTATTTTTCTCATCCATTTCATCATTGTTTTTTTCCTAAGTATGACCACTTTAACCTTTTCTTTGTGCCTTTTTAATTGATTTCAGGCATTTTTGCAATCCTTGGAACATTATGCATTCATATTCATATTTTTATGCACAATAGATTAAATTTTCTTTAAAATGAGTATAGATGCTTGAATTTACATATTATAGGTGTTATAAATTTTGGTTTCAGGTGATAGGATCAAGATGCCACTCATATTTCCAGAGATTTGAATGTATTGACAGGTCTTACAAGATTTTCTACATGTTGATCAATTTCTCATCATCCTATGGATGGAATGTTTTATAATCCAAATTAATTGCTAGAAGCTTGTGACATGGTGATCAATCAATAAGATAATTATGAATTGTTTAATATGAATTCATTTTGGATTATGAGGTGTGCTCCTATCACTACCATGGTTGCAAAAACTCCCAAGATATGCAATAGTATTTATGAAAATAGTTATCCACCATAATTTTCTAGATCATAACCTTGTTTTGTGAGGAAGGGATTGTTCCATGATTTAATCTTTTTGTTGAAAAGAAGAGTTATAAAAATAGGAAAATGATTTAGTTGAAGATTTACTTATTTTCCCTAAATATGGGCAACCACCCAACAACTCTATTTTGAAAATGTTTAAATAAATAGTTTGAGGAACCTTGGAGTTTTCTTCACCTTTTTTTTATAAAAAATACATATGTCCAATCTCTAGTTATTAGATTAATTCCTACAATATTAAGTTAGTTGGCGGATCATCTAATGATATATAGAGTAAGGGTACAATGTGTATTGTGTAGCCTTGATGATCCTATTGTTGTATATTGTAATGTACACACTAAATATTTTTGTCTTTTCTTAGTTTAGTAGTGTAGACATTTAGTCAAAAAATTTGATGACAAACTCCCATTTCACTATTGTAGCAATTTATGAGTGTCTCTATGTGCTGGCTTTCGTCAAACACTTAGTTTGTAGGTACTTTTCCGCTATAATAACTTAGTTTTTGTTGTGTGGGTTTTCTCACATGAATTTTCAATGATTGATTGAGGGTTCCAACATCCCATTAAGTGTTTATTGAACACACAAACATCACAACCAAGTGTATATAGAATATATTAAGAAAGAATGATATAACAACAAGAATATATATCACACAAATTTGATTTTATTTAATAAATTATGACCTGTTACAACTGAGTGATAACAATGGTAAGAATATATTCCTCACAAGAAACTATTGTTAGCAAATAACCTCTACCAATGATATAGTTCTATTGCAATGTCGATTGAATCATACAATAGGGAAACCATCCCTCCTTCTAACAATAACAACCTGGTATTTATTTCTATGATGAAGATACAAGTCTGTAGATGAAGAATTTATCCCAACAATTAAATATGGTAGCTAGTAATTAAATAAAATGCATGTAGATGACAACAATGGATATTTACCTCTATTTTTGCAATAATAGCTCGTCTCAATCAATAAGAAACAACAAATAGATATGAAATGATTTTTCCACACCAAGAAAATTGTTAAGCCCTAGATAGTGGCACATTACCCCTTAATTGGGGAATATTACATTAGTAATGTTAATTTATTTATGTTGGCTTGGGTCCATTAGTTGTAATTGTACCTCCTAATCTCATGTATATACCAAGGAGACAATTTCATTTGGAATCATCTTGTATTTGGACATTTATGTGGTGTATAAGGAGGTTTCCCCCTCGAAGAGGCTTATTATCTGAAATTATCTCTTTTTCAAGGCATTGAGTACTTATTCTGAGGTTTTTCTATGCTATTTTGATATTTGGTTCTTAACATTTGGAATGAGAGCTAAAGGTCTTGGGGTTTCGTTGCTGCATCTGAGACACCTTCGAATTTTTTCTACAAATATTTTTCTATGATGTTTCAAAATGATTCCATTGGAGGATATTTAGTAGACAAATCAAGGTACATGGGGTTCAAATTCAATCTCCTTAGGCCTTATAATTTCATAGATACAACCTGTGTAAGATAGGGTTATTGAATCATCCAAAATTTAGTCATCGTAGAATTTTCACTATAATTTTTTTTTGTGATGTTTCAGACCATGAAACTCGGAGAATATTCACAGAAATTCTCAAGGTAGTGGTGATAAAAATTTCAGCTTCTGGGTCATACTGATTTTGTATATACACCCTGTGTAAGATAGGATATTTGACTAGTCATATTAACTAGTCTCAAACAGGTTTTCTGGGTAAAAAAATGATATATTCTTCAGTGATTATCCAAATTAAGTGAGACTAGTTGCATTGGACAATGGAAAGTCTGTAGTATTTCTAGTGCAATTTTTGGAATCAAATATCAGATATTGTTCTCTTGGCACGCTTTACAATTATTCTCTCCTAAAAGGGACACAAATCAACAAGGTGTGGGGAACTTACCATAACTTCCACTTGGCACATCCAATTTTGATTATACCTATGGAATTGTAGAGAAGACATATAAGAGAACTACAAAAAAAAAAAAATCAGACCTAGAAGGGCCAAAATTTTGTAGATACAACAGAAGAAATATCATCTAGTAGAACCACCTCAAAATCAATGTTTAAAAGTAATACTTGGACAACATGCCACCAAAAAAGGGAACTTCTACACAAAATAATCCTCTAGGCAATCCTACTTGGACTCTTGATGAAGGTGAAGAAATGCACAGGGACATAAATTCTTTACAAAAGAAGACAATAACAAAATATGAACTACAAGGGATAATGGATTCAACTGAAGCTAAGTTGGAGGAAACATTGGATACTAAGATGGATGGTTTAAAAAGGGATATAATGGAAGGATTGAAAAAATTACTAATAGAGAGACCACATGAAAGTGAAAATGTATCCCATGAAATTCATGATGAGGGCACAAGGAAGATGAATCAATACCAAAGAAACTCCAACATTGGGTTGAAGACCAACCAATTTCCTAAGATCGATATGAGGAATTTTGATGGAAAGGATCCAATCACATGGATACTTCAGATGGAGCAATTCTTTGATCTACATGATGTGCCACATACAAAAATGGTACAAATCGATTCTTTATATTTAGAACCTAATCAATTTGTGTGGTATTGATGGCTTTGTTCTCACAAATCACTTGTCACTTGGACAATTTTCACAGAATAAATGATAGCACACTATGAGGATACATTAGGAGAAATACCTTCTTTATCTAATTGATAAATCTCAAGAAAAAGGGTTCAGTTGCGGAGCATATTGATAACTTCCAAAGATTGAATATAAAGGTAACATATATTCCAGATGATCACCTGATTGATGTATTCATAGCAACTTTAAAGGATAAAATTCAACATGAAGTTCGCCTTTGGAACCCAAATCATTGGAGAATGCGTTCAAGGTGGTGAGAAATGTTGAAAGTAAAAATATGGCTATGTCTACTAGAAGGACCACTCCTAGCATCTATAGAGAGAATAATGTTCCTTCTTCTAAACCACCTCAACCTACAAGGTTGACACCTCGAAAATTGGAGGAAATAAAAGAAAAAGGTTTATGCTTTAATTGTGATAGAAAGTACAGTAAGGGACATAAGTGTGGTGAGAAGAAATTATTATACACAGATTGTGAAGAGGAAGAAGAACAAGAACCATCTCAAGATGAAAATGTAGAAGAGATTTCTTCTAAAGAGTTGACTCCCACGATACCATGTAATGCATTGGCTGGAACTAGCACTCCTCAAACCCTCAAGATCGAAGGATATATAAAAAATAAAAAGGTAATAGTCTGAATTGATTCTGGTAGTACTCATAATTTAATTCACTATAAATTAGCCAAAGCTTTCAATTGCTTTATATATCCAACGCTAGTGTTTCAAGTAATGATTGAAAATGGAGGAACTATCAATTGCTCAGGAAAATTCCATAATATCAATCTTACTATGGGGGAATATGTAATGAGTATTCCAATGATTGCTATACCCATGGGTGGTTCTGATGTCATACTAGGAGTCCAATGGTTACCATAATTGGGAACAATGGATTTTAATTTTCAATAACATTTCATGAAATTTTCATTAGAAGGAAAGGAAATTGAGTTAATGGGTATCACAGGGAAACCTAGTAAGGTGATAAGCTCTAATGGCATGAAAAAAATATTTAAAAAGGGGCATTAGGGTGTAATTGTACAATTGTGCTCACTAGATGTTCAAACATCTAAGCCATATATTCCCCTATATCTCCATGAGATCATTGATAATCATTCCAAAGTATTTGAAGATATTCCCAGAGGTCTTCCACCCACTCAAAATAATGATCATGTTATTAACCTAATTCCTAGGAGTGTTCCTCCTAACATCAAGCCTTACAGATACCCTTATGCCCAGAAGAGTGAAATTGCCCCACCTTACACCACCTAGCCAAAGGTATTACTCTACACCAGTGGTAATAGTACTCAAGAAAGAGGGCTCATGGCGTATGTGTCCAGATTATAGAGAGATCAACAAGATAACTATTAAAGATAAGTTTCCCATTCACATCATTGATGAATTTTTATATGAACTACATGGAGAAATCTATTTCACAAAGTTGGATCTCCTTTCAGGGTATCATCAGATTAGAACGAAGGAAACATATATCCCAAAAATAACATTTCGAACTCATGAAGGCCATTACGATATTTTGGTCATTCCTTTTGGCCTTACGAATGCACCTTCCACATTCCAAGGGTTGACGATTTCCATTTTCAATCCCTTCCTTCAAAAATTTTTGTTAGTACATTTTGATGATATACTAATCTATAGAAAGTCTTGGGAGGATCATGTTCGACATGTTGACAAGGTGCTACAACTACTAAAGGAGAAACAAATATATGCCAAACCATCCAAACATTTATTTGGGGTGAAGGAGGTAGAGTATTTGGGTCATATTGTATCTCATGAAAGTTTCAAGGTAGACCCTAACAATATTAAGGCCATGATGGACTAGCCGATTCCCAAAAAATTGAAGAATCTTAGAGATTTTTTGGGTTTGACAGGTTACTACAACAAGTTTGTTCGGAACTATGTAAGAATAAAACCTTTAAAGAAATTAAATAAGAATGATGCATTTTCATGGATTCCAGAGGCAACTCAAGATTTGAACAAATTAAAGAGGTGATGCACAAAGATCCTATCTTGACCACACCATACTTCACAAAAAGATTTATCATGGAATGCGATGCCTCAGAAAATGGCATTGGTATTGTTCTAATGCAAGAAGGAAGGGCCCTTTCTTTTGAAAGTCAACAACTCAAGGGAAAGGACTTACACAAACCCATTTATGAGAAGGAAATGATGGAAATACTACATGCATTGAAGAAATGGATGCCTTACCTAATAGGTAGGCACTTCAAGGTCAAAACAGATCATGATAGTATTAAATACTCCTTGGAACAAATACTATCTTCAAAAGAACAACAAAAATGGGTGACCAAGATGTTGGGTTATGATTTTGTAATCATCTACAAAAAAGGGAAGAAAAATTATGTGGTAGATGCACTCTCAAGAAAGGATGAAGATGTTGAGGCCTTTATCTATGTTATCTTGATCATCCAACCCGATTGGATAATATACGTGAGGGATGAAGGGAGGAATGATGAAAACACATGTACTCTCATTCAAAGGTTGAAACACGATTCCAATGCATCAGATACATTTACATGGAAACATTATTCACTATGGTACAAAGATCACTGTTATAACCCTAAATTTATCCATACATGCTGACCTAGCTTGGCCCTCTTACCTGCAATTTTTTCCAAGCCATCACTGAGTAACTCTTATTAAAAACTCAATTTTTGAAGATGTACGCACCCTGCACCACTACTTCCCATGTAAATACGCTTGCTACACCACCACATCCCACGTACGTACACTAGATGAACCATTACAACCCACGTATACTTGCAAAAGTTGCAAAAAATAAAAAGTTGCATGGAATTCGTTCAGATTACGGGCTATTGGGTAGTTTCCCAACTAATACACTGCCTATAGCTCGTCACCCAACCGAATAACCACCCTTTTCCAAATAAAAGGAGGTGTTGGGGTCTCATTCCTAAGATAATCATAAGAACAGTGAAACTTTGCCTGTTTCACATCCCCTCCTTGCCCCAAGCATTTGCAACCTTGTTGTGAGAATTGCATCAGAATTCCCCATTTTTCCCTTTTTCCTCCGTTATAAGACCATTCCATTTCCCAAGAAGAAGGTTGAGAGGATAAAGATACGTGGAGGTGCACTTGGATCTCAGTGAAGAGGAGCCTAGAACAGGTTCGTGGAGTAGTCATCGACCTTTTTGTAAGTAATCATTATGATATCAATAAAAGAAATACTTTTCATGTCCCGAAATATGATGTGTCAAATGTTTGTGTTTGATTTATGTTTTATTCTAACATCTAACGCATGATTTATATATGAAATGCATGTTTGTAGTTTCATGTTTATCTTTTTGTGAATCAAGGCTATCCTTGGGAGGTGGTTTGCAGTTAGTGAAGGTATTAAGCATGAGAGGATCGACACCGAACGTGGAGTAAAAAGGTACAGTTACCTAATCCTTCTCACTTTGTATTTCATGTATGAGTCTGGGATACATTTGGGGTAGTTATAAAGTAGGAGACTTTTACACAGTCATCGATCTTCCTACATTGTAAACCCCAGTCTAGCCATAGGGGGGTTTTTCCCGCTAGCAGAATTGTAGACCATACTGGGGAAGCCTCTAGGGTTTTAGGGGATTTTTTTGGGTGTTTGATTGGTTTTATAGCTTTTGAGTTTCTTTGTGAGTTTGTTGAGTCTTTCAAGGGGTCTGGTCACCTGTTGGTTCCATACCAGTTCTCCCTACCCTATCAGTTTGTCTATTTATTTATTTTTTCAAGAAATACAGAGGGGTATGCGCCCTACAATGGGTCAGCCCGCGTACATATGCATCGTGTCTAGTAAACAACCCATGTACATACATAGGCTGCTGAAGCATCAATAGTGTACTTGTTTCAAGAAAATATTTTTAAGAAGAGGCAATCAACCTCTTCCCTGATTGAGGTTTTAATTCTCAGGGTTTATTGACAGAGTTCAATGTCTCTATTTTTATAGCCATAGCCCGGGTTAGAATTCAGTTTACTTGTCTTCTTGTGTTTCCTTATCATTTTTATCTTATTTTTAGCTTGAATTTTAATAAAAATGAGTTTCCATCATGTATTCATCAGTTTCTTTTAGAATATTTTGTTACTTATGCTTTGATTGGAAGAAAATATAAAAATAAAACTTAGTTTGTTAGGTCTCTTTCTTTCTTTGCATTTGCTTGGCATTGTTATTTGAAAAAGAAAAAAAAATATCATAGTGTTGTGTTTTCTTCTCATCTTAAAAGCATTTCAAAAGAAGAATAAGAAAGATAATCCTTCTTTGCTAGTTTTCGTATAATTTTAATTTTTCGCAAGAGTCTTAACAACATCATTTGCACTACCGCACCCTTTTTGAGTAAATCAAGACATTTAAAACAAACACTAATTAAAATTTATTAGACGTTTATGTTTATAGGGTCAATCAACTAGTTTAGGGTTAGAGCCTTGAATTAGGTTGGAGAGGAAACTCTTCAAGGATTATAAACAAACATTAGAGTCAGAGCTAGGGAGTGTAAAAGTCCAGTGACATGAAATTATCTATGACCCCCCTCTAACACAGGGGCTAAACCCAAGGTCACATGAGGAAAGACAATGGAGATAAACCCTCCAAAGTTGAACTAAACATTGTGGGGAATGCATATTGATGATATGTCATGGGATAATATCATTTGCATTTTCCTACGGAACTTTGTGGACCTCGAATCCATTCGAGATCCTCAGTTTTCTTCCAGACCACTTGATTTCGATACCCTCGGTAGGTTTCAAACTTTTTATCCTTCTCATTGCGGTCCACCCGGCTATCGACTCTACCCACCTGGTGACTGTTTACGAGATGGAAAATTAGTTGCCTTTATTCTAGGGACTTACACAGGTGACTGCAGGGGTATACCGCGGTACCTAGGGTAGATGTCGGGTCACACTTTGCAGAGTATACCCAGAGGATTCTTCTATGTTCGAGTTGCACTTGCACCGGTAAGTTTCTCTAGTGTTGGTTGTCGTAAATGTTCTTCCTACTAGATAGTGGTCTCCTTGATTTTCCTCTAGGAACTTTTAGTGTGTTCTTTGTGCTCCCTAGTTTCCCATAGTGAGTTAGTTAGTCATTTATTTAGGACTCTATCCTAGGGTGGTAGACCTCCCACTTCGCTGGCTGTGAGGACTTTTTGGTCTTCTGCTTAGAAACATGGAGCTTCCTCTTTATAGGCATTGTTTTGATAACACTGGTTCATCGGAGTCAGTGTGTGAGACTTTTACGGACTTGAACGATCCTACAAGGGGAGAACCTGTGCATAAGATATTCATGGCTAAATTTTCTATCTATACCAACAAAGGAACCCCTTCTCAATGGGATTCTTGTGCTTTTCCTTTTCTCGGAAACGTTGGTGTCCCTTTGATGGCCACTTTGTAGATTCCTATGTTGAATGTGGGACTACCAGTTTAGTTGGGTACCATTCCAAATGTCCCAAATTCTCTTGATGCTTCTTAATTAATAACTTTATGTCATGGGAACCATGTTGATGTTCCTTCATCAGCAAAGTCTTCCCCTCCTCCTTTTGCCTTCCCTAGTGAAAGTATAATTACTAGTAACCAGAAGTAATTAATAGAAAGAGCAAGAATAGGAAGAAGAAATCACCAACCTTTGCGAGTCATGTTGGAGATAGGTCAACAACCTCTGCAAGTCACGTTGAATACCAACACCCAACCTCTGCAATTCATGCTGGCAGCATGAGCCTCGTCAATGCGATTCATACGAGTGATATATCACCAACCTCTGTGAGTCATGCTGGAGATAGGTCATCGACCTCTGCTAGTCATGTTGAAGACCAACACCCAACCTCTACAAGTCATGCTTGGGGAAACATTCCAGCCATTGCTAGTCATACTGGAAATAGGTCTGTAGCCTCTGTGAGTCATGTAATCGACCAATCACCAACCTCTTCTAGTCATGTTAGTGATATGTCAACAACCTATGCTAGTCATGTTGGGGACAAGGAACCAACCATTGCCAGTCATGCTGGGTGCATTGATTCTGTTGAGAAACCTAGATAGACAGGACATAAGCCTAAGTTCCATTGTAATCTTTGCAAGGGATATCGCCTTACTCATCTATGCCCTAGCATTCTAGAGGTACAAAGATTGTGGTCCCTGTCTACAAGCTCTTTTGATTCTAAGTCTTTTGAGGTTTCCTCACCATCTATTCAATATTTGGTTGATGAAGTGGTCATGTCAATGCAGTCATCGACTGATCCCACTCCTCTTTTAGGGGGTGAGGTTCCTTTATACCATGTAGTCTCGCAGCCTATTCAACCATTGGTTGAGAAAGTGGCCACGTTGATACAGTCTTCGGCTGATCCCACTCCTCTTTTGGGGGGTGACGTGCCTTTAGACCATGTAGTCTCACAACCTTTTCAGCCATTGGTTGAGAAAGTGGTCATGTCAATGAAATCTTCAGTTGATCCCACTCTTCTCTTAGAGAGTGTTGAGTCTACAAAAGTGGTCACGCCGATCTAGTCTTTGGTTGATCCCACGCTTCTCTTGGAGAGTGTCAAGTCTACCAAAGTGGTCACGTCAATCCAATATTTAGTTGATCCCACTATTCTCTTGGAGAGTGTTGAGTCTACCAAAGTGGTCACACCAATGCAATCTTCGGCTGATACCACTCTTCTCTTGGGGAGTGATGTGTCTACCGACTATGTTTTTAGCATTTCCAGTTCAGTACTTTTAGAACAAGGGGGCATTCCTCTCACTTCAAGCACACCCCCTCCAAGTCCTAGGATGGTTTCCTTTTATTGGAATGACCTTTTTGAGCCTCGTCTTCCTTCTTTTTCACCTTTTCAAATAAGGGTTGAAGTTAATTCAACAAAAAATTATTGATGTATTGTGGATGAAGGAGCCTCTGCAAGTATTTTATCCTCCTCGTTTTGGAAAGTCTCCTTTCTCTGAGCATTTGTGTGTTCCTTGGGCTTGGAACTAGTATGATTGTGACACTCATTCCTCCTTTGTAATGTAACATTATTTTATTCTTTTTCAATCTCTTTAAAAATATTGAAAAAGACTAAAAAATTAAAAGAACCCAAAAAGAGGATGGGAAATATATTTTCTTATTTTGGAAGCACAATGAGTCTCCCTTGGACAAAGCACATCTTTCTGTTTGTTCGTCAATATTTGGGATTTAATATGACCTTGGGAAGTTGTTCTTGCTACATAGAGATGTGTCCTCCTCTGTTTGGTTATTCTTCCAAACACATGGAGAGTTTGTGTTGCCTCCTGCATCGTGAACTTATGTCAATGTCATGATGCCTGAGTCTAATCATCTTTCGTGTTCTTTTCCAAGTGAATTTTTACCCAGCTTGAGTCTGCCTTTCTGCATTTTGTCTCTTGCCCTCATGTCCGACCATCCTAGAAGCCCAATCAAAGTCCTTTTTCGAAAGCAATGCATTTCTTTGCCTGATCACTGATATCATCTTGTATGTTCCCGACGAGCCATCGAAGACCTCTGGGTAGTGAAGTCGTACACTCACATTACACTCCTACCTGAGTTTTGAATATCTTGAAGTTGTTGCTTGAGCTTTGAAGGCCTCATCTCCAACCATCAGGCATCATTTGGCTTCTTGAAGATGGATATTGTACATGTATAGATTTTATTTTGAGATGTAGATCCGTTGTGTATTTCTCTTGTCTACACTTTATATAGTTATATGACATGGATCTGTAGTGTATTTGATTGGCAGCCATGTTTTGTTTCATCCCAAGCATGGGTATGCCCGCCTTGGAGAGACAATTGTTATTTTTGCAGATGGTGTTAAGATCCAAAGACTGAATACAAAAGCACCACTATAGATATACAAGAACAATATGCAAAATATCCTCTATTACTATCAAACCCTTGAGGTAGGGAAACACCATACAATGGATCATCTCCTGTTCACTTGCCTCTTCGAGGAGGAATCATTTATAAGTGGAACCTTCTAAGAAGTCTTCTTACATTTATTATATCTAAATACCACAGTGGGCCTTATTTAATAATATAGTGGACCTAGTACATCTTACATTGAATGGCCTCCACTATTATCACTATGGGCCCTCCGACCCTCCCCACTACCTTTCTAGATACCTTACATTCCACCCCCCTTATGAAATCATTTTCCTCAATTTTTGATGTACAACCATATACTAGGGTCCCATGGATAAGTATAGACCATAGTGCTGAAGCAGACTAGAGAACCAGGGTCCCATAGATAAGTGTGAAACATAGTGATAAAGTAGACTAGAGAACGAGGGTCCCATTGAGAAATGGAAGCCACCATGATGAAGTAGTCCAACTGCCATTTTAAAACATGGTCCCATGTCCAATTTCTCATGTGAACTCCACACGTAAGATATCGTCACCTAATAACCAACTGAAAATGATGCTCCCAATACTGACACTCATCATGTGGATCCAAATAAGAATATCCATCCACATAGTGGCAAAGGGTCAAATATGAATTTGGAAGGAACAATGTAGGCTATACACTGGTAATCATAACTATCTTTTGATGTGTCACATTGATGTGCTCTACAGAAGGTGGAGTAGAGTCATCAAATAAAAGATGGAAATGGTTGTCATCCCATAAATGACAACTATCCATATACCAATCATCGCACTCGGCCTCAAAATCATACCAAACATATATTTCTTGATTATATTTATCCTTGATGTCTTCCATAAGAAATCTCTCATGCATGCTATCTAATGAATCTTGAATACTACGAAAACTATCATTGAGGCCATCTGCAAGGTCATGCAATCTGTCATGCAATTGGGATTTGAGTACTTTAGTAATTTGTAGAATTTATTTGAGGGATTGAGAGAAAATATACATCTTATCACCCTATGAACTCTTTGGTCACACATCTGTCATGAAAAAACTCAAAAAATAGAACAATAAGTTACGGCAAAAAATCACGGCGTTTTTTGAAAAAACCCTGAAAAACCGTTGAATTTAAAATGCTCATAACTTCACTTCCCGAACTCCGTTTTGGATGATTTGTTTTTTTAAATTGGGTGAAATTGTGAGAGGAACTCATATCTATAATTTTTTTGAGAAAATTCAGCCTCCAACTGCTATATAAATAAAGAAAATCGTGGTGTCATCCGCTGAAAAAACCCTGAAAATTACAGAATTTAAAACTTCAATTTCTTGACTTCCCGGACTCCGTTTTGGACAATTTGTTTTTTCAAATTGGGTTTTTTCTGAGAGGAAATCAGTTATACAACCTTATTATGCAAATTTTTCATAGATATATACCGAAAAGTTCTGTAATGTCATGGCCCTCTTTTTTCTTCTCCGAAAAACAAATCTGCAAAAATAAAAAATATTTTCCCACAATGTCTGCCAAGGAAAGTTCTTGGATACCACTTGTTAAGAACCAAATACTAAATAAAAAATCACCACAAAATATATACAAGAACAATATGAAAAATATCCTCTATTACTATCAAACCCTTGAGGTAGGGAAACATGATACAATGGATCCTATTATGGAAGGGATCCTCTCCTGTTCACTTGCCTCTTCGAGGGGGAATCCTCCTATTGAGATAAAAATCAAAATACAATATTTATCTTCATGTCCCATTACATTGCTTGAACCCCTTTATATAGTACTACCATCACCTAAGAACATTCTATACGAGGAATCTTCTAGAAGTAGAACCTTCTAAGAAGTCCTCTTACATTTATTATATCTAACTACCATAGTGGGCCTTATTTAATAATATAGTGGACCTAGTCCACCTTACATTGAATTTCCTCTACTNTATCTACCTTATAGATGGCACCTCCCGAACTCTGGTCCCAGGCTCACTTGCTTCATACATTGGTAAAGATTTTGTAATGTATTTTGGCCATCATATGCTCTTATAAACTTACACATTAGGGGGCATCTGTTATAACCCTAAATTTCTCCATACATGCATACATGGCTTGGCCCTCTTACTTGAAATTTTTTCCAAGCCATCATTTAGTATATCTTCTTAAAAACTCAATTTTTGAAGATGTATGCACCCTGCACCACTACTGCCCGCGTACATACACTTGTTGCACCACTACAACCCATGTACGTATACTAGCTGCACCATTACAACCCGTATATACTTGAAAAAATTGCAAGGAATTCGTTGAGATTACAGACTATTAGGTAGTTTCCCAACTAATTCACCGCCTATAGCCCATCACCTAACCAAATAACTACCCTTTTCCCATACAAAATAATGTGTTTGGGATCTCATTTCTAAGATAAGCATAAGAACAGTGAAACTCTGCCCATTTCACATCCCCTTCTTTCCCCAATAATTTGCAACCTTGTTGTGAGAATTGCATCAGAATTCCCCATTTTCCCCTTTTTCCTCCATTATAAGCCCATTCCATTTCCCAAGAAGAAGGTTGAGAGGAGAAATATATGTGGAGGTGCACTTGGAGCTCAGTGAATAGGATCCCAAACTAGGTTTGTGGAGTAGTTGCCGACCTTGTTCTAAATAATCATTTTGATATCAAAAAAATAAATATTTTTCCTGTCCCAAAATATGATGTGTCAAATGTTTGCGTTTGATTTATGTTTTATTCTAACATCTAATCCATGATTTATATATGAAATGCATGTTTTTAGTTTCCTGTTTATCTATTTGTGAATGCAGGCTAGCCTTGGGTGGAGGTTTTCAGTCAATGGAGGTATAAAGCACGAGAGGATCGACACTGAACACAGAGTAAAAAGGTATAATTACCTGATCCTTCTCACTTTGTCTTTCATGTATGAATCCGGGATACATTTGGGGTAGTTAGAAAAGTAGGATACTTTTACACGGTCATCGATATGCCTACATTGTAAACCCTGGTGTAGCCATAGGGGGGTTTTTCCTTCTATAAATCACTTATATTTATGTAAGAACTCCCAACTCAAATAAAAGGTACTCTTGGAATTGCACACATATCTAGTAGGAGGGTACTTGGGATTTTTGAAAACCTACCATAGGGTCAAGAAGGATTTTTTTTGGGATGGCCTTAAAATTGATGTTCAAAGGTTTGTGGTAGAATGTTTGGTTTTCCAACAAAATAAGGTGGAAACAATTAAGACCCCATGTATTTTACAAGTATTAGCCATCCCAAGTCAGCGTTGGGAGGAGGTTTCCATGGATTTCATCATAGGTTTACCGAAGTATCAAGGAAAGAGTGTCATCACAGTGATTGTTTATAGACTGACCAAGTATGCACACTTTTTTGCACTCTCTCATCCTTTAAAATCCAATACACTTGCCACTGAATTCATGGAGATAGTTCAAAATCTACATGGAATCCCAAAGATTATTGTAAGTGACAGAGATCACATCTTCACTAGACATTTTTGGAAAGAATTATTTTCTTGTTTGGGTACTCAATTGGCTCATAGCGCATCTTATCATCCTTGATATGATGGACAAACCGAGATAGTGAACAAATTTCTAGAAGGTTACATTAATTTCTTTGTCTCTAATAAACAAACATAATGGTTCAAATAGTTATCCTTGGCATAATGGTGGTATAACACTTCCTTTCATGCTGCAACAAAAATGACACCATTTATGGCAGTATATGGATATCACCCACCTTCCATGACTTCTTCTCTAAAATAAAAATATAAGGTTCAAGCAGTGGAAGATCAAATCGAGCATCAACAACAAGTTCTCCCACTCTTAAAGGAACACCTGACCATGGCACAAAATCACATGAAATAACAAGAACATTGTAGTGAAAGAATTTTTAAAGTAGGGGATTGGGTATTTTTAAGACTACAACCATACAAAAATATG
>ML792298.1:656100-711418 GCA_009831015.1 Picea engelmannii | reverse complement strand
AGCATCAACAACAAGTTCTCCCACTCTTAAAGGAACACCTGACCATGGCACAAAATCACATGAAATAACAAGAACATTGTAGTGAAAGAATTTTTAAAGTAGGGGATTGGGTATTTTTAAGACTACAACCATACAAAAATATGTCCCTCAAGCAATATAATAAGGACAATAAATTATCACCAAAGTATATGGCCCTTACAAGGTGTTGCAAAATATTGGTACTATGGCATACAAATTGGAGTTTCCTACATCTTTACGAGTACACCCAATTTTCCATGTTTCATGCTTAAAGAAGGTTATAGGTGATAAGATCCCAATTCAAACTATGTTTCTAGGAATTGATGAGGAAGGAAAAATAATATTGGAGCCTGAAGCTATCATTGAAAAAATAATTCGCCAGCTGAAGAATATATCCATTTCAGAGTATCTCATTAAGTGGAGGAAACTACCTGCTGAAGATTCCACTTGGGAAGATGAGTCTTTTATACATAAGAATCCATAATTACTTAAGTGTTGCGGACAACACTTTTTTGAAGGGGAGAGGAATGTTAAGCCATAAATAGTGGCACATTATGTAGCATCCCCAACATCCAACTGGGCTATGCCACATAAAATTTTCAAACTGTATAAAAAATTAAAACACATAGAAACTCTGCAAATGCATAGATTCATACAGAATAATAATAAAAATATAGATGCAACACACATAGGAAAAAACATTAAAATAAATGCATAAATAATAATTCAATATGTAATTTAACACACAATTTACACTTATCTTAGTAAAAATATCACCAACTATGTGCATACCTTCTTGTTCCTCCCAACCTTATACCACACTACTGAAAACTCTCAGCAGTGAGTCACCCCCGAGTTGGGACTAAACTCCACCTGGGTAAAGTAATTCCTAACCAAGATGATGTATCTTAGATAACAGGAAAAAAATATTCACAGGTGCCAACTTGAGCTAATAGACTACAGTCCCTCATTCCAGACATGCTTGTCCCACCCCAGGAGATGTGCCCCTTCTTTTCTCAACAGTCCCTCGGCTACCCCACTTCCTTTCTATGGCTTCAACAATAGGCTGAACACGAAGTCTCAAAGACCTATAGCTACAGTTTGTCACCTTCGAGAAATAAATTCCCAACAATTCTCTCACATAGATATAATTTCTCATGGGCCTGACAACCTGCCTCTTCAATATCCCATGGGCCTGACAACCCACTTCTTCAGTCCAGCTCCTAATCTAACCAGGTACAGATATCGAGACATGTACGAGTATGGTATTGGTTCAAGTACGGTACAAGTACAATGATAGTAATAGAAAGGTGCATAGGACAATTAAAATTAGTGAGTGAAGATATTGTGGAATCAAGGGAAGATGAACTAAGTCCAAACTATATGTATGCATGTTCCCAACTTGACACTTGTCATGTTGAGAACTACTTTGGCCCACTTGTCCCCATCCTTAGAAATTAGAATAAAATAATTATCCATACTTTAGAATTTAAGGAATATTAATATAATATTCCTTTTTGGCTCAATCTCCCTAGATTATCCCCTTATCCTTAAGTAGAGGAGTTTAGTCCCCTGGACTCTTTTACATAGTTGGTTTGCCGCAGTGATGTGTTTTTAATTAATATTGGCATGTGAATACATTTACATTTACATCATAGATATATTTCCCTTTCTGCATCTTGGCTCACCAGCCTAAGTACATTTGTATTTACATTTACATTTGGGTTCGACCTACAGGTATTACATTCCTCTCCCCCTTATTTATGCACTTTCCTCAATGAAATATATGCATATATACAACCAAAATTTCAAAAATCCTCAAAAAGATGCAGGTATTCTGCCCGCATAGCATCCTCGTGCTCCCAAGTTGCATCTTCAGGACCATACCAAGTCCATTGGACATTTACTAGCTCTATGGATCGATTCTGGAGATGCTTGATCTTCCGATCCAATATGCACACTAGATGCACTTGAAATGCACCTTCTTGCTCCACCTAAATCACATTCCAATTAATGAAATGATTAGCATTAGGTATATACTTTTTGAGCAATGATACATGGAATAGATTATGAATAGACATTGATGTAGGAAATTCAAGCATGTATGATACATGCCCATTCCTCTCTAGGATTTCAAATGACCCACAATAACGAGCTTCCAACTTTGAACAATTTCCCAACTTCAAGGAACTTCTGTTGGCCTTTAATTTCAATAATACATGGTCACCCACTTTAAATTCCCCATGAGTTCTTCTCTTATAAGAATATATTTTCTTCCTGTCTTGAGAAGCCTTTAAATTATGTTTTATTTTCAACATTTTCTCTTCCATTTCCCTGAGTAATTCTGGCCCAATCACTGCTCTATATATTGGGTTGTCCCAACTTACCAGTTTGTTGCACCTTCTGCCATAAATTGCCTCAAATGGACTCATATTTAGAGATGATTGGTACCCATTGTTATAAGCAAACTCTACTAAGTGTAGGTAGTCTTCCCATTTTGATGGTTTATCCATCACATACATCCTCAACATATCCTCAATCACTTGATTCACCCTCTCTATTTGTCCATCTAATTATGGATGATAAGTTGTGATAAAATTCAAATTTGTTCCAAATCCCTTAAATAATCCTTTCCAAAAATTTGATGTAAATTTTGGATCTCTGTCAGACACAATTGTCTTGGGTATACCATGTAGTCGAGAAATTTCTCTCATATAAATATCGACAATGTTGGTTGCCTTCTGAGTTAGATTAATGGAATAAAATGGGCAGATTTAGTAGGTTTATCCACCACTACCATGATAGAATCATGCTACTTGTTTGTTCTGGTAATTTTGGTGATGAAATCCATTGTTACAAATTCCCATTTCCACTCAGGAATGGGTAATGGATATAGAAAACGACATGGGTGTCTATTCTCATCATTGACCTTTTGACACTCCAAACATTTGGCAATAAAATCAACAAATTCTTTCTTCATTCCTGGCCAATAATATTGGCTCTTGACAACTGCACTAGTTTTCTGATAACCTAGGTTCCCAAAATAAGGTACATTATGTATTTCTCTTAATATCAGATTTTTCAATTCTTGGCTTGTAGTCTTGAATTTCCTGTTGCAAAATACCTTGTTGTAATTTTGTTATTATTTCCCTGTATTTCAAATCTGATTCTGCATCCTCTAAGGTTCTATTTTTCAAATCTGATTGATACATGTAGGCTGTAACATGCAATTCATGCACCTTTATGCTAAGTGCATCACCCACCTTGTTCTCTTTCCCTTTGATATGCTTTATATCAAAGTCATATTCACTAAAAAAGTATAACCACCTGCTTTGCCTGGCATTTATACTTGGTTGTCCAAATAAATATTTCAGACCACCATGGCTTGTCCTCAGCTCGAACCTTTTCCCCATGAGTTAGTGCCTTCACATCTTCAAGGCATGCACTATGGTTTCCAACTCCAAATCATGAGTATCATAATTCCTTTCATGCTCCTTCAACTTCCTTCATTCATAACATACCACATACCCATTTTGAATGAGGACTCCACCAAGCCCTTCTTTACATGCATCAGTGAATACAATGAAGTCTTCATTTGGATCAACAATCCTTAGTATTGGAGAACTTGTTAATAAATGCTTCAAGTGTTGAAAACTATTTTCACAATCCAATGTCCACTAAAACATCACCCCATTATTTTGCAAGGAAGTGATCGGGTGTGCAATCTTTGAGAGTCCTTCAATAATTCTCCTATACTAGTCTGCAAGGCCCATGAATGATTAGACATCTGTCACTTTCTCTGGTGATGACCATCCTCTAATTGCCTCAATATTTTTAGGGTCCACTGCTATCCCTTCATCTTAAATGATATGTCCCAAATAATGAATTTGCTTCTGATAAAATGAACACTTTCTCAATTTGGCATACAACTGATGCTCCCTTAATACTTGTAATACCATCCTCAAGTGTTGTTCATGCTATTCCTCTGACTTATAATATATAATAATGTCATCTAAACATACAATGAAAAACTTATCTAAGTATTCTCTAAAAATACCATTCATTAAACACATGAACATAGTTGGTGCATTTGATAACCCAAATGAAACCACTGTGAACTCATAGTGCCCATACCTTGTTATGAAAGTTGTCTTTCTGATTTCCTCTTCTTCAATTCTTACCTGATGATAACCTAACCTGAGATCAATCTTGGATAATATTTTTTCATCTTTCAATTGATCAAAGAGGTCATCGATCCTTGGCAAATGATACTTATTCTTCACAGTTACATTGTTCAACTACCTGAAGTCAATGCAAAGTCTCAATGTTCCATCCTTTTTCTTCACAAATAATACTAGGGAACCCCAAGGTGACACACTTGGGTGTATATGCCCCTTCTTCAGAATCTCTTCAAGTTGCATTTGCAATTCCTTCAATTATGGTGTACTCATCTTGTAAGGGGTCTTGGATACTGGGGCTGCTCCAGGCATCAGATTGATGGAGAAATTAATGTTTCTCTTAGGAGGTAATCTTGTTATTTCTTTAAATACATGTTCAAACTATTTTAGGACTACATAATCTTCAATATTTGACACCTTATATTTTGGTGTCTCTTCCATATGTGCTGCAAATATTTGACATACTTGGGTGTATATACCCCTTCTTCAGAAGCTCTTCAAGTTGCATTTGTAATTCCTTGAATTATGGTGTACTCATATTGTAAGGGGTCTTGGATACTGGGGCTTCTCCGGGCATCAGATTGATGGAGAAATCAATGTTTCTTTTAGGGGGTAATCCTGGTATTTCTTTAAATACATCTTCAAACTATTTTAGGACTACATAATCTTCAATATTTGACACCTTATCTTTTGGTGTCTCTTCCATATGTGCTGCAAATATTTGACACCCTTTTCTATAACTTTTCTTCAACTGCAATGATGAAATTTCTCTAATGGTTACTTCCATGGGAATTCCATGTACTATCCTTAGGTTCCCTTCCTCATCCAAGCAAGTAAATTCTTATTATAATAGTCTAGAATAGCATGGTGTTGTTCCAAACAATCCATACCAATTAAATAGTCATAGTAACCAAAAGGTATGATGTTCAAATATTCATTGGTGCTCAGTCCGACATGCCTTAACCATCTCATTAATTTTTCTTTTAGCTCTGGTAGCCAACTGCACCAACCAAGATTTTCCAATCTTTCTTCTTATCAAATGCAATATTTCCACTATCTTAGAATATATATAACTATGACTAACTCATGAATCAATTAAAATAGAAATGGTTTGGTTGTTGATCTTACCTTCCAGTTCAATCATATGTGATTGAAACTCATTTTCCTTGTTGTCCAGGGATGCATATATCTTAGGTACATTTCTTCCCATGTCCTGCACTATATTAGCTTGATATACATTATGAACAATCCTCACTTTTTCACCTCTATGAGGAAAAACTCTATACATATGATCTCCCCCACAACCCCAACATCGAATAGGTGGCTACCTTGGTCTTTTCCCCCCTGTCTCGATCATTATGGGTTCTCTAGAAGCTAGTTTTCCTTGAGGATTATTTGTGGAGAATGGTGGCTTATTCCCCTTTTTCCTTTGTTCCATATTGTTTTTCTTCTTTTCCTCCAAATATTTTTGGAAAGTTGGCCTTCCTTTATGTTGATAATAAAGGAATTTATCTCACCTTACGGTCTCCTCCAATGTTTTGGGATCATCATATTGTATCTTGTCACTGATAAATGATGGCAGGCCACTCAAATACCTTTGAATCTTAAATGTATCTTCCTTGATGAAATAAATATACTTTAACAGTTCTAAAAACCTTCTTTCATATTCATCTATGGTCATACTCCCAAGCTTGAGTTAAAATAACTCCTTCATTTTCTTGTCATAGTATCTCTTAGTCAATTATTTCTTTTCAAAATACCTCTTGAATTCCCTCCAAGTAAAAATTTTCTCATCAATGTGTTGCACCTGTACAAATTTTTCCCACCACATGGATGCCTTTCCCTTGAGCTGATAGATGGAAATTATTCCTTCTACATCTAAAGAGTAATTATGCAATTGAAAATACTTCCTCATGCCTAGCATCCATGTCTCTACATATTCATCCTTCTTGTGCTCACCATAAAATGTAGGAGGCTTGATTTTTTTCATTTCTCCTTGCATTTCATCCACCCCATACCTCCTCTTATGTTTCCTAATAGGGGATGAACTTGAACTACTATGTTCTCTAATAGTTGAATTCCTTGGGGAGTGATGGTGATGTCTGACATCACTTACTATTCTTTTCCTCTCATCATGAGATTTGTGACTTCCTGATTTGCTTGATTCATTCTCCTTTTCCATCTTATTTTATATTATGTCCAAGATCTACATTAACTTTATGTTGAATCCCTCCTGTTTCTCCTTGGATTTCATAACTCTCTCACTATCAACTTTATAAATTTGGACATCCTTTTGCAAAATTTTAATGGTCTCTACCAAGTTCATTTTTTATTCCTTTCCTTCTCCATGTCCATTTGAGTTTGTACCTTCATTAACCATATTGGCATACATCCCTCTGATCTAATCTAATCGTTGTTAACTCTTGCAAAATATCCAGTGAAAAAAACTTGTTAGGCTAATTAATTTAACAAATTCATGAAATTATGTCCAATTCTGGTTCAATAATGCATCATAGTGATTTCTTATGATTTCCTAAAACATTGAATTCCTATATCAATTTTCTAGGTTAATATTTATATTCTACTATCCAACACCTTTCCAACGCCTACTTCCATGCTCAATTCTGAGTCTTGAGCATAAAGTTATGGTTAATTGAAAATTGTCCATTAATTCTTCCCATGTATTCTATTGTTCTAGCCTCTTGGATGTTGTGCATGGTTTTCACTTTGTCCTTTATATGAGGGAAATCCTTGTACAGGTGATTTTCTTTGCATCCCCAACATTGGATTGGTGGTCTTCCCCTTTTTCACAATGATTATTCTCTCTTGATTTCCTCCTTAGCATACTGGTCTTGATGATTTTTATTAGGGCTATTTCTATTGAAAGGAGGTTTGAATCCATTCCTCCTCTAATCATATTTCTCCTTCTTCTTATCCTTCCAATATTTTTTCATGTATTATCTTCCCTTGCTATGCTCATATAGGCACTTATCCTTCTTGATGGTCTAAGTCAAAGTTTTTTGATGAAAACCCCCACACCTCCTAGGGGGATCACATGACCTTCCGATCTTAGCATCTTCTTCTCGAGTCAAATTAGATTTCGGATCCATGCAATATCCTCACTTAATGTATACAAACCCTTTTTATTTCTTTATGCAAGTTCAACAAAACCCGTGGGAACTTTACTCTAATCCCATTTCACCTAGAATCAAAACCATAGGTTCTAGCCTCTTTTCTTCGGTGGAAATATCACATGAGCACATGATAGAACCAAGTGCTCAACTAAAAGGCTCTATCTAAAGATCTGGGACTTCAACGCTCCATGAACATTCACCTTTTCAAAACTCCAATCTCCCAGAGTGGTTACCGATCGAATGTTGATTTTTTAATCAACAAGGCTTAAGCATGAAGTTCATTCCATTTTAGAATTTTACTTAACCCATGAACAATTTGTTGCAACAACCAATATCACAAGAAGAAACACCATGCACAAGTACATAAGAAGTATCATGGGAAACCCTTCTCAACAAGGGAACAAGACCTAACCAATCCTTTGCTATATTCTTCAAGAGAAATACCTTCACCACCATAAACACTTAGCACACAAGAGGGTGATCCCAAACCCTAAAAACCTAGAGACCAAGAGAGGTGCACACTTTTCCAAAGAACAAGTGTTTGCGAAATTTCCAAACTCACACTTGTGATATGATTCCTCAATGGGGAATTTACCTTTACTTATATTAGACTGAACCTGTCAACAAAAGTTTCTATTGGCACAACAGGGCTGACCTCAATATCTTATAATATAATTAATAATTACGATATTAATTATCTTTTACATTAAAGTGGGGCCGACCTGTACCCTTTACATTAAAAATAGGGTTATAGATTCATCTGACTCTTGAACAATATATTAAGGTATCTCATACACCCACTATTGCTTAGCCACTAGGGTCACATCCACAGGGATGTCCACATCTCTATCTCATTGTGTCTCATAGGAAGACCACACTCACTAGTGCTCAACCACTAAGATCACGTTCACCTGTGCTCATCCACAGACATGTCCAACTCAACAGATCTTCTTTACCACTACATTACACAAGAGAGTCATCTGGATTTCATCATCTCAACTCTCTACTCAGAGGAGGATAATACATCATTTCATCTTTGTCTCAGAATGATGCACCCAGCTCATGGGAATTCACACGCTCACCTATGCTCAGCCATAATAAATTCTAACTCAATAGGTCTTTTTTCTCACTGCGTTACACAGGATAATCATTTGGAGTTCATCTCAACTCTTTGTAAGGAGGATACAAGAACAATGTTCCAGTTTTATCTCAGATAGGAACCACACACCCATCTCAGGGGCTCTCTCTCAAGTCTATGTCCAGGAGGATGTCTCACACAACTGTAATCATCAAAACTCCCTCTCAGCTAGGGAGACATTCTCCATCAGGCCAAGTCTCGCATAAAAGTACTTGAATTTTGTCTTGGTTGTAGTCATCAACACTCCCTCTCAACTAGAGAGGTATTCTTCAACAAGTCATCTTGGTGAATATGTTTGCAATATACTCATGTGTAGGAAGGTAATGCATGTGTACTTCTTTCCTCTGCATCATGTCTCTGAAAAATATATTTTATCTCAATGTGTTTAGATATATCATGAAACACAGGCTTCTCAAATAGCTTCACACAACTTTATTTATAATCATGGAATCCATCTCATGATCGAGTAAATATTTCATAAACTTATGAGGCCACACTGCTTGGCACACTTAATGATATATACTATGTTACTGTGGTACTCAAGGACATAGATATTTGTTTCCTGTTGCACTAGGAAACCATGGAAAACTTCTCGGTAAAACAACAATCAGATGTGCTTTTCTAGTCCATTGTACTTTATGTCCATTCTGCATATCCCTGCAAAATCAAGTCTTCACTAGAGGCATATCTCAGGCCATATCTAACTGTGTCTTGCAGATATCTCAATACATGCTTCGTTGTTGTCTAGTGAGTCTGACTCGGTTGACTCATGGATTGACTAAGTACATTCACTGCATATCATGAATCAGGTCTGGTGTTAATGAGATACATCAGTGATCCAATCAGTTGTGGATCAATCTCATCTGAATCGTCATCATTCATTTTCTTCAAATCCATCATCATGGATTTGCATTCTGTCATACTTAACTTCTTTAATATTACCACTGTATATTTTCCTTGACTCAGAAAAATCTCATAAGTCCTCTATCATACTTCTTTCCCCAAGAAGTAGTGCATCATACTCGGATCCTTCATCTCAAAATCATAAGTCAAAGCTTACTTGTATCCAACAAAAAGGCTTTCTAAATAAGTCACCAAAATCAGTCTCTCGTCACCAACACTATAATAATATAGGTTTGGATCAACAACACTCTTGCTGAAACCCAAACTAATTAAGAATCCATCCATCTGATATGGTTTCCAACTCATGGATGGTAGTACAGATGGAAGTGTATCGAGATTACTGGATCAAGTGTCTCATCATAGACAACTCCCTCTCTTTGTGAGAATCCTCTGGCTATAGATATTGTTTTGTCTTTCTCGACACTTCCATAGGTTGCATGCTTGATCTTATAGATCCACTTGGAAGTCACCACAGACTTCCCTTTTTGTCTCGGAAATATATCTCATACATCACTCTTTAAGATATATTGGTATTCTTCTGTTATGGAATTTTTTCATACCTATTCTCCTATTGCTTCTCCAATACAAGGAGGCTTAGAATCAATGAAGTGGCTCATGACTGAAGGATAGCTTGAAAATTTATTTTGCTTTCTCGGGATGTGCATTGAGGGTCTTGTATTTTCCTTTGCCTCCTGTAGAGTTTGTCGAGCCTAGGAAGGCCTTTTATACCCTACTACAATATTTATGGGAATATCAGTTGTATTAGATAGATCATATGGAGTATTGTATGTCTCCCTCTGAGCTGCTTGAAGGGGGAGAAGATATTGTCTCTTCCTTCTTTTCATTTTGTTTTTGACTCCCTCCGAGTCTGGTGACTCTCTCTGAAGTCTAAAGGATGGAAGTCTTCTTTTATTTTATTGCTAGATATTTTAAGTCTTCTTGAACAACATAATAATCAATCAATAAGGTTTGGAATCCTCTACCAAAGATAATGGTCCAAGTCATGAGGACTCCCACGCTGGAGATAATACCCTTCACTTATTAAGAATTCAATCAACTATAAAATTAATGATCACAAATTTACCTGGATCTGTATTCATGTTCAATTTTGTGTTTGGTTTAGAGGAATTAATTTTCCTCTCTCTTATCTTAATTCTTTTGGGGTGGGTTTGGATCAATGTCAGCGGTGGAAGCATATTGTCTTCCTTTCTTCCTAGTTGGACAATTTCTTGCATAGTGCCCATATTTGTCACATCTGAAGCACTGAATCTCTGAAACATCTCTTCTTTGATTATGACATGGAGCTGATGGAGACTTCTCATCTCTGAATGTTTGTCTAAAGTTTCTTCTGAACCTTCCTCCTTTATTTGTATGAAGTGCAAGAGAATGGTTTTCATCAGGGGAGTCTTCCACTCCTCTATTTGTAAGTTTAATTTCTTCTTGAGTACAGTCTGTCCACAAAAGATCAAAGGTTGGTAACTTTTCTCTTCCAATGATGCTTTGAAGAAAAGTTTCCCAGTGTTTTGGAATATTGTTGAGAGTAGATAAGACAAGTTATCTTTCATACATGATTTCTCCAATGGAACCTAGTTGTTCTTTGATCTCTAATATGTTCATAAAGAAGGTAGAAACAATATCACCTTTTGTCATCTTGGTACTTTGAAGCTGGCCCTTTAAGGTAAGAGCTTTGAAAGTGTTGTCACTTTCAAACATATCTTTCAGTGCTTCACGCATTTCATAAAAAAAATTTAGGTTGGAAATACGAGGTAGGAGATGATCTCTTACTGAGTAGATGATTATTTTCCTTGCCTTGACATCTTCTTCCCTTCTTATTTCATTTTCTTCATCGGTAGTTGTTTCTGGTAAGGTTTTTGTTAACACATTAAAAAGTTCATCTTCTTCAAGGGTTCTTCAAGCATGACTTAAAGCCTTGACTTCTAGGAGATGAATTTTCTTAATCCATCAAGCCTATCTTCCACTAAATTTATGTTCTTCATGTTTTCAGATTTCTTCACAAACTCTTGCCACCTGGACTTGGAAAACCTAATGGTTAGGTTGGACTAGTAAACTTAGGTTTTGTTGGGCTTATGAATGCCAACAATAAAATTTGAGAGTGTCACCAAAATACTTGTTGAGCCGAAACGTTTCTTCAAGAAGTTGCAGAAACCCTAAGATCAATATTCTACAGAAAATTTCGGAACCCTAGAAACCCTAGGGACAAAAACTCAAAATCCTCGAAAATTCACTTTGAATATATCAGGAGGTGCGATGAGGAAGTTCGTACAAATTTATCCAATTTTCCTCCTCAACATCCACGTGTAATCTACTGACAAAGGAAAAAAGAGTGAGGGCCATACGGATTCTGCAGAAGCCCTAGAGGTCATACAAAACTGGAGAAGAAGGATGACTTAGACTATAAGTTCTTGTGCAGGTGTTCTTCAAGACCTAAGTTCTGATACCATGTTCATTTTTTAATGAGAAAGGCTTAAGCATGAAGTTCATTCCATTTTATCATTTTACTTAAACCATGAACAATTTGTTGTAGCAACCAAGATCATAAGAAGAAACACTATGCACAAGTACACAAGAAGTATCCTGGGAAACCCTTCTCAACAAGGGGAGAAAACCCAACCAATCCTTTTATATATTATTCAAGAGAAATACCTTCACCACCATAAACACTTATCACACAATAGGTGATCCAGGTGGATATCGGTGGCCACCCACATTTTCCAGCTGGCTCAAAACAACTTTCTAACTATTTTGATAATTTACTATTTTTAGCAGTTTTTTGGGTCCTGAACTTCCGGAGCCGTTTTGAGGCCCTAAACGATGTTTTTTTGGGGTATATTGCGATCGCAAAATTTCATCGTGAAATTTTGTGTAACTGTTGTATTCCTCAGATAGATATTTCCAATGGGCTATCATATGCCTAAAATGGAGTTCGTATGCAAAAGTTACGACCCTGGGAAGTTGATGTATTGACTTACCCAAACGGGGCCCACAGGACTTTTGGCGCTTCATCTCCTAGGGTTAGGTTTTTGGATGTTTAGGGTTTTTGAAACTCCTATTTATTGTAAAAAGGCCTTGAGAGGCTCATTTTAATCATCTTCTTGTGAATGAGTGCAGCTGTCACATCTCTTCTCAGAGATAAGCCCCCACCATTCCAGCAAGCTTGTTTTCCACTGCATTTTACAGTTTCATCTTATTTCCTTATTGAATAGAAAACCAATTTTACTGTATCTCTGTTATTCTGTTTTAAGCATCTAGTAATAATTTGTAGTCATTTCCTTATGATCATAAAATCTGGATCAGTGGTATCAGAGAAGTCTACTCCTTGTCGTCTTAATGCATGTCCCCAACGAGGTCAGAGTATAAATATTTGGGTCTCGAGCTTGTTTCTCTTGAGGACAAAATCTCTTGCACACCTAAGCGACCTCTCATGGAAGGATAAAAGAAAGATGACGAGATAGGAGATCCTTTCAAACTATTGATTGAGGAAGCCCTCACACAAAAAAGGAACGAGATGATGGATAATTTCACGCAAATCCTTCGGCGACTACCAACAGGAAACACATCTTCTTCGAGTGGAGGCACCGCCCCCTTCAAGGTACAAATAAACTTTGATATTCCTATATTTGAAGGTCATATAGACACAAATGTTGTATACAAGTGGTTGAATCTACTATAAGGGTATTTCTCTGTCCATAACTTTTCGAATAGAGAAAAGATTACTTTTGCGCTCCTCAAAGTCGTTCCCCATGTCAAAGATTGGTGGGAAACTTTCTGCGAGCAAAAGGAAACAGAGGAACCCTCATTATTTACAGTCACAACCACCTAGGAATCCTTCAGGGATGCTATTAAGGAACAATACTACCCTGTCGAAAGTTATGACGACTTGTATACCAAATGGACCACACTACGGCAAGAAAGAGACCAAGCAATGCCGGATTTCACAAATATCTTCCATACCTTGCGCACCAAGTTGGGTATCAAAGATTCAGACAGACATCTGATGCTCAAGTATCGCGGTGCTCTGCATATATATATATCTAGACTAAAATAGAATTTCTGGACATCTCATCCTTGGGCGTGGCCTACCGATATGCTATCAAAATCGAGCAGAAGCTCAAACAAAAGATGCAACAATTTGGGTCAGGGAACCCCTCACAACAAAATCCAGGAAAGGGTGGCCCCAACCCATAGAAAAAAGGACAGAGCAAATATGGACAGTATCAGGACAACCAGTTTAAGCCGCAAGTAAAGAAGGACACTGGAAAGACAAAGAAAGATACCAGGAAGTGGTGCGACTTCCATAAGAGCCCTTGGCATAACACTGCTAGTTGCTACTCAAAGCAGACGCTAGTGGCCGAAGTGAAAGCCTCTTAATTAGATGCAGGTTCTGACTCTGAGTCAGAACTAGAAAGGGGAATAAGGATCATTGACGCAGAACCCAGTGCCACCATTGCTACCACCAAGCTCCAGCATGGCGAACCAGATGAGCCAGAAGAAGGAGAGTGCCTCTTCCATTCATAGATGTGGGTAAAAGGCACCCCACTGCACTTCATCATTGATAGTGGTAGCCAAAATAACCTCATCTTAGCAGAGGTCGTCAAGCGGATGGCCCTACTGAAAACATCGCACCCACAACCCTACACCATTGGATGGCTCCACCAAGGAAGCGATCTCTGCGTCAGCCAACAGTGTCGACTGTCGTACAACATCAAGCCCTTCAAGGACGAGGTAATGTGTGATGTTTCTCGTCTTGAAGTTTGTGATGTTATTTTGGGCCATGTTAGGTTCCTAACTCACACATAGGTAGAGCAATATATTCGGATGTAATAAAGGTCAATATTAATAAGGCCTTTCAATAAAATAGAATAAGATAGATGTAAGAAGACCTAATAGAAGTTGTCGCTTCTAGAAGGATCTTCCTCTAGATGCTTCTCTTGATAGACATATTTAGTATAAATAAGGGTCGAGGGTATAAAAACCCTAGCTTAGATATTATTGTAATAGAGCACTACTCGAATGGAGGTTGCCCCCTTCAAGAGGCCCGTGAACATTGCTTTCTGAATCAAAGTGCTATTTCTATTGTTGTTCTTATATCATTTATGCATTATTGTGGAGATTATGTTGGTTATATTACTGTTATTCTGCCATTTCTAGCATTTTATTTCTGTTCTGCATGCTTTTTATATCTGGTATATTACAAGTGGTATCAGAGCACTTTCCTTAGCAGAAATTGTGGGAAATTGTTTTTCAGGGTAGAGACGTATTCTGACGTCTTTAAGCCATAGAGATATGTCATTACGTGCATAAACCCACAGTTGAGGGATTCATACACACAGGAAATACAAGTGGTTATTAAGCGCACATCCTTCGAGTGGTAGCGCATCAGACAACACCTGTGTACGGATTGACCTAGATTTCCTGAAGCCCTCTTTAGATAAACTGATCGACCGCCTGACTACTATAGTGCCACCGAGAACAACACTCGGGAAGATACTCTCTAGTACCTGGGTAGTCGGGTAGTACGACTAAGGGTATGGTCTATCCTCCTTAGTTAGTGCCCTGAGATATTGGGTCAAGTACTATTGTTGGACCCCATACATATATCAGAGATCTATAGCACAGGGAAAACCCTTGTCTATAAAACCCTTGAATACCTAACCCCTGGGGGACAGAAACATAAACAAATTAAAATAGACAAGATCTGTTGTCGCACAACTGTGTTCGGGTTGTCAAATAACTACACTTTTCTTACTGGTTAAGCATTTGGGGATTTCACCACTGCAATATTATTTAGACCGGAGTATAACTCCACAGGTTAAAAAAAGAAAAAAAAAAGAAAAAAAAAAGAAAAAAAGAAAAAAAAAGGTCTGGAAATTTTTTCACCATTATTTGAGACCTATTCCATTGGATTCATCTCTTCTCCCTTATCACATTCATCCATATCATTTTTTGGAAAAAAATTTGACCCCGCTCACCCCTTTTTAGTTCACCCATCCTCATGGCCCATACCCATAGCCAAGACCTGGAAGCTTGCTTCAACACCTTGCAATCTAGTTTCCTCGACACCCAAAAAGAAGTAAAATAACTCAGTGCCAATGTTGCCTCCATCGATACAACCATCAATACAACCATAAATACAACCATGCAGTCCTCAATGGAGGAAGTCAAACAAGAACTGACCACCCAACTTGAATATGTCTTTGCATCACTCTGCACCAAACTGAAGATCCCTACAGATGACCCTTTCTTTGACACACCTCCAAAGACTGAAGGTGAACATTCCTCCCATTCCCATACCTTTCAGCACCATCACTTTCAACGGGACCTACACCTTCTGCGGGTGGATGTGACCAAATTTGATGGCTCGAAACCCTGGTTGGGTAACCCAAATGGAACATTATTTCTCTTTATATGACATTACAGATGACTTGGACAAACTCCGGTATGGTGTTCTCCATCTAGATCAAGAATGTTGGCAATGGTGGAAATAGAGAAAAACTTCCTGTCAAGGGTATATTGCTTGGACCCAATTTGTGACTGAGATTTATGAACACTTTGACACTGACACCAACCATTTGGGCCGTTTGACAAAGTTGAAACAATCAAGAATAGTAGAAGACTTCATAGCTGCCTTTGAGTGCTTGGATTTTCGAACAGAGGGCATGACTGATGCTTTCTTTCGAGAGTGTTTTATCAGTGGCATCAAGGAGGAGATTCGGGCCCATGTCCTCATGGCTCAACCCTCGAGTTGGGTCAAGGCTACTAAAAGAGATAAATAAGCACAACAGGTTGTATCCTCTCAAAACTGAAAACCCTCCTTTATCCCTCGCCCTAAACCCATAAATCCCACTACTCCCTCCGCCCCATTAAAGATCCAAAAATTGACCAGGGATGAAATGGATGAATGCCAACTCAAAGGCCTTTGTTATAATTGTGATGAAAAATATTTCCCGGGCCACAAGTGTAAGGAACAAAATCTTTTTATGGCCATCTCTGAGACTATTTCAGAAGAGGATGTTGAAACTCCCCTTGTGTCTGAGTCACCTGAAATCACTGACATAACCCCTCCCTCAGACCCTCCCGAAGTGGAACCAGTCATTTCCCTCAATGCTCTCATTGTCTTCTCCACTCCCCAAAACCTCAAGTTAATCGGTTACATCAAGCATCGGAAGGTCATCATTCTGGTTGATAGTGGAAGCACCCATAATTTTATTCATCGCTGCATTGCCTAAGAAACTCATTGCTACATCCATGCCGTCAACAATTTCCAAATCATGATTGCCAATGGTGGTTCAATGAAATGTGGAGGGTGCTGTGAAAATGTTCGTCTCCAAATCAGTGACTACCACCTAAAATCCCATATGTTTTCTATCAACATGGGCGGTTGTGACATTGTGTTGGGTGCAGACTGGCTAAGGACTTTGGGTCCCATTCTCATGGATTTTAAGGTATTAACTATGCAATTCGACCAGGATGGCCACCGATATAAATGCCAAGGCATCACTGTTGGTTCACTTGAGGTCATTAGTTCCCATCACATGGAAAAGATGCTCAAAAAAGGTCATTCTAGTGTCATTTCCCAACTCCATGCCATACAAGCAACAGAGACACCCCTGGTGCCGCAAGACCTCCAAGCCCTCCTTTCTAAACATCAAATGGTATTTTCCACTCCCCAAGGACTCCCTCCTTCCTACAGTGTTCATGATCATTCCATTCCCCTTGTACCTAGAAGCCTTCCTCCCAATATCTATTCGTATCGCCACCCCTTTTAACAAAAAAATGAAATTGATAAAATGGTACAGTAACTCCTTAATGCAGGCATTATCCACCCTAGTATGAGCCCTTAATATTCTCCTGTAGTCATGGTCCTGAAGAAAGAAGGTTCTTGGAGAATGTGTCTCGACTTTTGTGCCCTCAACAAACTGACCATTAAAGACAAATTTCCCATTCCTGTCATTGATGACCTCCTAGATGAATTGAGTTGCACCCAATTCTTTACTAAACTTGATCTTCGCTCGGGCTATCACTAGATACATATGAAAGAGGCAGACATTCCCAAGACAACCTTTCAAACTCATGCGGGCCACTATGAGTTTTTGGCCATGCCCTTTGGCTTGTGTAATGCCCCCTCCACCTTCCAAAGCCTCATGAATCATGTCTTCTGTCCCTTTCTCTGTCATTTTGTCTTAGTTTTCTTTGATGATATCCTCATCTATAGAAAAACTTGGACCAACCATCTTACTCATGTGGATAGAGTTCTCCATCTACTCTCTCAGCACCAACTTTTTGTAAAATAGTATGAATGTGCTTTCGGTGCTTCAGAAGTAGAATACTTGGGTCATCTAGTTGGCAAAGATGGCGTCAGGGTGGATCTGAAAAATATTGAATCTATGCAAGACTGGATGCACCCAAAGACTCTCAAAAGCTTGCGTGGATTTCTGGGCTTAATAGGGTATTATTGCAAGTTTGTTAAGAACTATGGAAAGATTGCAACACCTCTCACTGCTCTCCTAAAAAAGAGCTCTTTCACTTGGACTCCAACCACCGCTCAAGCTTTTCAAACCTTGAAGATGGCCATGTGTACCACTCCGGTTCTGGCCCTTCCTGATTTCACAAAGACCTTTGTGTTGGAATGCGATGCCTCAGGGAAAGGAATCGGTGTTGTCCTTATGCAAGAGAGTCGACCTTTGGCCTTCACCAACAAACAACTATCTGAAAGGAATCTGGGCAAACACATCTATGAAAAGTAAATGTTGGCTAGTCTGCATGTCGTTGATCTATGGCGCCCTTATCTCTTGGGGCAACGTTTCCAAATTAATATAGACCATCAAAGCCTCAAGTACTTTCTGGAAAAATGCATTTCCTCCCTGGAGCAACAAAAATGGGTGACTAAGCTCTTTGGATATGATTATGAGATCATTTACAAGAAAGGCAAAGACAATGTGGTGGCAGATGCACTATCCCGAAAATATGAAGAAGAAGGATCCCTTTTTTCTCTTTCCTTCATTGTACCAGATTGGCTCCAAGTTGTTCGCCAGGAATGGCTACAAGATCCCAAAAGTTCGCATCTGATCTAGCAATTGCATACCAATGCTCCAGCTCCCCCAGGGTACTCTTGGTTCCAGGATGAGCTTCGATATAAAGGTTGTTTTTATTTAAGTAAACAATCAAATATTAAATCCACGGTACTTTCTGAGCTTCATGCTACACCCATAGCGGGGCACTCCGGGTTCACCAAAACCTATGACAGGGTCAAACGTTCTTTTTTCTGGGATGGTATGAAACAGGACATCCGTAATTTTGTCACTGAATGTGATGTGTGTCAACACAACAAGGGAGAAACAGTCAAATCTCCAGGCACACTACAACTACTTCCGATTCCACCTGCTATTTGGAAGAATATCTCTATGGACATTATTATCGGCTTACCCAAATTAGGAAATAAATCAGTCATAATGGTGGTTGTGGATCACCTTTCCAAGTATGCTCATTTATGCACTCTCCAACACCCATTTACTGCATCCACGGTGACTCAAATTTTCATGGACCAGGTCTTCAAGCTTCATGGCATGCCGCACTCTATTGTTTATGATCGTGACCCAACTTTCACAAGCAATTTTTGGCAAGAACTGTTTAGGCTACAGGGCACCCAATTGCATCTAAGCACAACTTATCCTCCCCAGACTGATGGTCAAACGAAAGTTGTCAACAAATGTTTGGAAACATATCTGAGGTGTTTTTCCTCTGAAAAGAAAAATCAATGGGCTCAATGGTTACCCCTATTTGAATGGTGGTACAACACTTCCTACCATACAACTACACGCATGACTCCTTTTGAAGTGGTATATGGATAGAAGCCACCTTCAGTTCTCTCATACTTACCGGGTACCTCAAAGGTCCAAGCAGTTGACCAAACACTTATAGTTCGAGAGGATATTCTCCATACCCTCAAAGAGAACTTGGTCATGGCACATAATCGCATGAAGCAACAAGCAGATCAAGGTCGCTCTGAACGTCAATTTGCAGAAGGGGATCAGGTGTTTCTGTGATTGAAACCATACAAGCAAACTTCCCTCAAGGCTGAGCATTGTCAGAAGCTAGCACCCAAATTTTATGGTCCTTATACAGTTCTCAAGTGTGTGGGACAAGTCGCCTATCAGTTAGCTCTGCCCAGTCATTCGAAGCTACATCATTTTTTTCACGTTTCATGCTTAAAGAAGGTGATTAGAACTAGGTTCCAAATTCAAACCAACCTTCCTAAGTTAGCTGAAGAAGGATCCATTTGGATACAGCCAGAAGTAGTTTTGGACCAGCGTGAGTGTCGCCTGCATCAGAGAACCATCAAGGAAGTTCTAGTCCAGTGGAAAGATACAACTCCAACAGATGCCACTTGGGAACCAACTACCATTCTGCAATAGTTTCCACATCTCAAGCCTTGAGGACAAGGTTGTTTTTAAGGGGGAAAACATGTTAGGGTCCTAACCCACACATAGGTAGAGCAATATATTCAGATGTAATAAAGGTCAATATTAAATAAGGCCTTTCAATAAAATAGAATAAGGTGGATGTAAGAAGACCTAATAGAAGCTTCCACTTCTAGAAGGATCTTCCTCTAGATGCTTCTCTTGATAGACATATTTAGTATAAATAAGGGTCGAGGGTATGAAATCCTTAGGTTGGAGATTATTGTAACATAGCGTTGCCCGACTAGAGGTTGCCCCCTCGAAGAGGCCCGTGAACATTGCTTTATGAATCAAAGTGCTATTTCTGTTGTTGTTCTTATATCATTTATGTGTTATTGTGGAGATTATGATGGTTATATTAATGTTATTCTGCCATTTCTAGCATTTTATTTCTGTTCTGCATACTTTTTATATCTGGTATATTACAGGCCAACCTTATTTATGGAAACGTCATGTTGTATATGAGTATAGGCCTCGTAGTGTTATTATTACTTTGAACATGAAATTGTACAGGATACCTGACACTGTCCCACTTAGTGCTATTTCCTTGATCTTTGCTAAGCAATGCAAGAAGTTCATCTCTCAGACGGGGAAGTTTTTCTTCTTCATGATTCGCTCTCAGAATGAGAGAAAAATCATAGCCACATCCAGAGTCTCTATGGCCGACCTCTCCACACAGTAAAAACAAGTAGATAAGGTCATGGAAGAATACTTGAATATCTTCTCCTCACCTACCGGGTACCTCTGCACTTCCAGGTCAAGCACCCCATCGATCTGACCCCCGATGCACCGCTACCCAATGGGCCAATCTAGCATCGCTCTCTGATAGAGAATGAGGAGATCAAGTGACAGATCTAATAATTTCTCCACAAGGGGCACATCCATCCGAGCTCTTCACCTTACGGGAGCCCAATCGTGTTGGTATAGAAGAAAGATGGAACCTAATGACTTTGCATTGATTATCAGGCTTTGAATAAAATCACAGTCAGAAACTGGTACTTGATTCCCCGAATAGACGACCTCCTTGATCAACTCATGGGGGCCAAATACTTCAGTAAGATTTATCTGAAGTTTGGCTACCACCAAGTCCCGATAGAATAGACAGATGTATGTAAGACAACCTTCAAGCCAAAGGAAGGCCTTTTTGAATGGTTGGTCATGCCCTTTGGTCTGAAAAACACTCCAGCCACTTTCATGAGGATGATGGACGATATCCTATGACCATTCACCAATACTTTTATAGTGGTGTATCTTGATGACATTCTCATTTACAGCAAGACTTGGGCCGAACACTTGCAGCATATTCAACAGGTTTTGCACACCTTACGACAGCACAAGCTATACTCAAACTTGAAAAAATGCTCCTTCAGCATGGATAGGGTCCATTACCTAGGCTACATAATTGATCAACATGTTGTACGTGTGGATCCACCCAAGATCCAAGTCATCCATGACTGGCCAGCCCCAACCACACTCACTGAGCTTCAGAGCTTCTTGGGCCTTGCCAATTTCTACCATAGGTTTGTGTTGGGATTATTCCATATTGCATGGGCCCTCATCCAAATAACCAGGGGTGGTGGTAAGGCAAAATTTTCATGGGGCCATCCCAAACAACAAGTGTTCAATGATTTGAGGTAGTGCTTGTGCTCAACCCCAGTACTTTCACTACCAGACCTGCAACAACCCTTTGAGATTGAGACTAATGCTTCATACTATGTTGTGGGTGCCGTTCTCATGCACCATGACCACCACGTGGCCTATCATAGTGCGACACTATTATATGTTGTCCGTAAGTACCCTACTTATGACAAAGAAATGTACTCCATTGTGCAAGCCTGCCGCCAGTGGAGACATTACATTTTTGGGAAGGAGACACTCATCCACACTAATCATAAGCCACTACAGTTCATGTATACACAAGGAAAATTGCAGAATAACCTCCATCAATAGTGGTACACATACTTGTAGCAATTCCACCTTAACATCAAGTATAAAAAAAGAAGCACCAACCACATCGCTGATTGCCTCAGTAGACCACCAGTCATGGCACTCACCACAATGCTAGACTCCTTCGGCCATGAGATATCTGGATGGCCCCAACTCTATGAGACAGACCTAGACTTCGCCACTACATACCAAATGTTGTGTGCAAAGGCAGTTGTCGATAATTTCCATCTTCAGGATGGGTTGTTGTGTCATTTGGGCCATATATGTGTTCCCTCAAGTGAGCGAGAGAAGATGATCTGGGAAGCCCACTACAGCTGAGTGGCAAGACACTTTGGCATCAAAAATATAGTGGCGGTGCTACAAAAACATTTCTACTCATCGAAACTTAGACAGGAGTTCAACAAGTATATCAGGTCTTGCACTGCCTACGCTATTGCCAAACCAACCACTAAGAAATAGGGCCTATACACCCCTCTTCCTACTCCTGATATACCATGGGAATCCATCTCAATGGACTACATGTCAAGTCTCCCATCCACCAAGCGAGGAAATAACTGTGTTTTTGTGGTTGTTAATCACTTTTTTAAGATGGCGATTATGGTTTCTTGCAAGAAGAGAATCACAGCAGAAGCCACTTCCAAGGTATTCTTTGAACTTTGGCCATGACTTACGACATGCGAAATCCGATCGACAGTTCTCGTTCTCCTGTGATTAGATCCAACTGATGGGATTGGATATCCTATGTCGTGCACTCTCCTCTCATCTATGTTTGATCCAACAAACTAGATCTAATATTACATCCAAAATCAATGACTATTGTGGTTTCTCTCCTCTACTTCTTTGCTTCCCTCGAATGAAGGATTTCTCAATATTTCAAAGGCTCAAACTTTGATCTCTCCATTGTAGGGTCAATTCCTTGGCCTCTTCTTGATTTATCAAACCACTACACCTCCTCATCTTTCAAACATAGTCAAAGTGTTCTCTTAGCGCCCTCCTAGCACCCTATAACTTCAAATTCAACCAATTCTAGGTTCAAATTTTCTAGAACAGATATTAAATTAAGAATATCTCACCACTTGGCCAAATTTCTCAAATTTCGCATGAATTTAACAACAAAAATTGGGGATTTTTCCTAATTCCACATAATTGGTTCTAATTGTTACCATGGATGCACTGTAACATGAAATTTGGCCACTTCAAAATCAATTCTCTATGAAATTTTTCTTCAATTCATCTTGTTCAACCCATCCAGGCTCAATGTTGAAAACGAGAGCTCTGATACCATATTGTAGCATCCCCAACATCCAATAAGGCTATGTCACAAAAAAAATTTGAACTGTATACAAAATTAAAACATATAGAAACTCTTCAAATGCACATATTCATACATAATAATAATAAAAATACACATGCAACACACATAGGAAAAACCCATAAAACTAAATGCATAAATAATAATGAAATATGTAGTTTAACACACAATTGACACTTATCTTGGTAAAAATATCACCAATTGTGTGCATACCTTCCACGTTCCTCCCATCCTTAGACCAAACTTCTCAAAACTCTCAGTATTGGGTCACCCTTGAGCTGGGACTAAACTCCACTTGGGTAAAGGAATTCCTAACTAGGCTGATGTATCTCAGACAATAAGGAAAAATCCACCACAGGTTCCAACTTGAGCTAACAACCTATGGTCCCTCATTCCCCACATGCTTATCCCACCCCAAGAAATTTTCCCCTTCTCTCCTCAACAGTCCCTCGGCTACCCCACTTCCTTTCTGGGGCTTCAACAACAGGTCAGGAAATAAGTCTGAGAACCATGTAGCTACAATTTGGCACCTTCAGGAAATAAATTCTTAGAAATTCCCTCACCTAGAGAGAATTTATCATGGGCCAGACAACCTGCCTCTTCAATATCCCATGGGCCTAACAACCCACTTCTTCATTCCAACTCTTAAGCTAACCAGGTACAGGTACAGGTACATGTATTGGTATGGTACTGTTTCATGTATGGTATAGGTACAATGATACTAACAGAAAGGTATAGAGGATAACTGAAATCAGCGAGTGAAGATATGGTGGAATGATGGGAAAATGAACTAAGTACAAACTATATGTATGCATGTTCCCAACTTGACACTTTTCATGTTCAAAACTACTTTGTCCAACTCGTCCCCATCCTTAGAGCTTAGGATAAAATAATTATCCATACTTTATACTTTAAGGAATAATAATATAATATTACTTTTTGTTTTAAGCTCCTTAGCTTAGCCCCTTATCCTTAACTAATGGAGTTTAGTCCCCCATACTCTTTTACATGATTGGTCTACTACAATGATGTGTTTTTCATTAATATTTGCATGTGAATACATTTAAATTTACCTCACATATATACTGTCCTTTCTGCATCCCGACTCACCATCCTAAGTACATTTGTATTTACATTTACAGTTGGGGTTCGGCCTAGGGGTATTACACATTAACCCTTAATTCAAGCATATTACATTAGTAATGTTATTTTATTTATGTTGGCTTGGGTCCATTAGTCGTAATTGTACCTCCTAGTCTCCTATATATACCAAGGAGACCTTTTCATTTGGAATGATCTTGTATTTGGAAATTTATGTGCTGTATAAGGAGGTTTCCCCCTTGAAGAGTCTTATTATTTGAAATTATCTCTTTTCCAAGGCGTTGAGTACTTATTCTGAGTTTTTTCTATGCTATTGTGATATTTGGTTCTTAACAAAAATGACCAACAAGATATATATTAGGTCAATGGCATAGGAATCAACCCCACACACAGGGTATTATTGCTAGAAAGGAGATATCTTGTTTCTCTCAACAACTTATCCTCTAATGGTTAGGAACACAACCCCTACCACCTCAACTAATTTACTAGAAAAGAGCACAAATCTCCAACAACAAGAGACTCATACCAGAGGGAAAATAACGATGTCTCCCACAAAATATGCACCTAGTTGCAAGATAAATACAACCAGGTTGAAGAATATCGGCCACACAAAGAGTAACCTGGCCTCCACACTCATGAAATCACTACCCCAAAACCAAATTTTCATCTTGAATCCCAACTCTCCCCCTTTGATAAAATCAACCTCTACAAGCAATGAACTCATATGTCAAATGAAAAATCTAAACCACAATAAATCACATGTGAATACATCTAGATGATATCTTCCCTTTGATCAAATAGGGTAGATAAACTCACCACCAAAACCAATCCTTAAAAATATCCAGAGTTTTGTCCCAAGAGCCAAAGCCACAAGAGCTCTCTCAATTTCGATTTATAAAGTAACAATATGCATAGTGAGAGAGGACACTCTCATTCTCCTTTTATTTCCTCATTGAACCTTTTTCGACCCTTTTAATAAATTAAAGTGACTTTATAAACTCAATCCACTTAAAACACCTTTTTAATTAATTACTCAATGTCACTTTTAAACAAGTTACTTCTTCCACTCTGATGACATTAAATAATTGATTAATCCCCTTTTTTCATTGACTATAGCCTATAGGACTCACTTAGGCTATTACATCGATATCCTAGAGATATAATTTGGAAATGGACATTATAGTCCTCCCTTCCCAACATTGTTTGTCCTCAAGCAACTACAACTAGCATGCTACAAAATTTTCTCATTGTCCCACATGGCATCCCCTACCGACCAATTTCTCCACTTGATACAGTACTCCCTGATCATTTTCCTCCTCAATATCCCTTCTTGGACATTCAAAACCTCGTCGGGAGTCGATATCATCCATCCCCTCTCATCTAGTGGTGGTAAGTTTGTGGAGGTGGTAATGTGTGGCCCTAATGCCTTCTCGAGTCATGATACATAGAGAATACTATGAATCTGAATACTCTCTAACAAATCTAGCTCATAAGATACCTCTCTAACTTTCTATATAACTTTGTAGGGACCAAAAAGGCATTACATCATCCTCTGAGTGCCACTACTCCTCAATGGAAATAGTCTATGTGGTTGGACCCTAAATTAAAAAAACATCCCCAATGTCGAAGTTGTGCACCACCTTGTGCCTTCCTGCATACATCCTTTACTGGATCTGGGTGGTATGCAAAATATTATGAGTGGCATCACAACAATTCTCACCTAAATTTAACCACTCTATCCATGAACTCACATAGTCATGAATATACCTCTCAACCCATTCGTTCACCATTTCTTCCTGACCATCCACCTGAGGGTAGAAACTAGTACTGGAAGTCAAACATGTGACTGCAAATATAAACAGATCTTGCCAATATGCACTAACAAACCTATTGTCCCAATCACTAAAAATGACTCTGGGATGATCGTGAACTCTAATCATTTCCCTATACTTTGAATAAATTATCATGAATTGCATGAACTCTAATAACTGGCCAATCGTTGCACACATACTATTTATTATCTGCACCCTCGATAAACCTGTGATGCAATTTATCAACATGCCCTCCCACGCTCACTCAGAAATGGTCAAAGAATGCATTAACCCTATTGGATGAGTGTTCCCTGACCTTCTCTACAAACAAGTTGTACACTCCCCCATATTTCCCAACACATCATTCACAAAGTCTCTCCATGAGAATGTCTCTCGGACCTGCCTATAAGTGGTAAGGGTCCCAAACCATCCTATATGATGTGAAGCAACCTCTACTCATAGCATTGATCTACAAGGTGATAACAAAATAATCCACATGATTGCCCCTGATAATCCAATAAATAATAAGGTACAAAAACTTGGTCAACTCCTTAGAAGAACACTCCTCCAAGCAACCAATCCTAAGCATCCCAAGAGTAAACTCCAGAAAGTAAAAACTAGCCATCTCATCTCTATCATCTTCCGAGTTGTCAAACACTATAGTACCAAGGTACTAAGTGGATCTCCGAGAGGAACCATCTTGTTGATGTTGCACTCCTTTGATCATAACCATTTGACTTCCATGCTAAAACTATGATCTCCTCTCATCATACCCACTATCATGAATCTTACTCATCCGAGGGATCTCAATGAATTTAGAACTTACCAATCCATGACTATACCCAACCCTAGGTATTGTGAAGGAAAAAATACCTCTTCATATAGAAAATAACTCCACAATGCCTCTCACAACACCCCCACAACAATGTAGACCAATCACTTCCTCAAACTTGTTTTTCATCAACCTCATATGAAGAAATCCATTACTCAACAAAATGTTAGGATCCCACCACAAAATCAGAAGTTCACCACACCCAATGACTTGGGTTTACCCCTCTATGAACTGATCCAATAGAGTCTGGATCTCCCCCTCTGCACCCTGCACACTGATCACGTAGTCCAAATGAAAGAACTTTTTCATGGCCACAATCCCACCTATCTCATCCAACCAATTCACGTGAACCTCCCATGTCTTTCTATATATAATGAGGGCATCAAATAACAAAAATATATCCCCCTATGACTTGCTGCAATATTGGAAAGTTACTAGTGAATTAGTCAACCCCAAGGGCATGACCAAGGAATCATAATGAAGTATGGAAGTAGATGTGTGATTATATTACTCCATGACCCTCATCTGATGATATCCTAGATGAAAATCAATCATTGAGGGATATGATACTCCATGAGGCTCACCCATCCACTCACAAATCCTAGGTAACCTTAGCTCAATGGTATTGTTGAGGACTCTGTTGGGAGGTCTCCCTGGAGAAAACACCCCAAAAATCCATTGTACACTACCATGTTCCAATGAATACCTATACACACTACTTCTTATAATTGAATAATCCTATACCATCATGTATCCTATAGGTTATATTGTATCCATCACTCTACTAGTGTCACTTGAACCTGTATCCCAAAGTGTGTCCATGTCTGTGATATACTTTTCCACCCAATCCATGGATGCATATACTTCCTTATGGGATGGTCCACAAGGAATGTGATCAAATATATCCTTTGTATCTAAGCCTTGAGCATTTAGTGGGCTCTCCAAAATAAAAGGCTCATGATCCCTATAATTCAAAATAGGAGCATAGTTAAAACCATTGACATCATGCCTCTCCTCAAGCACCAGCAATTATGAATGTTCCCCATGCAGGATTGTCACAAGGATATCCTCCCTCAAATTTTGAGTTCCACTTATGCCCTCATATGTCATGGCTGTGAAATATTATGGAGTCTCCATTGTATGTGATGAAGAGTGTGCCAAAATCAACTAGTAACAAATCTCCTCAACCTCCCTTTCCTTGTCTTTAGCAAAATTGAGAGCAATATCCCTATCCATGAATAACTACAAGTAATCTGATTTCATCTGCTCCAGTTCTTCTTTTATTATGTGTAATTGAGCACTAGTGACTACGCCTACAAATACTTTTTTTCTCTCCTTGATCTGGGTTTTCCAAATAAGACCTTCAATGACTTTATGATTACCATATTCCCTTGTCAACACTTGTACAATTTTCTACTCTGCAACCAATAATTGATCCTTTAAGTCCCATGTTGTTGAATTATTTTCTTCACATTAATCATAGTGACATGGGATTTCCAACCATTGATTTTTTTTTGTCCATGATAAGAACACAACCCTCATTAAAATCAATTGTCTCTCTATATGATACTATCCACTCTCCAAAAGTTGGGATAGCATCATGATCAAGCACCACTTCATCAAAAAAATGTGTGTCTCCACAACACCTATCAAGTATTGTCTCTAAGTTAACATCAAAGAGACTTTTGTCCCACATACCATCAACAACATTTTCCTCTTCTTCATCCAAAATAGTAGTGCCATTAATTGGTTCTTCATCCCAAACCACATTGTCATTACGCTGGAATAAAACTGTATCAGTGCTATCTTCTTCCTTATCTTCCCAAATCTCCTTTATGTTCTTAGGTTCTAAGGCCTCATGAGCATCCAAGTGCTTGTTTGTAGAAGAAGAAACATATGAAGAGTGAAGTTTTTACTCATTTTTAGATGCATCAAAATATTCAGAAGCTCGTACCTTTTTCCTTAGCACCTTCACATTCTTTCCCACTGATACTTGGGGTTCATACCACTCAGAATTTTTGATGGTGAAAAAATCCTTGAATGAAATGGATTTGTGAAATGCCTCACTGAGTGCCATATATTCCCTCAAAAAATATGTGATCTGGATATTGTTGTCTTTGATTCCATGTTCGCTGCCCATTTGAACCATGAGATCCATTGTTCCATGCATTGTTTTGATTGTTTTCCATAGCCAAGACTATATACCCTCATAGGCTAGGAGGATCACAAGCTATGATACCACTGTAATGTCCCCACTAAATATTTTTGGCTTTTTTTAGTTTAGTAGTGTAGACATTTCATCAAACACTTTGATGATGAAATCCCACTTCATTGTTGTAGTTATTTGTGAGTTTTTCTATGTCTCAACTTTCGCCAAACACTTAGTTTGTAGGTTCTTTTTCTGTAATGTCCCCAAGGCTGAGCCCAGTTGTAAATCTTGTTTACGAAATGAGTTGTAAATTATTTTATAGGTGGTGAGCCAAGTTTATATAAGTTGGTGGGCTTATGTGATTGTTAGGCCGGAGAGCCTGAGTGTTGAAGGGAAAGAGCCTGATGTTGTACATGTATCTATGCAGAACATTAATAAAAATATAAACACTGTCGCGTGCAGGCCGACACGATGGATGAGTGATGGGGGACTAAGCTCCACTCCCAAGGTAAGGAATCCTAGGCTAGGATGAGGTTACATGGTAAACACACAGTCACAAGGAAGGAATTCTCTTCCAGGAACCACTCATACTCACTGCTCATATACTCTCTTTCCCCACATGCCTGCTCCACCCCAGGAGTATACACCTTCTCTGTCACCTAGATAGTCCTTCTGTTGCTAACCTCCCTTGCCTTGGGTTTCAGCAACAGACCGAACCAGAAGTCTCTAAGCTCTGTGGCAGCTATCGAGTTCCTTCCAGGAGTTCTCTCCATCCTCTATGCACTCTCTCACCTAGAGAGAGTCGCTCACAGGCCCAACAACCTGTTCTTCCAACTTCACCACCTCTCTCACCTGAAGAGAGTGTTGTACTAACTGGCCAACAAGATAGACAACATCAAGCACTACACGTCCACCACAATCAATGGGAATATAGACACGAACACCCCAGGACAACTACAGATAGGTGCAACAACATAACCAGGCTTAGCAGGGATGGGACACTTCCGTTTTCTCAATCTGGAAATTGTAACGCTCTGATACCATTCTGTAATGCCCCCATTCCAGGCCGGGCCGGCGCTACTTTGTGGAATAACAATCTCATACTTAATTCTATATATAAGACATGCATTTAAGCAAATGAAACACATTTAAACTCAGAGTAACCATAATAATTAATACTATTATAAATAATCATTGGCTTTAACATTACTTCGTATGCACAGCAAAATACATGATAAATATAAATACACAAACATGAAAAAATGTAATTAAAACATCATCTGGTACTTATCTTTGAAACGATGGTAATTCCACCAACCAGGTGCAAGCCTTCCACGAACCTCCTAGCCTTAGACCACACTGCTCATCAAGCTCGGTAGTGGGTCACCCCTGAGCTGGGACTAAGATCCAATCCCAAGGCAAGGAATCCTAGGCTAGGCTAAGGTTACAGGGTAAACACACAATCACAAGGAAGGGATTCTCTTCCAAGAACCACTCATACTCACTGCTCACAGACTCTCCTTCCCCACATGCCTTCTCCACCCCAGGAGTATACACCTTCTCTGTCACCTAGACAGTCCTTCAGCTGCTAACCTCCCTTGCCTTGGGTTTCAACAATAGATCAGACCGAAAGTCTCTGAGCTCTGTGACAGCTACTAGGTTCCTTCTAGGAGTTCTCTCCTTCCTCTACGCACTCTCTCACCTAGAGAGAGTCGCTCATAGGCCCAAAAACTTGTTCTTCCAACTTCACCACCTCTCTCACCTGGAGAGAGTGTTGTACTAACTGGTCAACAAGACACACAACATCAAACACTACACATCCACCACAATCAATGGGAATCCAGACATTAATACCCCAGGATAGCTACAGACAGGTACAATAGCATAACCAGGCTTAGCAGGGACGAGACACTTCCATTTTCTCAATCTGGCAACACGGGATAGACTCACACTCTGTATTCTTAGGGATGCATGACGATTTGTCCACACAGGGGTCGATTCAGATTCTGCGGTTTAGAACAGAGAAGGGGTGTACCAAATTTCTAGAACAAACACAAACTTTTTCCCGAAATCAACACAGGATTCTAGTTCAAGGGATGTTCGGTTCAAAATATGCACGAGGTCTCTTGTCGAGGTCGGACCGGTTCATGCTCAAACTATTGGGTAGAATGGAGGTGCCCCCCCCACCACGTCTCATCTCAACCATTTTATTTGCATGGGCTTGGGTTGACACTTGTCACCCATGAAGTTGCATGCTTCCATCAGCATGTGTTCCTACCACCATTTCGAAGTCACATGTCATTCCAAAATAACTTAGGATAAAAACATAGTATTCACATGTCTTTTTGGAATAATATTAAAATATTATTCCCAAGACTTAAGCCCTTAGGTTTAGCCCCTAGGCTCCACACTTAGCCCCCTTTTCCCACCTTCCAACCCCTAATCCATTGCCCACTCTATGGAAGCTTAGTCCCCCATCACTCATCCATCGTTTCAGCCTACATGCAGCAGTGTTTATAGTTTTATTAATGTTCTACACAGATACATGTACAACATCAGGCTCTTTCCCTTCAACACTCAGGATCTCTAGCCTAACAATCACATAATCCCACCAGCTTATATAAACTTGGCTCACCAACTTGTAAAACATTTTACAAATCATTTCGTAAACAAGATTTACAGTTGGGCTTGGCCTTGGGGACATTACAATCCCCCTCCCCTTATTTCTGCACTGTCCTCAGTGAAACTTTACACAACATCTGGAAGCTTTTCAAAATTTTCAAAAAGATGTGGGTACTCTACCTGCATAAAATCTTCATGCTCCCATGTTGCATCCTCAGGACTGTACTAGGTCCACTGGACCTTTACAAGCTTTATAGCTTGATTCTGGAGCCGTTTTATTTTCCTGTCCAATATGCGCACAGGATGCACTTGCAGGACACCTTCTGGTTCCACTTGAATCATATTCCAATCGATTACATGATTAGCATCAGGTATATATATTTCTTAAGTAATGAAATATGAGACACCTTAGGTACATTCATGGATGCGGTAATGCAAGCATATATGCAATGTATATATATGTATATACAAACAAATTTAATAACATTAAAATTGTATACAACATACACAACATACAATAAATAGAGAATTGTACTTATCTTTTGAGTGAGAATACCTTCCACCCCAGAGCAGGGCTATGACTCCATCGGGGCAATGGCTTCCCAAGATAGCCATGGTCCACAATCCTTATCCACATGGTCTAGGCCAAGGTACCATACCTTAGCATCACTCCAACCAGTCAAACCTCGACAGTACTCCAACCAACGGTCTCTCATTCCCCACATGCTTGTCCCACCCGGGAGTATACACCTTCACAAGCACAGTCCATCGGTGCTACACCTCCCTTTCCTTGGGATTTAGGAACAGGCCAGACTAGAAGTCTTATAGCACCATGGCTCCAGGAGTTCCAACTTCCTTCTAAGGTTTCCAAGAAGCATCTTCCCGAGATACTCTTTGTAGCCAACATTTAACTTTTATCAACATCATCTCATTTGCATCAACCACATGTAGTTATTCTGAGAGAACATAAAGGATTTCATTTAGAAATTCCAATTAGTTCGAAAGGAAATTCAACTTTTATTCCCAAAACATGACATTCTATTTCATGATTCATCTTGGTTGTTGCCACATTATGAATGCAACCATCCTTGTGATTTTCCACAGGCATCAAACTCCATACAATTTTCCTGCAAGACTTCGTCTTGCATACTGCCAACAAATTGTCAGTGTTTTTTGTACATCATAATTCAACATGTACAACATCTTATCCAATAATCTTAGAATTTCCTGCACCTGGCAATTCAATCACAATTACCAAACAACTTGACCAAATAGAATGACTTGTCATTCTATGCATATGCATGTTCATAATTAACAACAGTAAGTTCATTATTTTAATTTTCTAAACAAAAAATTCTATGTAGTCTCTATTCTTGTGACTACCTGACTTGTAACTTTCCTGTTGCAATGCTTAACAATTCCTGAAATGTTCTCAACTTCAGGGGTTAGCAACATTTCAGCCATTAGTATAATTATTTCCATGCAATAATATATATGCGTGTACTTACAAAACATATTCAACCATTGCATTTAGTATACAATTCTATCACTCATTATGCATGCGTGCAATTCTCAATGCATTCTTATTCAGTGCACTTTGCATTGAATTACATAATGCTCTCTATCTCATTCATGTATATCACCATCCATGAGTTGGAATTCTAGCCAATGTGTTGCCACATTCTCCATACCTTATCATATTCAACCAGGTCTTGGTCTCATACATGACTAGCTTACTGGCATTTATTCCTACAACCAGTTTTTATCTTTAATTCTTTGTTTATTACCCCATAACCAAATTAACATGACATTCTACTATGTCAATGTGTGCATTCAGAAGCTAAAAATATTTGAATTAATATAGGCCTACAGCCTTTACCACATCCAGTGGTATGCATTCAATCATATAATCATGTGATTTTTTTAACATATCTCTGGCTGAGGAAATTCTTACCAAAATTTCCTTTCAACAATTATGCAAAAAGAGTGATAAAAACTCATACCTGCATGGCTGCCATTAAAAATTATACTACCTGAATATATGATAGAAGTAGAAGCTTTCATGCTTCTTTTATCAAACTTATAACCAACACTTCAACTCTGACACAGACCTCCGACCCTCGAGCCAAGATCCGCAAAGGATCATTCTAAATTCTCCTCGAGCCAAAGCAACTCCTTTGATTCCCTGTTGGAACCTCCAATGAATCTGATCCATAGGTCCTTCACGAAAACCCGCCCTGTGCAACTTGATTCCAGGGATGAGCCTCACATTTCCATGTGACCATGACCTTACCTTAGCACAAGCGCCTCTCACAACTCGTGAGTTCATGAGTTGAAGACCCTCGACTCCTCTTTCTTGAGACACCGATACCTGAGATGTGATATGGGTATGGATCCTCCTTGTTAGTGCCTTCCACACATAACCACCAACTAGGGCTAAGTGCTAGCACTACTCACAACTCATGACTTCATGAGTTGGAGTGTTGAGCCCTCATGCTCCTCCTTTGCGGATCCACAAGACACGAAAGTCAGCGATGAGTTGACTCCTTTCCAGATGATGTGTGTCCAACACCTGTCACCCTCTTCCCCTTTCTCTGGGCGCTTATTGTTATGCCACCTGTCAACCATGTGGTCCCCACCTAAGGGATTTACCATGTGTTCTACAAGCCCTCGGTGCTCGACACTTCGCGACCTTGCAGTCAAAAAGAATTTCTTTCAACCCCTGAACCCCCGATATGTGATACCATGCGGAGGTTCTAATCCAATGGTTCTCCCATGGCTTAGATTCAACGGTTTGTATCTCCTTCCCTACTCCTCACAACTCGGTACTTCGTGGAACCAAGAATTTGGTCTGCCCTCCAAACTCATGAACCTTGAATTTGCGAATTCTTGAATGAGATCAACGATTGTCATTGACCTGGATCTGACGATCGCTATCCTTTCTGAGCTTCAGAGTATCAGAAGATACTCGACCTTAATCCCCTCACTGATCTGCAAGATCCAATGACTCTCGCAACTTCAACACTTCCTCCATGAAGTGTCTCCACCGTCCATATGGCTCCTCTCCTTTTCAACCTCCCAGAGGTTAAACTCCGTGCGCCTTCCTCTAGATCCGATGACTATCGGTTCTTTGCACTAGATCTGACGACCCAGATCTCTTCCTCTCTAGCTGATCTAATGACAGCTATGCTCCCTCCTGAGATTTAGAACTTATTCCTTCCCCTTGGAATATTTTTTGAAGTTTCAAAGGCCTCGACCTTCGCTTCCCCTGCGAGCTCAATTCCTTTGAATCTCGCCTGTGTTCTAGGAACATTGTCCCTCCTGAGCTTTGTCGACTGTGAAGCCTCAAAGGGTTTCTCGACCTCCTGCTCCTCTTTGTTGTTACTCTGTGCACAATAACACTATCCTTCCTGAGCTTCGGAACTTGAACCTCTAAGGGATTCAACCCTTGCCTTCTCCTTCAAATGGAGATTGGTGCCCTCTGGCAAATTCTTTCTCAAGAATGCTTTACTAAGCCTATAGGGTGTTCAGTAACCCTGTGAGTGTCTTCCTGTGACACTTCTCCTATCTCAGAACTCGAAAGAGTTCCTTCTGTGCACACTTGCACCAACTCGATTCCCTTCCTAGCAAATTTCTCCAAAATCCTCAGTGACTCTGTCTTCTCACTGAACTCAAAATAGAGTTCTCCTTAATGCATCCTGTGCATTTTCTCAATGCCCTCTTAGCATAGTCTCACAGAATTCTCAGAAATTATGTCTTCCTTCTCGACACTTCTCCTTCCTTTGATTTCAGAATAGAGTTCTTATGTGCACTCTATGCACTTGCTCAATGCCCTCCTGGCAGAGCTTCCACAAAACCCTCAGTGATTTTGTTTTCTCGGTGATTTCCTCTACACAGTCTTACCTCCAAGGATTCCTATCGTCCATTTAGGTTCTCAATGACTTCTTTCCAAATATCTTGGCGTCAATTATTCTGGACTTGACTTCCTCCCTAACTTGAAGGATTTCAAATATTTCGAAGGCTTCGATGGTGTTTTCCAAAAGACTTTCTGGTGCCCTCCTGGCACCCTCTATGCTCGTCTCCTAGAGTCTTTCGAACTTAAAACAAGTTCCCTCTATAAGCACTCCTTTTGGTGGATATGCACACTCTACATACAAAATCTCTATGCTATCTCTTTTGAGCTTCATTTTCTGAACTAGAAGCATTATGTGTCTCTTCCATTTCTTTGCACTTTGTGGCAATTCAAATCAGTTCTGGCACTCGTCAACCTTCTGCAATACAAATGCACAAACGAATAGAATTTGTCAGGACTTTGTTTCTTGACAATTCCTTCATCATTCATAAAAAATCCAATTTAATAAAATGTTTCAATTTCACGAATTTTCCGAGCTTTGCTCGGCTCTATAATTTTCGGGACTTCGAGACTTCGGGTTTCGGGGTTTTGGTCCATGAGGATCCAACAGTTAAATCCTCGACAGTTCTTTTGTCTTCAAAAATTTTGGGATTTCGGCACTTCGGTTTTTGGGTCTTCGGTACCCAGGAGTTCATGATGTAGCGACTCCAAGTCTCTCATCATTTCAATCCCCGAATTCCAAAAATTCTACTTCCTTTACCCTCCGGGTCCACAGAGCACAGCTATATCCCACATCCACCATGGCAAGTGGCACACTCAGGAGGGTCCACGTCACCTTCGGTGACGTCATTGGGTCCCACCACTCTCGCTTTTCTTCTCGACCCACTGGCACGTGGTACACATCCATTTGCCCATGTCCCTTCCAAGTGAAACCCAACGGTTAGACCTCTCTCAGATCTATGGCACAGATCCTTTCGACGTTTCGGGATTTTGGGGTTTCGGTAACCAGGGTTTCACAACTTGCGACAATGAGGGATCTTTCCCTTTGGTTTCTCGGATGCCGAAATGTCGATCGACAGCCACGTGTCCCTTCGATAGATGGTCCTCACGATTTCAGGATTTTGCGTACCGCGATTTCCACACTCCGGTGCAACTCCAAAGGTTTTTAAACCTTGTGCACATTCTCCAAATATAATGGTCGTGAGGGTTCTCCTTTCCTCCCGAATAGATCCTAAGGCTCCAACACTTCTGGTGTAGAGTTCTCTCTCTCCCTGTGGCCATATACCACACTGAATGCAGTTTTATAACACCGCTACACCTCCTGAGCTTGGTAACATGGTCAAGTAACTCCTTGACACTCAGGAGCATTCAAAGGTCCGAAATTGGTCCTCCAGACACAATTTCTCCTCAAGCCCTTGGTCTGAAGACCACTCAACTGGCCCATCTAGGCTCAACGTCAAAACCTTGGCTCTGATACCATTCTGTAATGCTATGATACCAAACTGTAATGCTCTGATACCATTCTGTAGCACTCTTTCATACTGTAATTCTCTGATACCATTATGTAACGCTCCCCTGGTCGTCATCCAACCCACTGGCCGGGCAGACGCTACTTTGCGGAACAACATCATTTTATGCTTAATTAATAACATGCATTTAAAACAAGTTAAACACATTTAAACTCAGAGTCAGCACAAAATTACTGCTAACATAAATAATCCCTGAAATTAACATTCATTCATATGCACAACAGAATACATGATAAATGTAAGTACCAGACGATGTTTTAATTATGTGTTGCATGTCTGTGTATTTATATTTATCATGTATTCTGCTGTGCATATGAATGAATGTTAATTCTAGGGATTATTTATGTCAATAGTAATTTTGTGTTGACTCTGAGTTTAAATGTGTTTAACTTGTTTTAAATGCATGTTATTAATTAAGCATAAAATGATGTTGTTCTGCAAAGTAGCGTCTGCCCGGCCAGTGGGTTGGATGACGGTCGGGGGAGAATTACAGAATGGTATCCAAGCGTTACAGTATGAAAGAGTGTTACATTTTCGTTGTAATAGCTTAGTGTTTGATGTGTGGGTTTTATCGCATGAATTTTGAATGATTGATTGAGGATTCCAACATACCATTAAGTTTTTATTGAGAAAAAAAACATCACAACCACATGTCTATATAATATCTTAAGAAAGAATAGTATAATAGCAAGAATATATATCACATAAAGATGATTTTATTTAATAAAGTCTGACCTGTTACAACTGAGTGATAACAATGGTAAGAATAGCTTCGTCACAAGAAAATTCAGTTAGCAAATAACCTCTATCAATGATATAGTTCTGTTGCAATATAAATCGACTCATACAGTATGGAAATTGACCACCCTTCTAACAATAACAACCTTCTGTTTATTTCTCTGTTGAAGATACAAGTCTGTAATGAATAATTTAGACCAAAAATTAAATATGGTAGCCAGTAATTAAATAACAAGCATGTAGATGACAACAATGGATATTTATCTCCCTTTTTTCAATAACATCTTGTCCCAATCAACAAGCAACAACAACTATAGATGAAAGGATTTTCCCACACCAACGAATCGACCAATGAGAGAGATATCAACTCAATGGCATACAAATCAACTCCACACACAGAGTATCATTTCTAGAAAGGATATGGTTCAATTCACTCAACAACTTGACCTCTAATGTTTAGGAACTTGGCCCCTACAACCTCAAATAATTTCCTATCAAAGCGTAGGACTCTCCTATAGGAAGAGACTCATTCCATAGGGAAAATGACGATATATCCCACAAAAAATGCACCTAGTTGCAAGATAAATATTCTCAGTTTGAATAATCTCGACCACACAAAGAGTAACTTGACCCCCACACTCAATAAATCTCTTCCCAAACACCAAATGTTCAACTTGAATCCCAACTCGCCCCCTTTGATTAAATCGACCTCTACAAGCGAGGAACTCATCCATCAAATGAAAAAACTCAGCTACAATAAAACACATTTGATTAAATTTGGATGATCTCTTCCCTTCGACAAACTAGGGTGGATGGTCTCACCATTGAAACCAATCTTTCAAACTCTCTATGGTTTTCGTCCCAAGATCCAAAGCCACAAGAGATATCTCAATTTCATTTTACAAAATAAAAACATGCATATTAATAGAGGGTGCCCTCATTGTCCTTTTATTTCTTTGTTGAACATTTTTTGACCCTTTTACCCTTTTAATAAAGTAAATTGACTTTATAAACTCAAGTCTCTTAAAACACCTTTTTAATTAATTACTCAACGTCACTTTTAAATAAGTTACATTTTCCACTCCGATGACATTAAATAATTAATTAATCCCTCTTTTTCGTTGAATATAGCCTATGGGAATCACTTAGGCTATTACGTAAATCTTTTGGAGATATCATTTGGAAAGTGACATTACATAGATATTTACTCAATTTGTTTTTAGAATTTCCCTTGCATTACTTCCTTTGGTTATTTGGTTCATTTTTATTATTGGATAAGTCATTCTATTTATTCTGTTATATTATTGTTATTTTATTCCTATAATTTGTTTCCTACAACTTTAGTTCTTTCACACAACTAGTGTTTGACCTACCAAGTGAGTTATACAATATCAAGTTTCTTAGTAATGTGCTCGGTTGAATGAATTTGATAAGATTATGTTTTTTCATACTTTCATTGCAATTTGCTTTTACAATATTAATGTGTGACTTGACGATTTAGTTTTGTAATACCAAGTACCATAGCAATGTGTTAGGATGAATGAACTCATTTGGATTAGGAATAAATTTGGATTTAACTATATTTCATAGTTCCTACATAAGTTTTCATTATGATTAGGGTAGAATAAGACTTAAAGGAATTAAACCCCCAGAAATAATAGTTAGAACTAAAAAAACCTAGCAATTTAAAATCCTAGACTTGCCTATACAGTGTAGGGATTTTTTAAATGAACCTAGGTTGATAATTAAAGTATATTATGGTATATCTTGATCCATTAATACCAATTATTGTTGAATCTTTTCAATTGGAGTAGATTTGATTGATTATAATTAAGTTGTGGAAATCATTCCCAAGGGAAAGGACTTTTTCTTCTACTCCTAAGCCCAACTCACCCCAATTACATATAGGAAGAGGGAATGGGAAGGCCAAGAGGAGGTTTTGCAAGGGATTTGTTACCTTGTGTGAAAGTAGAAAGAAATAAGATTGTGTTGTGCGATGGGGAGGCATTTTGGAATATCAGTTCCTTGAGAAAGAGAATGGTTACATTCATGCATATGATGGGAGCATTTAGATGACTTCTGCAGATTATATTAATGAGTAAATGAGGCTAGGAGTGTACATGACTACTAGGGATACTAACACCTATTATTGATCCTAGTGAAAAAAATTTGGGCCTTCGAGACTCCATGGTTGGAGGTGTTAGGAGATAAAGTGATTTTTTTCCATAGTTAGAGACATCAACAAATACATTGAAATAGTATATTCCCTGTAGGGTAACCTCACATTTAAAGGTACTATGGTATCATGATCTAAATTGGGTGTTCTCGCACACCATAACCGTTAGGGGATGAGGGTGTTCTAAGTATAGAGACCTCATCTCCACACATAGCTAATTAGTTGGATGAAAAACCCATTGATGTGATTGTTGGGTAGGTGAGTGATATGTTTCAATTACATAGAGTGTTTTGACATGCATACTTGAGCCCTACTTAGGGATAAAATTGGTTCAGTGGAAATTCACCCTTAATACACTTGTCGGTGGGGTTAAAGACCTAGGTTTCATCAATATTTACTGAAAAAAACCCAAGGTACCAACATATTCAATCTTCAGTTGAGGACTAAATAAGTTCTCACATGAGATGCCATGAAAATCACATATAACATTAGTCTTATGTTATATGTGAAGGGACAACACATACAAGAAACCTCTCTGGAATAAACCTATTCATTCATTCATAGCTAAGTGACAGATTGTTATGCATAAGATAGAAAACAAACATACATTTAGACCATGAAACAAAAAAATGAAAAGATAAAGGACTTCACATTTCATTCATTAACTATAGAGTCATTCAGACACAAAGTCATAAATAGAGATGCACCATGTGCTCTATTCTCTTCTTTTCATTCATACATAGTTTCTTTATCTATTATAAATTCATGAAAAATTGGGACAAAATTGGACTTGGAAATCACACTTTGTTCCATATTTATTTCTCTCTCCCTTACAATCATTAACTTTCTACTCAACTACTCTACTCCACTCTCTTGAGTCAAAAACATTCTCACACACTTTACGTGTCATCATGCATCCCTCATATCTTTCCTAGAGTGTGGAAATCCCAACTAACATTCCATCTCATCCATAACCTTGATTTAGAACAAATGTTGATCCTTCCTAGCATCACATAGTGTATCTTACTTGGTGCACATGTATTTTTTATTTCCATGCAACACCTTCAAAAACGTATGTGCCAACATGATCCCAACACTATTAGTCATATCATCCTTAAGCCAAATAGAAAGTTTACAACTTGTCATAGGGGGTTGATGGTATTGTTTCCGTGAATTCATAGATGAATTATTGAAAGTGATCATCAACCTCATCAAAAGTTTCTTGCAATTATTGCGCCAACTGGAAAACATCCTTTGCATCAGTCAGCGTAACCTATGGGGATTTAAGGTTGTCTCATCCTTAATCCAAATACGTAGTTTACAAATTGATAGAGGGGGTTTATGGTATTGTTTCCATGAGTTCCTAGATGAATTATTGAATGTGACGATCAACCTCATCAAAAGTTTCTTGCAATAAATGTGTCAACTGCAAAACATCCTCTACATCGGTCAGTGTAACCTATGGGTATTGAAGGTTGATCTGCTCTATTTTTTTTTATCATTAGGTATTCCACTGAGTGTTCCATTTCCAGTTCATTGTAATACATCTGGGCTTTGTCATCCATGTCTACTGTGATTCTAGAGGCGGTGTTTTGTTCAATCTAAGCTACTATAATCTCTCAAAGTTTATTTGGAATCAATTTCATTTCCATTTATATTTCAATAGAGGGTAAGGATGCTAATTCTTTTTGTTGTTGCATGACCTATGCTTCAGTGGTCCAAATATGCACATCAATGGAATAGACTTTAGGGGCATTCTGGAGGTGTGTCCAGAGTGTGAAATTGTACTTGACCAGTTCTATGAAGTCGATGATGTGTTCTTGCCCCTTTTTCAATGCTTCTTCTCCCACTTCTATTTTCTTCTGCAACTCCTGATTTTCCATGGTAAGACGCTTTAGATTTTCCCAAAGCTCAAGATTCTATGTCTCCAAGAACTAGAGTCACTCCTTCACTATGAAATTCTTGTGAGGAACATGTATGTTTAAAATATATGCTTCTATATTAGGTAAATGCGCATAAACTTTATCAACTACACTTATGAATTCTTTGTGGGAAGTGAGCATTGTTTCATGGTGGGATTTAATTTTAGTATGCACAGTGACTTCCATGGCATGGAGTGCCTTGACTGCTTGTTGTGCAACCTCAACCTCTTGGTGAGATCACATCTCCTGTTGATGCTTGGCTTGGGTTTCTTTGTGTTGGAGTTACTTCACACACACCTAGTATTTATTTTTCCTAAGTTTTTTCCTATGTTTATTAGTAATTATTCAGTCTCCTATATTTTAAGGAGAATATTCCTCCAGGGAGAATATTCTCTTCAGTTTTTACTTTAGTTTGATCAATTGAGTGGAGTCTAGATGCTACATTTTTATTATCACCATGAAGCAGTGGGATCATCACCAACTAATGTACATTGTCCTTGGGATAATCACTCTGTTTCAGTCAGTTAATTGAAGACTGATAGACTAGTTAACTCAACTAGGTTGCAGTTTACTCCCGTAATTTCCTAAGAGACTAGACTAGGTAGAAGTTTTCTCCTGTAACTGTTGGTGTGTTTCCAGATCACTCTAGACCACCACTATGGTGCATTGTATTCTCCTCTAGTGTGCATTGGTTGAGTTATATAGAGTATATCATGTGTAAATTATCATTCATTCATTTGTTTAATGAGAATTCTTCCATTCTTTCTCTCCTACTTCTCTTTTCTCATATTTTCTCTACAAATGCGTATGTCAATTCCAAGCTAGATCTATTATGTGCATTTTCAACACATTTACATGGTATCAGAGCTGATGGACTACTAGTGAAAATACACAGCAAATTATTTTTGCAGGTACCGAAGATTTAAGACAACAAAAAAATGTAATTTCCAAAAGAATTCATTATTGCACCTTAAAAATTGTTTGCATGGAAGGAGAATATGATAATTCATAATCGAAGTAGAGGATTGTACATGTTAACCATGAAAATAGGCAGAACCAACATCAGCCTTAGAAAAATTCAAGTATGTAAATTGAAGGGATGAAGAGTTCAGAACAATATGCAGTCTCATTTCTCCTGAACTTCTCTTTCACATATCATCCTGTAAAACCGCCAATGAAGCCTGAACCACCATGGACATGATTTTTTGAAAATAGGATGAGATGAGGGTGCAAATGATCGAGGTGGAATTTCTCACATTGGATCCAAAAAGCTTCGACAATATCCAATATTTATTTACCAAATATAAGGATTTGTTGTCGTAACTCAAGGATTGCGAGGTTGATAAATCTAAGGAGGAGAAACAAATAGGTCTCACCATTCTCTCCAAAATTGTTCCAAAATACTCAGTGTTTGTATCCACATTTCATTAAGTTAGATTCACATCTAGATCTACCTAGAAGATGCCCTCTCTCGAGGACTTTATCAAGTCTATGACACGAGTAGAGAAAGCTCATCAACATGGGAAAAATAAAAGGCCCAAAGGTGCATACACTTATTGTGGAAGATGGAAGCGATCATGAATATCATAAATATAAAGATAAATACAAAAGGAAATCACATGAAAATCCAAATAAGGAAGGGTATTCAAAACCCTTCAACGATGCTTCCGGATCCAAAGGTTGAAAGGGAAGAAAAGGGGAGAAATGCTCTTACTTCTACAAAGTATTTCATCCAGAATCCACATGTATGAAAAAATAGAGAGACATAATGACCCAAATACTTCATCAAAACAACCTGGGATATTGCATCCCCGAGGGTGACAAGAAGAAGAAGCCAAAGATCAAAATCCCAAGAAAGACAATTCTAGCCATGCTTTGATTTCCATCAACTCCTCTCCTGATTCTTGGATCGTAGATTCAGGAGAATAACACCACATGGATTTCACAAAAGAGGTCTATTCTTCATTGGATGCATGAAAATTTCCTCCTATTCTTATGGGGGACAACTCTCCAGTCGAGGTCACTGACAAAGGAAGGATTGACCTCACAAACAAAAGCTTCGAGAATGTGTTGCATGTTCCCAAACCTTTTGTCAATCTTATCTCTGTGTATCAGATGACTAACTACGGAACCGGAAAGAGATTCATATTCACACCTCATGCAATGTGTATCTATGATATGCAAACCAATTCCAGGGTTTCTACCGGTGAGGTAAATCATCAATATAGACTTTACACATTTTCTGAATTTATTGAACCATATTTTTCATTACTACTTACTCATGCTGATGAAAGTAGTAGGATATGGCACAAAAGGTTCAGACATTTAAATTTCAGATATATGCAACAACTTAGCAAGTAGGGAATGGTTGATGGTCTACACGAAATCCAATTCTCCAAAGGAATTTGTGAGGGATGTTTTCTTGGAAAACTGTTAGAGCATAATCCTAACTTCCCTTGGTGTATTACTTGTATTAGGCACCTAGACCTTGGTTACTTCATTACAATGCATTTTTCCTCACTTGATTTGACTTTCTAGAGAGGGTAGGAGACACCTTCCTTGATTTTAGGAAGTTTTCCTTTATTTTAGGGAGTTAACTTTGATTTATTTAGTTATAAATCCACTTAATAACTCCTTTCCAACCTCCATGTAAATTTTAAACACTTAAAGGAAGGAGAGCGCACTTCCTCCTTAAATCAAAGAAAGTGTCCCTTGATTTTAGGGATTTACCCCCTTTCTTTAGTAAACTTGCATGTTTTGCATGTAAGTTATGGATAAATCACACTTTTCAGCCTATCATACTCATGTTAGGTGTGGGTTAACTATTTTATAGGTTTAGGCATGTGCTTTAGCTATTTTTACACTTGTTTTAGTGGCAGTTGATATTATTAGAAACAAGATCAATTCCTCTCTACATATTGGATTGATCTCATTGTAATTTTCAACATATTGAGAATATTGTGAATACATTCATTATTGTGGAGTAAATTATTATCTATCTCTATATTCTTTGTTTATTTTCAAATTCATTGGATTAGTATTATTTTTCTCATCAAATTCTAGATCTCTCAGGTCTCAAAATTTTACAAAAACACCCTCAAGAGAAATTCGACAAAGGAAAGAATCAAAGAGCTTCCTGTCCTTTAGATCTAATACATAGTGAGATCATGGGCTCTTTTTTGAATCCATCAATAATAAAATAAAGGTACGTGCTCAATTTTGTTGATGATTTCTCACGCTTCACATGGATTTTATTTCTCAGGCAAAAATCAAAGGTCTTTTAACACCTCAAAGATTTCAAATCCCTTGTTGAGACATAGTCAGGAAAAAAAATCAAAATCCTACGAAATGATAACTGGGGAGAGTATGTCAACCATGATATCCATAATCTTTGTCATGAGGAAGGGATTTATTTGCAGCACACGTTCCCTATACTCCACAACAAAATAGAGTTGTTGAGTGGAAAAATAGATATCTAAAAGAGATGGCATCTTGCATGCTACATGTAAAGTCACTTCCAAAGATATCATGGGATGAAGCAATTAATTGTGCAACCTACATCCAAAAAAAATATCCCCATAGATATGTCAAGGATAAGACCCCCTACAAGGCTTGGAGTGGCCTCAAATCAAAAGTGACCCACTTTCATATTTTCGGTTCATGTGCATAGGCTTGGATTCCCTCTGAAAAGAGGAAGGAACTTGATCCACAGATCACAGAGTGTATATTTGTTGGATACCATGAAGGTGTTAAGGGATACAGACTTATTTATATTTCCTCAGACCATCTCATCATTGAGAAAAGTGTCCAATTCAAGGAAAGTGTCTCAAATGTACTTCAACAGTCACATGCAGACACCTTTGTTCTTCCACATGTTAGAGATGATGAGCATGCACATGTTGAATCTTATTCAGATGAGAGTTTTGATTAAGAGGATCCAAATGATCCAAATACATAGTCATTACAGTTAGATGTAGAGTCAGTGCATGCATATTCAGATGTAGATCTAGGGTCGAGGCCCAAGTGGGCTCATACTACTCTTCAGGATGCATGAGATCTTGTTGGGGATCAAGATGATACTAGGAGGACTCGATATGATTTCGAGGAGCCTCCTCTTGCACTCACTTCCACTGAACCATTGCCAACCAAGCATATTTTGGTTCAGTCTTTAGATCCACATTCTTATGATGAGGTTGTTGGAAATCCCTTTTGGGAATTTTCCATGCAAGAGGAGAAAAAATCCCTCCTCGAGAACCATACTTGGGATCTGGTTCCCCTTCCTTTAGGAAGGAAACTTGTAAGGTGCAGATGGGTCTAAAATACCAAGAGCGTAATGGATGTATAGATTAGAAGATACAAAGAAAGGCTAGTTTCCAAAGGATTTCAACAGTTGCATGGCATTGACTATGATGACACCCTTTCTCCAGTAGGGAAGATGGATTCCATACGTTTAGAACTTTCCATTGTGGAAATCAAGGGATGGGAAGTCCATCATATGGATGTGAATATTTCATTTCTTCATGGCGATCTCTCTGAGGATATATATATGGAGCAACCCCAAGAATTTATGTATGATTCATCTTTGGTCTGTTGATTGAAGAAATATCTTTGTGGCCTCAGGCAAGCTCTGAGAGAATGGTATGACAAGATGAACTCTTACCTGCTGTCATATAAATTTATATGTTGTAAATCAGACCCAAATGTTTACATGATCAAGACGACTGATTCACTTCCACTCCTAGTTCTATATGTTGATGATTTTTTGATCATCGGTTGCTTGAATTCATCAATTGTTGCAGTTAAGAGAATTCTGCATGATAGGTTCTTGATGAAGGACATGGGTCCACTACATATCTTCCTTGGACTCAAGATAAGTCAGGATCCATTAGACATCAGAATGTCTCAAGCCAAGTATGCATGAGATATCCTTGATATATTTCACATGACAGACTACAACTCTTCCCCGATTCCTTTCCTATCAGGAGTCAGACTTGAGGATGCCAACGAAACTCCACTGGTTGACAACACACTTTACAGAAAACTAGTGGGGAGCTTGTTGTATCTCACACATTCCAGACCAGACCTCTCCTATGCAGTTGGCGCAATCTCCAGGTTCATGCAGGAGCCTCATGAGCTACATTGGAAGGATACAAAGTATATCCTTCGATACGTAGATGGAACCATCACCTTTGGGATTCACTATTCATCAGACTCCACATTGGACCTCATCGAGTTCACTGATTCTGAATGGTATGGCAATAGCATTGATCGCAACTCCACATCTGGTTACTCACTTAGTCTTGGTTTCCAGGCCTATATGTTGGTCGAGCAAGAATCAGGTTGCTATTTCTGTATCTTCAACTGAGAAGAGTATATAGGGGTAGTTAACATAAGCTTTTAGACTATGTGGCTACAACATTTTCTCACTGAGTTTGGCATTTAGTTTCATCAGTCAATCGTCATCTCAGGTGACAACCAGAGAACTCTAAAGTTCTATAGAGATCCAGTTCATAGGCAGCGGACGAAGCACATCGAGATCCACATGCACTACATCCAGGATTTGGTACACGAGGGGATCATCGACCTGCATTTTCTTACTTTAGCAGAACATAATATAAATATCTTCACCAAGACCTTCACCGATAAAAAGTTCCATTCTCTGCGCAGTTTTGTTGGAGTGAAGGACAGAGTTTCCTAGCAACTGTTAGTTCTTCTTTTTATAAACATTGTACTTTGAGGGGGGGGGGGAGGTGTTCCCATGAGGTTTTCCCTCTTTCCTCTCTTTATGTCAATGTATATTTTGTATTTGTGTACCTAAAATGGCCTCCTTGCCAGGACCCATTCGTTATTTTCACCATAGTGATGTTCATGGGTGGTGTTGGAGTTACTTCACACACACCTAGGATTTATTTTTCTTATGGTTTTTCCTATGTTTATTAGTCATTATTCAATCTCCTATATTTTAAGAAGAATATTCCTCTAGGGAGAATATTTTCTTCAGTTTTCAATTTAGTTTGATAAATTGAGTGGAGTCTAGATACTACATTGGGGTTATCACCATGTAGCATTGGGATCATCACTAGACTAGTGCATTACCCATGATTCATTGATCTACTCCTCACTTCACTCTGTTTCAGTGAGTTAACTGAATATTGATAGAATAATTAACTCAACTAGGTGGCAATTCACTCCCATAACTTCCTGAGAAACTAAACTAGGTGGCAGTTTTCTCTTGTAACTGCTAGTGTCTATACAAATCACTTTAGACCACCACTATGGTGCATTGGCTTCTCCTATAGTGTGCATTGGTTGAGTTATATAGAGTATATAATGTGTAAATTATCATTCATTCATTTGGTTAATGAGAATTGTTCCATTCTTTCTCTCTTGCTTCTCTTTTCTCATATTTTCTATGCAACTATGTATGTCAATTCCCAGCTAGATCTATTCTGTGCAGGTTCAACACATTTACACTTTGTGCACAATGAGTTCTAGATCATGATTTTAATGCAGTCGTTCATGTGACTGGATGAGTGTATGATGTATATATCCCAACTATGTTGTGATGGTGTTCATATAAGTTTGTAGTTCCTATGTAGGCCCCTGTGTCAATTCGAGCTTGACATTAGTCGAGTCAAAAGAAATAATGACAAATGGATTAAACTATAGTACTCATCTCTGGCTACTGCCACTTTATTTAGTCATTTTTTGTTCTTGAAAGGGGTTATCATGTGTCGAAGCAATTGTGAATTGTCAACAGAGGTTGTCAAATTTTCTTGTCTCCTGTTTCTGCAATATTTTTTTCATTATTATTCATCCCTTGATCTAATTGATGAGGCTCGGGATGGGTGTGATAGTCTATCCTACTTCCTATGTCATGGTGATTGTATCCAACCCTTTATTTCTTCATTTTATTCTTCTCTTACTGCTAACTTGACTAGGTGCTATGGTGTTCTATGCAGAATGCACAAGGACCTCCCTCATGATGGGTGTAGGGTGTACCTATGATGGGGGAGTTGGTGTGTGTTCTGCATTGTCAGGGTTCAGGATGGAACCTAAGTTGATCAGTTTTAGCACTGATGGTGTTTCTTTCTTTTTCCACATGGGTCCCTTATGCTTTTCAGTCTCCATCTCCACCTCAATGCACATCCGTTGACCCATATATCACTTTTCTTTTTATTGTGATGTGTCTTCCTATTACTGCTTAGGAAATGATGCCTTGTATTTATGTAGTTTTTCTTATAATCTTTTTCTCTCCTAGTTCCTCTTGGTCCATGTCTCAAGCTACTCTAACCCATCCTTAGGGGTAGGTTTAAGATGATTGGGCCATTCTTTGACACCCTACTAAATGTATTCTTCCATGATACAAAATGGAAGCATTGTGGTTACTGCTTGTGGGTGTGCAAGTGAGTAAATAAAGACATTATGGAAATTACATTCAAATTGGAGGTAGGCCTCATACCATTCCATGATACTGCATGGGATGTGAAATTTTGAATCAGTTTGTTGGATGAGTTGTGTGTACCACTTATGAAAGGACTTGTGATGCATGACCTAGGATTTTGGGTCCTTACTGTGCTGCAATGTGAGGAATTTGGGTGGAACAGAGGGTGGAGTTATAATTGCATCATATTTATGGCTTGGAGGGGGCCTCCACAAGATCATGGTAATCAATATTATGATCCAAATGTAACAAAATTATTTACCCAAGTTCTAGGCTTCCAAACAATCATCAACAATTGTTTTTAATAAATAGTGCACCCATGCCATATAGACTCCCGCGACACATGTTTCCACAACAATGATGACTCCGATTGGAAATTCATCCTTGTAAAACTTGGATAGTATTTTACAGGAAAGCAAATCTATAAAAAAGTAGAATATGTTTTCATTGATATCTACAATATCTACCTCGTGAGACCCATTGCACATAGAATATTTAGTGGGACATATCCTTGGACTTTATCACTTTTGTTGGGTATTCTCCCTACATTGGAAGTCTCGAAAATCGTTGCATGTTATTCCTACAATCTAGGTATTTTATATCGAGCCAAATAAATATTCTATGCAACCAGCTAAGCAAGAAGATAATGCATGTCCTCATAGGTGGGCCTTGGCCAAAGGGTTAGAAATATGCCAAGGTTAGTACACTCGATTGTCAAAAGGGATTGGACCATTGTTGGGTGACCACCCTCTATTTCCCATCCCCCCCCTAGATTATCTTTTCATGTCATTCAAAATATAGCTCAATACTAGGCCTTGAACATTGTATTCAACATACTACAATAGGGGAACATTCCCTAATTAAGGTACAGTGAAAATTACATTGGTCGTTATTACAGGTTCGAGCACTTGTTGTTCCTTGTTGTCCTTGGATTTTTATTATGCATGGGGCTTATTGGGGATTACATTATCATCCATGACTAGTTGGTTCTTTTGTATTCTTTGTTCTATGTATTGGGATGACTATGGCAGCTGAGTACATGGCTTGTTTTGCTTAAAATTTTGAAACTCTGTTGCTTTAGTATTATCCACTCAACTTTGAATTGTGTTCTCATCTTTATTGGTAGAAATGGTGAAGTGAAATATGGTTATGGTGATTTAGATATGTCAAGGGTGACATGCCCTCGATGCTATTAGCCTGCCAAGTTGTGATAAAGGTTGTTTAATATTGATTCTCCCTAGCATGAACACCACATGTTGTAAGTACTTTATTTCCATAACTAATTTATTTTACCTAGGCTATCGTCACCTTTCCTATGGTTATCTAACAAGTTTTCTTCCATCGTATACACCTGTGTCCTATCAATTGACTGCTAGTGGCCACTATTTAGTCCTTTTTATTTTAATATGGCATTCAAACCTTGATCTTTTCCAAAATGTGAAAAATATTAGTTGGGTACAACCTATCATGTCCTGCCTTATTATGTTGAGCTACCTATGTCACCTATTTAGTACTTTTATAATGATTTTTTTACCTATGTCTTAAATCCTATTCTGTTGGGGTGGAGTGTACGCCCACTGCGCACCATTTCTCCATTTTGGGTATGTCATCCTGGATCCTCTGACCCTGACGGGTTGGAACGCTTCTTCAATTTAATATTGTTCATCATCCCTTTCCATGTTGGGTCATCAGTTCTTATGGGTGGTATCTGGTTATTCTATCGACTGCATAACCCTTGTATTGGTTCTAACTTTTTCCAACAATGGTGATATAACAACTAGATCCTAGTCAAAGGAACTTGATGGGTGGGGTTATTTTTCAGTGTGGTATGCTTGGGAGTATAACAGATCCATTATGTTAGAACTTTTATTAGATAGACACAACCTTCTATAGGAACACATATGTTCTTTGGGATTTACCATAGAATGAATTATTTTCTTGATCGACTCCACCAACTGCACCCATTCTTGTAGATGTTCGTGGTGTGTTTCCCACCAATGCATATGTATTCCTTCTAGTACTATGTTTAGGGACCACATCCTATGGGTCATGGGAATATTCTACATCTGTGCAAGGAATTTATCCACTACGTTTATTCCATAAAACCAGGGTAGGCCATAGGGCCCTAATCCAATATCACACACCGTTTTGGTCATTTGCACTCATCTCCTTATTGAAACCTCATAAATATTATTATACCATCTCTCCATAGCATCCTCTGAATTCATCTCATAGGAGTGTACACTTCTCCAACTTAGCTCACCATTATCTATTGGTTTGACATAATCCTCCCTATTCCCTATCATTTTATATATGTTCTAAATGAGGGAAATATACTCATCCTCATTCACAATATCATTATATTTATTTCCCTCATTTGGATTCAATGGTACACTGATTCACAAGGTATTTGTTTCAAATGAAAATTTTCATTTCTTCATATTCAAGATTTCATTTTTGTCAAGTGCCCAGTAAATACCAATTAGATTTGGGTAAGGATCTAAGTCATCCATGATCTCAATAAACTCAAATTATGATATGGTCTTCATGCCTTCAATGTTCACCTCCACTTTCTCCAACTGACCAATGGGATGGATTTGGTATTGGTTATCCATCCTAAGTTGAATGGGGGACCAAACCAAGTTTCTCTTACCTATCAACTCCCAACATTTCTTCAACAATATGTTCACATCGAATCCCAAGTACAACATGACACTGTCCATCTCATAGTTTCTGATTTCAGCTATCATCTTGAACTCTCTTCCTATGTACTTCTATTTTCTCACTTGGAGAACACCCCTTTCTGGAAATGGGGAAGAAATAATGACAGTAGTTTCTTTCTCCCCCATACATATTGTAAAAATATGGGCTAACTTGTTTCCATCCTCAGGGTCACTTGACATTTTAAGGAAATAATTCAAGAAATTACTTACTTGGTCCTTTGATTCCTCCTCATGGAAAGTGTTGCATTGTGTTTCTTCTTATGCTATATATCATAGCTCTTCATGGATTCATTCTTCCTTGGTTTCCTTTTGTTCAGCCTGTTAGCACTCTGTAATTTGCCTAAGGTTGTTGAGGCAATCACAGAGGTAACCTCGAACCGCTTCGAGTCTTGGATCTAGCCCTCCAAGACTCAGAGAGGGATCTCTCTTTTAGATTTAACCTGGTTTGTAAGGGATGGATTTTAGGCTAGCTATGAAGGTAATGAAAATATGGAGTTTTTTTATTTTTAAATGGTTAGTTTGGGACAGCAAGGAGGGCCATTGGGCAAATGGGGTCTGCGCTTTAAACAATGTGATTCACTCTCAGATTTGGACAAAGTTCTTTCACAGGGCAAGGTAGCGAAAATATTGGATCAAATTGAGTTTTAATGGTATTGTTTTGAGGAAGAAATAAAGGAGGAAAAAACCAAGCAAAGGAGCAGCTAAGAATTCCTTGACTGAGCTCTTTAGATGAATAACATAAAGATTGTCAAAAGGACAGATGCAGAGTATCTGCTGATAAATTATGCTCTGTTTACTTACTTCTGACAATAAGAACTAAAAAAACAATTGGAAAGATGACAGGAAAAAACTTTAATAGAGGAAAAACAACACCAATACATCCACACAAGAATCCTGTAGAATAAATAGCATGTCCATCACTGATTGATCATTTAAAAATTACAGAAAATGTTCTGGCCAAGCGCAGCATATAGTCAAGCACAATAAAACACCTCTCACAGGTCCAGCCATATGGAAAAACACTCCGCAGGTCGAAACCTATCTTACTCAGCCCCAGTCGAACCCTGCTTACATCTTTCTCATATGCATAAATACAAAAATTTCTCAGCCTTGCCAGGACTTGCGCTCTACCTCTGTTTTCTAAAAATAGATAACAGTTACAAAAATTGACACCTGTGGACTGTTTCTAAAACAAACAAAACAACAAATCCAAGCAAGGTCGATTTGGCAACTGCTGATTAAACATCTGGAGTTAGTTAAGGTTCGCTGGTAAATGGATTCTAACAACATCACAATAAATAAATGCAACAACAGTCGAATGCCTGAGTTTATTTGAGGTATGCTGCCAGTTGGAGGATTGGTGATCTAATATTTGCCATGTGTTCCCTGATCTTTATCAACCATTGCCTCGAAGATAGGGATACTCTGCCACCTCAAGGACACCTGCATGTACCAATTTGCATAACTATTCCACAGATTCAGGAGATGATAATCTTCTTGTTGTCTTTCCTCCTGTAATTTCTTAACTGAAATTTAAATGCCCTGCTGGAAACTGCCACTTATGCTCTAACTGCTAGGTGTGCTTTGTAAATGAACTCCTTGTTTTCCATAAGGTTCGATCTATGCCTGAAAACTGGGACATTTTTCCACCAAAGGTTTTTAAACTGATTTTTCAACCCCTTCCTTGTTGCTGCAACGTGTTGATTCAAGGAGCGTATTTTTTGTTCCATGTATGGGATAATATTCTTTACAGAAAGATATTGCATGAATTCATTAATAGCTGCAAGAGAGGCATATGTGCGATGATCCTCAAAATGAATTCTAAGTGATGTCATATTGATGACAGGCAACTTCAATTTAAACATTTCATCTTTCTTACTGACACTCTGAAAAACATGCAGGAAATCTCCCAGAAACATTTCTTAGTTACTGCTAATTGATGATTACATGCAAGTAATATCATTAAATGTTGAATAGCTAGGCCTGATTTTATGAGAACAGCATACCACCTTCGAGAATAAAATGAACATGGTCTCTGATATAGTTCCATCCATCACCTTCAAATACAGGAAGAACACTCATATATTCCCTAATGGCATGTTTCCGCTGTCCACATATGGTGTAGCGATTTCTAGCAAGGACAAGATGGAATCCAAATTTCCTAAGCATCGATGGATTTGCACGCAGATAGCAATAGCCTGCCTGCTCTAGCAATATACCTGCATGCAAACTTGGTTCCTCACTAGAGATACAGAAATAAACATTTGCATCCTCCTTGAATTGTCGCCTTGCCTTGTGCAATTCTGACCACCAAAGTGCACATCTTGTGGCATATCTCTGCCCTGAGGCACCTATTTTCTGATAAGTTGTAAAAGTTGTTTCCATGGAATACTGGGCCTCCTTTCTTGATTGATCTAGCATAAATAGTGAAAGTCCAATCCTCTTCTGGACATCAACATAATGCTTCCAAGCCTTCTCAATCTTGTAGTCACTGGATAACAATCAATAATTTGACAGAGCAAGTTCATAATCATGCAACATGAAGGCATAGTCTCCCAATATTCTGATCCGAGACTCTATCGAACTAAATGTGTAGATGGGCCCATTTGGAGGACATGACTGTGACGATTTCTTTTTCTCATCAACCAACAATGAGTTCTGCCCACCAAGCTTTGCATTTTATTTTCAATATAACATTAGCAATGTACTCAGGCTTGCATTTTTTGACATGATCTGCCAAGCAACACTGGGTCCAAACACCAAACTCCAACTCACATAACCTCTTAACAGTAGCATAAAGGTGTTTTTTAATCTTGTTGAGGCATTATGCAGAGGATAAGCTCGAGAGGGTTACCATTCTTCTCCGTTGATTCTATCATATGTTTAACGACACCTTCAACATTCCTATTTATCTCTGTCGCTGATGGTGCTGCCAAATTAGTGTTCATAAGCACACCATATGTCTTGCATAGTTCTGGAAGTCTGTTAGCAAAGTTTTGAACTGCTTGAGGTGGAACGAATTTAGAAAAATTTATCACTGCCCAGGAACTGTGAGGCAAGATTAGCCTCATAAGCCTTCTATGCATGCGTGCATCTGCGTTGGACACATGTGAGTTTCCCTGGCATCACGATCTCCTACTACATATGTGATCGCCTACCTGCCCCTTAGCGAGCACGGTCGCCCCACCAGGACCTTCACAATCCCCGGCCCGAAGAGTTGGCACTCTTCCTTCCCTTATCGGGAGTTCGCAACCTACAGTCTCTCCCACACACGCTTCCCCTTTACAACTTGCCTGGGGAAGAGATTCGG